>PPJY03000002.1:600000-1190564 GCA_003671575.3 Zygotorulaspora florentina | reverse complement strand
GGGGGGGGGGGGGGGGGGGGGGGGCCTCTAACAAGTCCCTCTATAGTTCTTAGACATCTTCTTCCTTGTTTCTTTGATCTCGTTGGCAGGGGTTTCTTGTTCTGCATCCGGTCCAGCCAGGGTAGATAGGACCTGGAAGATGGCATCCGCTTTTGCTTTGGTATCGTTAGTGAATTGCTCTGCGGTCTCGGTGACCTTGCAGTAGCAGCGGATGAGCTTTGAAAGGACGGCCTCGATGTCGGTTAGCAGGAGCTGGGCCAAGTCGAGCCTCATCTCGGATCTGAACACGACTCTTAGCACTTCTTCCTGATCGCTTTTATCGGTTGAGTGAGGCAGCGGGTAGTTAGGGATGATCCACCCGCGTCCTCTCAGCAGGGTGGAAATGGCAGCCTGGGGAATCTCGGGAAACTCCTTGTGGAACTTAGGAGACAGCTTGAAGGCGGCCAGCGGGACACCTGGCATGAACTGCTCCGGGTGTTGCCAGTAGTCGTCGATTTGCGCTGGAGGCTGGCCGTCGCAGATTCGCTCGTGAATGCTGCTGACCACCTCGAAATAGCCCGGCATGCCCTCGTTGTTCAAGAGCTGGAAGCAGAAGGCACGTGCCACGAACAGAGACTTGTTGAAGATCATTTGGTAGCCCTTGCAACCCAGCGAGACGAAGTTGTAGTACTGATGGATGACCTGGAAGCCTGGTCTTGAGAAATTCAGTCCAAAGGTTTCCTCCACGCCACCCAAGTATTTGAGGGTGAACCTGAGTTCAGGCGCTAGTAGCTTTCCGTCCCTCCACAAGACCCACCCAAGACCGGGAGTCGTCAAACCAAACTTGTGCGAGGATGCGCTCATACTCATGACTCTCGGATGGTTGAACCCCCATTTGTCCATATTGGCTTGGGCCAACTGCTGCTGGGTGAAAGAGAACGGCAAGATGAAACCCCCACTTGCACCATCAACGTGGATTGGAATCTCTTTGTTTGACCAATCGGGGTGCTCAGTTTCAATCTCGCCCAGAACGTTTGCAACCTGTTCGACGTTTTCGAAATGGCCCGTGTACGTGGTACCTAGAATAACAAAAACACCAATGGTGTTCTCGTCAACAAAGTCCCATAGCAGTTTTGGATCCAGGCTGTGGTGACTTTCGCGCGACACCGGAACAAGTCTGCATTCAACATCGAAGTACCTCGCAAATTTCTCTAGCGCAACTTGACACGCCGAGGACATAATGATGTTGGGCTTGGCATAAGGTTTGCCTGCTGCCTCCATCCTGTGTTGCCATCTTTTCTTCATGGCGAGACCGCCTAGCATGATTGCCTCACTAGACCCAGTGGTGGCACAGCCGATTGGCTCTTCGCCCTCTTTCTCGCACTTCCACAATTGAGCCAACATTGAAATGCATCTTTGAGTCAATTCGATCAGCTGAGGGTACTCGTCGTTATCGGCGAGATTCTTGTTGATATTCTCGGAAATAAGTTTGTTAGCCAGTTCAGTACTGGTGGTATTCACGAAACTTGCCAAATTCAAATGCGGATTGCCATCCAGAGTCAATTCGTTGTGGATCAAATCAAACGCGATCTGTTCAGGAATACCGTCTCTTGGAACAACATACTTGTTGGAGAGGGCATGTGTCTCTTGGTACTGCAAGTACCTTGCTTTGTCGCTTGAGGTTCCTATGTGCAGCTCCTGCAAATGCGTAGGTAGAAGATTTGCATCTGCCAAACTCGCTGAGTATTGAGGGTGGTGATGATCTTCGACCAAGATACTTGGCCTTCTCTGTTTGTCGGAAGATTTATGTAGCATCGTTGAATTAATTGCTGCTGCTGTACCAATACTGCTCACTGTCTTTAGCATGTGTAGTTCCCGCTACCTTTTATACCCTTAATATGACCTTTTTCGATTATGCACACGCAGTCGGGCGTCTCCTAAAGCGGATAAACACAATTGAGTTGAATTAAGAAGGAGCCGAAAAAGGTGCCCCCCAATTTAGCAGTTTAGCATAATTTACACATTAAGTAATCGAACGTTCGAATCTCATATATAGAAGCTGATAATCATCAAGGTCGTAGATTACTCTATCTTTTTTGGCATACCCGGGTATTTGCGACACAATTTGCATCAATTTGGTGAACGATTGATTTGGCATTTCTTTGGCGAAAAAGGTCAAGCAAAAATCTTGCGGTTTGAAGACACCCAATACGTGATTCATGATGTCTAGGTTATCTTGCTCGTTTAGCGAGACGGCATTCACCGGCACATTACTTTCAAATGATGCGTAAGACCAGCCCTTTTCAGGTGTTACATGCACCGTGTAATAGTATTCTTCATCGACAACCATGTTGGAGGAATATCCACAGGGGGCAAAGGCAAATGCATCGTGATGGAATGAAGCCTTTTTTTTATTCTTGTATATGCAATCCAGCTGTGTGCTCTGGGTAATCTTGTAACCGAGGGTGTGCCCTTCATCTTCTTCGGAATTATCGCTTGGGCGGCGTGAACAGATGAACTGTTGGGCCTTGGCATGGTCTAAACCTGTCATCAAGATTTCCAATGTTTCGTCAGCATCATCATCGGGAAGTTCTGAACTCGACATGCTCTTTTCTTTATTGGTTTCAGTGACGTACAGATTCCAGTGATTACTCTGGTCGTTCCTTCCGACAAGGTAGCTTCTACCGTGGCAGAAAAAATTGTTTAAATATTCAATTTCATTTGACCAGTTCTTGTGAATATTGCGTTGCTTTAATGGGAACATGAAGCAACGTCTCGAATAGAAAACCTTGTATGGGTGGTATTTTCCTCCGTCAAGAGTGTGGTTCCTTAAATCCCAACCTAGTTCATGTTCTATGATTTCAAACAATCGGTCTAGACAGAATAAAGTTGTGGTTGTGCCACAAGTCTTCAAAGTTATTTTATGGTCGTAGACAAATAACGAGGACTCGCTTAATAGAAAGGCGTCCAATTTCTCTGTTGATTTCACCGATAATACCTCACATTTCACTAGCTTTAGGATCTCGACCCATTTTTCGACCTCAACATTACGCAGAGTCAATCGTCCATCCTCTTTTTTTGGAATGCTCTCGATATTTGGGTAGAACCATATTTCCAATAGTTTTTCTGGCCCTTCAAAAGCTTCCGTTGAGTCTAAATTGGCTGACAATTCGTGGTCGATATACGAATGATTTGTTAATTCCTGGATACTGATCGTCATTGTTCCAAAAGTTGCTGGCTGGAAATAGTTTATAAGGAGATGTGCACTTATTAATTTACGAATACGCTTTTATTTTATCAGTTAATATCAACGGAATTATCGTGGTTTCGCGGGTCTATTAAACAAGAAGGAACGATTCTCACTTGGCATAAAAGTTTTTGCTTTGTTTGGTCAGCTTTGAAAATAGTTCAGAGAATCGATGTTGAGTTATACTCTAGTTCATAAACCTTAACTTGATATAAAGATGTTCTCTGCTTTCTTTCTGCCGATTAAAGTATGATTTGTTCGAAAAATTTTTCAAAGCTCATCGCTTTTGGCCACTCAGCTACAAAGGAGAAAACGCGCCCCGTGTAGCTGACAGACCCCTCCTAGCATACAGATATTCATTATTCACTCTACATATTCTTTACATTGGCTAAGGACTAGAAGTACGGTTCCAACTCACTCAGGAACAGCTCAAGAATATTGAAAGCTCTGCAAATCTTCAAAGGTTCTTTCAAGGATATATGGGAAAGAGGCCATTTCACCAGGGTGTTTAGCCGCCGAGTATGTGTCACACACTTCTAGCGATCACCCAATCTCCGTGTATATGCTTGTTTCAGTGAACTAAGCTTGAACGGTTCAGGAGCTACGTTGGCCTGGGATAATTTTTGGAGAAATCCGACTACTCATAAGCCACTGTAAACATGTTCACTATCATTGGTAAATAGTTTCTTAGTAAGAAGAGTTTCTGCTCAGCTACTATTGCTCGCGCAGTAAACAAAGTTTGTAAAGGTCTCTTTCCTCCTATTTTAATGCCTTTAGCTGGAGAGGTGCTGTATTTAATCTCTGGATACCGGGATACGCTCTGCAGTTTGATGAATTGTGGTCATGGTAATTTTCAAGGTTGAAATCAGGTGTCCGACATAACGAGAACACGGCATTCTCGTTTATTTCGTGTTATAGCAGGTGAGTGTTGTTTCCATTTCGTCCCTTCCGATGGATCCACTGAACATGGTACACCTGCTGCCGCTCTCTTGAAGAAAGGGCTCATTGTAAACTCAAGATTTCCCGACTAACCACTTGTACTGGCTAGATTTGATCTTCATTATCTGTTGAAGTCTTTTCACATTGGCAGAGATTGAATTTATAACCTTCACTGCAAATATCGAATGTATTGATAGGTATAGAGCAATCCAGAGGTGATACAAAATCGCCAAAGTATTTTCTCCTAATTTGATGGCGCACTACCTATTTAAGGTTTGCCATCTAAAGAATTGCAAACAAACGACGTACGAGTTGCGTAGGTTTGGGCGCAAAGGTTCACAGACTGTTGAATGGCGATGGGTATTACGGGTAACCAAATGCTACAGGAAATGTATTTTACCATCTTGAATTTTACGCTAGTGAGCAATTATAGCCAACCAAATTGCTTGCTTGAGCGTATTGCTCTCTTCTTTGCCATTATTATGCTGATATTTTTCATATAAGATACTTCTGACCGACCACTTTCATGAAAAAAAACTCGCACAGGAAACTAAGTGAGAGAAAAATCAAGAATTGGAAGCTGCCTCGATGTCTTTTGGTGGTGTCAATACGTTTCAGCAGTATTCTACAGATTATGGGATAGGGCATAACGGGGTCAAAGTTTCATTCAACTTTTTCGACGGGATTCCTGAACCTTCGTTATTGAACTCTTTAGCTTCTAACGATCTGAAATTGATATTCAAGTTGTTGCTCAAAAGAGATGAAACCACGAAGGAAAAGGCACTGTCTGATCTCCTCAAACTACTTGAAGACCTGCCTGATAAAGAGTATTTGTTTGATAATGACATATTCTCGCTTTGCTGGTCGCAAGTATATCCTAAGCTGCTGTTGAGCGACTCTAAAAATATAAGGATTCAATCCCACCAGGTGACTTCCAAGCTTATTAAAACCCTTAATAAGAGGATATCCAAATTTCTTAAGGACTTAATTCCGCTCCTTTTACTGGGCACCTGCGATACCGACGCTTTTGTTAGCAGATCGAGTTTGAACTCGATAAACGAAGCGTTCAATAAAGATTCGAAAAAGATCAATGCTTTATGGATTTTATTTCATGAGGATATCCTCAACGTTATAAAGGAAGTTGTTTCCATTGAAAATGATGGAGTTCTGTCTGATGAGCGCTATGTGGGTAAAGATGATGCCCAGCTTAGATATAACAGACTTCTGACAGCAGTGGTGACTCTCCTTGTAACATTGCTGAAATCAGATGAGAAAAAGATAAATGAGCATAAACGGACATACACCCAAATACTGAGTTGTGAATCTCTCTGGGGCCCGTTAAGTCTAAAAAATACACTTTTCTTAAAAGGTTATGAAATCTCATTGCAACTAATACAACTTTTGTATCATATTGGTTTTTTCAAGTTGCACAAAGATGTTTTGAAAGTATCTGTCAGAAAACTCTTCAAATCATTATCTCAAGTTAATTCCAAAAATATTTTGAAGGTGGCAAGTTTAATGGTTAAAATTACAGAAACTCTTACTTTACTTGACACATACAAAGATGGCAGGATATGGTCATACGATAAGCATTCCAAAGAAAGGCTTAAGGCATTCTTATCGGTTTGCTGTACTAGCGCGCACCCTGGGTTCTTCTCTGCGATGTATGGATTATATGAGAGAACGGCTACACATGAACTATTGTCCTACAAGCCCGAATGGTGCTCTTTATGGAAGAAATCTGTCACTTCCCTTAATGAGCGGCCTTTCCTGGGCAGATATGGTGCAGTTCTCTTGAGAGAATGTTGGGAATACTATTTGAAATTTGTCAGTCATAGTGAGGGTGCAATTTTGGAAGAAGATGTACAACACAGCATACTAGAAACTTTGCACGGTGAGAGATCGTTAGAAAAACTTCTAGGCCTGAAAAAGATCTTAGAGAACAGGCTGACCTCTGATTTTATATTAATGAAAATTGAGACAACTTTAAAAGCTGAGACAGCTGAGACAGCTGTGACAAAAGATTATTTTTTGGAAAATCTAGTGCTCTTATTGATCGATGGATCTAAGACGACCGACTCACTGCAGGCTTTATGTGACATACTGCTTCCATCCATGTTTCAAAACGGGAAAGAATTGAACGGCAAAGATTCAAAAATAGTGAATCTTTATCAACTTCTAATTAAATCTAACCAAATATCCATTTCACGTGAACTGCTGCACTTCATATCTCAAGTTCCAAAATGGATTAACTCAAATACGTATGCCAAACTGGCAAGCATTGTGGTAGATTATTCAAACACTGAAACAACGGTGAAAAATGAACTATATATTGATTCGGTGGAGAAATTCTTTTCAGCCTTGATCTCTTACAATATTCCAGATGCTAAAATTTTGGATGTTCTTGATCGTTTAAATGATCAAACTCTTTTATCGCTGAGAGATTCGGAGGTGGTTCAGCAGTTTCTCAAGAGCTACATCGATTCCTACAATTATGATGATGACGCTAAATTCTTCAGATCAAAACTCGTTAATAAGGAGAGTTTGATAGATCTCTATAAAAGCTCCATTGTCAATGACTGTCTGGAATCTTTTTGCGGAGCTGCAATAGATTTGGACTTGGATTTAAGAGAAAATTTGGTGCGGAACACGGACTTTCTTTCTGTAAGCTTGTTCAAACGCTCCGATGAGTGTACTCAAAAAACCTTTGAGATATTCAAGCCACTCATCAATCAAAATGCGGATATCACAAAAAAACTTACTAACGCAATTGTCCAGCATGCACAAGACAGGAGCTTCCAAGATAGTGATGAATTATATATTGAGTATGCTCTTCAATTGATACGTGAATCCCACCAAAACGTGAATCATTTCCTCCCAAGACGATTAAGTGAAAAATTTGTCGAGGGAGTTCCTTTCATCGATTATAGACTGGCAGCACTCAACTGTTTAGGATTGAGTACCCATTTATTACCAACATCAAAAGATGAATTGAATCTGACGAATGTGGAGAGACTTATCAAGTACGGCTCCTTTTTGGATACTCTGTGCCGCGAAATTCCAAGTCTACTGACGAATGATGTGTCCATTTTTTTGACCATGATAGCAGAGCTTGCCGAAGACTATAATTGCCTCTCATCTGCTCCTCAGGAGCAATTTAATGACATTAATAATACTTTACTCAAGTCAAAAAACTTCCAACCCTCTTTTGGTTCTGTTATTGAAGCACTGATCAAAGAAGAAAATGATGACGAGCTTTCTGTTTTATCTACGTTGTTTGCAGACATGTCGTCTTCGGTAATTACGTTCTACAGCTTCCGCATAATCTACAAAATTCTTTTGAATGCCCTCGATTCGTTGACGGTAACATCATTCGATCGTCTGCTGCCATTGATCGAACAATATACAACTTCTGTGGTTAGAAGAAAAAATTCTGATGCACATGGATATATTATGACAGCTGTAATTTTATCTGCAATAGAAAACTTCAGTCACGGAGAGTCACTGGGAAAATTTAGGAATTTGTTAGCATCTGAGTGCATTGGTGCTAAAGAGAGTGAGGTGTATGAAACCACTTATAAAGTTGTTATTCTGTTGAATATCATGCTGAAAAATACCAGTGTAAATGAATCCCTGATTCCCATTGCTCCTCAGCGATTGATTATGATGCTCAAAACGGTAAGCGAGTGGTTAGACAGCGAAATGGCTTTTGATCCCCGTTTCAGTATTATGAGGATATCATTATTGAAAATGCTTTCTTCATTACTCATGATCCCAGCAGTTATGCAAGCCAATTCATCCGTTGTTGACGTGTCAGCCAGATTATTGATTGACTCTCTGTCAATGGCTCAACTTGAAGATACTGACTTTATTTTGGAATTGCGACTATACAGCGTCAGTTTGTACCAAGCAATGTCAAGCAATGATGTCGATCTTCATACTTCCGAACATGAAAATGAAAATGAAATTTTCACTTGTTTAGTGGAATTATGTTTAACAGATTTCAAGTCCGAAGCTAATAATCAGTTATCAGTTATTTTTTACAAAGCTTTGAGTAAGGCTATGGAGCAACAAGACTCGAAAGGTCTCTTGGACTACTACAACAGTTTCCTTGAATCATTCTTAGCAAACGGTGGCATTGGGAATTTTAATAAAGTAAGACTTTTGACAGGTATTCTTGAGAGGCTCATTCGAGAAAAGCAACAAGAGGCAGTTGTTGAATACGAATTGAAAAGACAGCAATTGCAAAAAATACAGGAAGATGAAAAGGATGAAATGATGGAGTATGAGGAAGATGGTAGAGCAGATGATGAGTTCAAACTTCCCAAATGTTTGATTCAAAAATTAATGGAAGCTATGCCACAAGAATACCTTGAATATGAAAATGAGTATTCATTTTTGAAGTATTTGTGGTATTGGCATTTGGTGCTGCAATTTTTTGACAGCTCTTCGTATAATCTACGTCAATTGTTCATAGAACAACTGAAGAAAGAGAACTTAATTGCGAAATTCTTTGATTTCGTGACAGATCAGATTGATTTACATGAGAGCAAATTTTGGACCAGCATTGGTTCTAGTGGCATATTGGATTATAGCATTGTTGAAGACGAATTTTCTCCATATAAAGGAGATATCTTCATGGAATGTAAAAGACTATTGGCACATTCCTTGTATAAAATGTTCGATAACGTGGGCTCCTTGACGACCAACTGGTGGTTGAATATAAAGGATAGATCTTTTCAATCTGAAGTTGAAAAGTTCGTTTCATTGTTTATCTCACCAATACTCATCCGTCATGAGCTTGACACCGTTGTTTCTAAAATGGAGTCGCTAACATCCAAAGATGATGCATTGAATGTGAAGATTAACAAAGTGACAAATGAAGTGAAAGCTAGCTACTTGATTGATGAGCAGAAACTAGTTTTATCTTTCAAATTACCACCTAATTATCCGCTAACCAATATAGAAGTAATTGGCGTTTCAAGGGTTGGCATAAGTGAACAAAAATGGAAACAATGGATTATGTCTACTCAGCGTGTTATTACAGGTATGAACGGCTCTGTCATGGATTCGCTTGAACTATTTACCAAGAACGTGAATCTGCAGTTTTCTGGGTTTGAGGAGTGTGCAATCTGTTATTCTATATTGCATGCTGTGGACCGTAAACTGCCCACAAAGACATGTCCAACCTGTAATAACAAATTCCATGGCGCGTGTCTATACAAATGGTTTAGATCATCCGGAAACAATACATGTCCACTTTGTCGTAGCGAGATTCCCTTCAAAAGATGAAATGGAAGAAATTTTATGATATGTAAATTAAATATGAACGATATAAAATGGTATCACTTTCGGTATTGATCACTTGCAAAGAACGGCCTTTGATACGTATCTTGCTTGCATATTTTTTAAGGAAATAATATCGCGCGATGGCCCTCAAACGACCCTAGTTAAAGTTATGATCATAAATTTGTCTTATAGATCACCACAACATCATTGATCAAACTAATGACCCATTATCAAATCTAAGATGTTTTTGAGGAAAAGAAAGATCAAGGTACTTGTACTATTTTTCTTGGGCATTGCTGTGGTTTCTTTTACTGTACGGGCTATCGTTCAGTCTCAATTGAATAAGGAAATCACCTATTTTAAAAGATTTTTCAAAGAAAAGAAAGATTTATTGGATTCTATGTATAATCCTCTCGTCATAAATCAAATTCCAGAGGAAGTTATAGATGAATTGTATGAGGTGAGGCTTCAGGAATCTAGAAAGAAGGGAGGCAAAGAAATTGATTGGACTAAATATGCGTATGTAACATATGCCACGCACGCAAACTATCTCTGCAATGCTTTGATGCTTTTCCACTCTTTAAAAGAATATGATACTCAGGCGAAAATGGTTGTTTTGGTGTCAAAAGACCTAGTTGATTCAAACGTCTACGACAATCTCGAGCCAGTCAGCATCATGTTAAACAACTTGAGGAGTATCGATAAGGAGCAAGTAATCATCAAGTATATAGATACTATTACGAAGCCTACGGATAACACCCAATGGAGCTTCAGTCTGAGCAAATTACAAGCTTTCAATCAAAGTGAATTTGATAGAATCATTTACATGGATAATGATGCCATATTAAATGATAAACTTGATGAATTATTTTTCATTCCAGAGTACATAAAATTCGCTGCTCCAGTAACTTATTGGGACCTAGGATACGATGATATTCAGGGAGCATACAGTGAGGTTAAAAACTATGAAAAGCTGCCAATAAATTTAGCAAGACACACCGAAAAAATAATTCCCCGGATAAGAAAGAATAAGATGATTTATAATCATTTGCCTTGTTTACCACCTAACTTGTTTCTGGATACCGAAAATGTTGCGCAAGACATCATTCGCTCGGAGTTTTCCTTTTCATCAATGTTTGACCATCACATTATGGGTAAACCTAGCAAAATCAAATTTGCGTCCAATTTAATGGTCATCAAGCCCTCACACAAAACCTTTCAAAGAATCCAAAACTCCTTGATTCCTAAATATTTGAAGAAGAAAGAGAAATACGACATGGATCTGATTAACGATGATCTGTATAACATGAAAAAGTTAATTCGCAAACAATTCAATTACTTTAGAAGAATAAGAGATCATTTTGTTCCTGAGGTGCTTGTTTTACCATTCGGCAGATATGACCTTCTAACAGGTTCAATAAAAAAAGAACATCAGCAATTCATGTTAAGGAATGATATTTTAGGCTATAAAAGATTGGACTCTAAAGGCAACGAATTCCCAAAGGATATGAGGCAGGTAGTAAGAGATGCTAAATACATTCACTTTTCAGACTTTCCCGTTGGTAAGCCTTGGGAATATTCTTCATTTGATGATATTGAATGTACTGTAGATACCACCTCTAAAAGTAAAACAATCGAAGAGGAGGAACAGGTCTGCCAAGCCTGGAATAACGTTTATCTGACCTATATGTATAGCAGAGATATCTGCTTCGCTAAGGGGTCGTAAAAGACTCCTATGAATAAATAAGAGAGTAAGTTCTGAATGTTTCCAGCAACGTTAATCGATAAAAGATGTGGTTTATGTTTATTTCAGCATGCCATGTTTCTTTGCCTCTTTGTTAAGTAATCTGTCGACCTCTTCTCCATACTTTACATTACCTTTACTATTTTCCTTGAAGGCGTAATCCAAGGAGACTTTCTTATTTACCACCAATTGGTTATTCAAAGTGCTTATTGCACTATCTGCGTGGTCGTAAAACTTAAAGTAGACGTATGCACATCGCAGTTGCCCATTAGCGAGATGAAAAATCTCACTTTCCTTCGCTAGTGGACCAAACTTGTTGAGCAGGTTTGATAAATGAGTCTCATCTATGGAATCATCCAGGTTCTTTATGAAAATTTTCGCAATAGGCTTTAAAGCTGCATCCAAGCTGGACGACCCATTGGACGGTTGTGAGTTCGCTTGTCGTACCTTGATCAATCTATCACAAAGGTGAACAGTATTGTTCATAAGCTCCACCACATATTTACAGTCTTCTGGGGTGAAAAACTCTATAAAAGCGTAGCCTTGATGCAATTGCAACACCTTATCCTTGGGATAGCGAATTCGAGATATAGGGCTCACTTGAACGAACAACTCATACAGCTGCTCCTTTGTCACTTGTGGATCAATATTGCCCACATAGACAGTAGTCAAAGGATTATTAAGCGAAGTGTTCATCAATTCTCAGGGAGTTCTTCTTAGAAATGTCTGGCAGCGGTGATGAGCTTTACGTACTTCAAATAGAGCCCTTACTAGGAACTTCTCAAACTTAGTAATTTTTAGATTACCCGTATTGATTTTCGCTCGAAAATTTCAGAGTATTTAAATGTGAGCAGTCCACTATTCAAGAGAGAAAAACTTTTACCTCACTTTAAAGAAAAATAATTATCGATTTACATCTGTGTGGACACATTTGAGTTGGCCTGGGTTCATGTTCACCTCCTTTGATGCCGCATTTCCTCCTTTGACCTATCTGGATGCTAATCATAACTAGATAGGCGGTGTGTGATATTGACGTTCCATTGACTTTTTGAATTTTCCAATTATATCTGAGCTTGCCCTATCATTTCCGCAATTTTGAAAACCAGACCTGTATAACTTCTTGAGAGAAGGAATGAAACTTCTTTGCTGACCGATTCTTCTATGAGTTTTTCATTTTAGGTATTTTTCAGTTTATGAAACGCTGTGGTACTTTTAGCTATTGCACGTTTCGCTTCCATAGAGTGTGATGGCTGAAAATGACCACGCTAGGTGTATCATTAAAGGTTTTGTAATTCTCTTCTCACCTGTTAGTTTTCAGATTTTGTTAGCGAACTTATGGTTCTGGTATGTAATCTTCTGTGTACTGGGGGAGGATCGAAGGGGACTTCAAGTTTATGTCATATATCCGGCGGTTTAGTGCAGGTTTAACTCTGCTTAGGTCTTCGGAGGTAAAGTACGGTAGAGGGGGGGGTGGACAATATGGGCCATAGTGTTCTATTCATGTGATGTAAATTCCGCACAGTTTAAAGGTAAATCGTAGAGACTACATGCCCCGTTTAATCGCTCATCTATTGCACTGATAAGGATAATAGAATGTAGTTTCATACACGGGGTACATTTCAAAAAAAAATTTGTAAAAATACTAATGCTACTTATCAACACTTATCTTGTCAATTACTTTAAATTACAAACGACATCTCAATTGTCTAGAATTGGCACGGCCAACATTTAAGGATCCCTCAAGCGTATAGTTTTTCGATGTCGTCCTTCACAGCATTAAGGATGTCCTTCCTCTTCAGCTTTTGAGCTGAGGTGACAAAGCCGTTTTGGGGAGTCCATTCCTCATCGAAAAAGACAACACCTTCCAACAATTCGATGCCGCCCAAGCCTTGGGATTTTCCGGTTTTTATCAATTCATCGGCAACAGCTCTTTGCAATTTCTTGTCACGCAAATAGTTCTCAACCTCCTCGCCCGACTTCATTATGCCCTTAGATTTGGCTAAATCAGCCATAGGACCCAAGTTTGGCACGACAATACCAACAGGCTTGACTTTCGTTTCATCAGCGTATACACAGATGTTTTGAACGTAGGCGTTTGACCGGTAGACAGACTCCAACTTTTCCAAAGCGATATATTCACCGTTTTGCGTCTTGACCAAATTTTTCTTTCTGTCAATAACTTTTAAATGACCATTTGGCAACCATTCACCGATGTCACCTGTGCAGAACCAGCCGTCTTTGTCAAAAACCTTTTGGGTCTCTTCCGGGTTTTTATAATACTCTGAGGTGATCGCAGCACCCTTGAGGAGAATCTCACCTTGATTGTTTTTGGCTAGATAGCCCAATTCCTCGACGTCAATCAACTTAGCTGTGGTGGCACCTGTGAGATCACCAGCGACACCGAGCTCAAAACGGTCTGGCTGCAACACACAGGTGTTGGCAGTAGTTTCCGTCAACCCATAACCGATAAGCATTGGGCACAACAGGGTCGTGACGAATTCTTGAGCATCGACACTAATTGCAGACCCTCCGTTCAAACAATATCTCAGGTGTCCACCGGTAGCTTGCTTGATCTTCTTGAAGATCAAATTACCCAAGGTATCTCCACCGGGGATGTGGTAACGTTTCATTTTGATCTTGGCGTGATAAGCAGTCCAGAAGATCTTTTGTGTTAGTGTTGGCAGCTGACTTATTTTGGCCATGATACCTTTCCGGACAGACTCCCAGACAGCTGCAACACCAACCATGACGGTGGGTTCGAGTTCCTCCATGTCACCCTTACAGTTGCGGACGGAAGCGCTGGAAATCGTCTTCACAGTGGCGTATCCAAGCACACCGCCCCAGTAAAAGCAGATCAGCTCGAAGGCCAATTCGAAGATATGCGCCAATGGCAGAAATGCAATGATACGATCCTTGGGGCCGATGTATCCTTGGACATTCTCACTAACACCCGCGACACCCGCGACAATGTTCTTGTGGCTCAGAACCACACCCTTTGGGTCGCCAGTGGAACCGGAGGTGTACATGATACAAGAGGTGTCTTCGGGCTTTGGGGGATGGGTGGCAATCTCGTCTTTGGCACTCTGGCCCAACTTCAGCAAGTCGTCGAAACTCAAAAGGGTGATATCCGGTCTGATCTCCTTGATCTTGTTGACGGCGTTATGCGCATTCAAGTACAGTTTGCCACCGTACCTCTTGTCGCTCTCGACAATTGGCTCGTTGTAGATTATATACTTCATGTCTGGGGCCTTCTCCAGCGGGCCGATCAATGACTGCAACAGATGGTTGTCGGTGAACATGGCGGTGGTGCCGGTCTGCACCATCGAGTGGATCAGACCGCTCTCGCCCAATGTGTCGTAGGCCGTCACAACTGCAATGCTTTGCGTCTGCCCGCCCAGGAACATTTTCATCCACTTGTGAGACGTAGCCGCAAAGATGTGCAGCTTGGACTCGTGCGGCGTCATGCCGAGCTTGATCAGCCCTCTGCCCAGGTCGTGCATCGTGGCCCCCAACTCCTTGTATGTTTGGTAGTGGTAGTGCGACAGCTCGTAGTACTGCCATTTCTTTTCGATCTTCTGTTCCTTGCCATCAATCTTCTTCGTGATCTCCTTGGTCTCCTCGTGGATTTCTACCACGTTTCTCCAGCCCATTGCGTTGTGGTTTCCACCCTTCTGGAAAGCTTCCATAGCGTACTCATACACCGTAGACGACGAAAACCCAGTGGGTCTCACTAACGCTCCCTTGGCATTGGACGAGTTTCTGCGTGGTGCGGTTTCGTGCTCGTTGGCAGCAGGCCCGACTTCTACACTATACTGAGCCATCGATCTATACTGTTAAAAAAGCGCTGTGCCTTTTATGTGTTCCTGCAGTTCAAAGCTAAGTTGCAAAAATAAACACAAACAAATTTGTGTGTTCTTTATATGTAGCCGAAGTTGCACTTGAATGGAGTGAAAGATAAGAGGTGGTGCAATTGCGTTTTAAGAAAGAAACCACCATATAAGAAAGAAACCACGTACATATTAGCAAACTGAGGCCCGCATGCCAGTAGAAATCTGTTGATTTATGGAATTCCCCGATACATGTCAATACTGCATCCATGAAGCTGCTTTCTCTGCCGGGTCACACCTAGGGTTTGTTACGGCCAGTGGGAGCAGAGCAGATCAGCGATTTCTGCGAAAATCTCCTCCTCTGGCAGCCCGTGGCCTGTGGTGTACGACTGTTGCTGATCAGTCTATATCCTCCTACGGGCCGCCGCGACGTGGTCTGAGTGGTGACCAGGAGCAACCGCGGCCTTGCTCTGCGGGCAAGGCACCTCCCGCGAGCAGCCAGAGAGAATTTTTTGATTTTTGTTGGGTTCGGGCACACTTTGTTGGATTGGAGAGCGCGCCTCGCGTCGTGGGTCGCGACGTGGGTGGGTCGCAGTCATGGTGATGTCAGAGAGGGGATTTGGGCACGTGACGGACGTCACGTGCCTGGTTGGCGTTCCCGTGGGACGCGACAGGGCGCCGGCGGCGAGGGAGTCGGGTCAAGTGGAGTGAAGTGAAAGCGAGGCGATGGCCAGTCTCCCCAGCAGCACCGCAAACAACAGCAGCACCAACGCGAAACATGGGGTGGTTCAGCAAAGAGAAGAAAGAGGAGTACCATCCGAACAACAGGAGCTCCAGGAAGCAGTGCTGGGAGGCCAGGGACGAGTATTTCCAGTGTCTCGACAAGATCGGCGTCGTGAACGCCCTCGACCCCAAACAGCAGCCCACGGTCGAGAAGCACTGTTCCAAGCAGGACCAGAGGTTCGACGACAACTGTGCGACAAGCTGGATCAAGTACTTCAAGGAGAAGAGGGTGGTGGACCACCGCAAGGAGCAGTTCATGAAGGACGTGGAGAGGGAGAACGGGCAGGTGATCGAGCTGACGCCGGAGCAGATGGGGATCAACAGACGTTGAGCGGGCCTGCTGGATAGCGCGCCAGCTTGCGCGCAGGCGGGCGGACCTGTCGCCACCCGTCTCTCGCAGAGAGCCATGTACATACACCGCCTAAGTATCTGAAACATATGTAGACTTTAATCTGACGCGCAGGCGCCTGCGCGTCCCCCAACTCGAGCGCTGCACGCACGACACGTCACGGCGCCTGCGGATTCCCGCACTGCTGTCGCACGTCTGACGGATATGCACAGGGCATGCGAGGCTGGCAGCGCCGCCTGGGCTCGCAGGTCTCACTGCAGACGTGCTTTTCATGTCCGGAGTCTTTACGCACCACAATAGCCGTCGGCGCGGAGAATTTTAGGGGTGCAGCAATGCGATCCTGCGGTGCCCCGGTAGTTTCTGAGACTCGGCGGTTAAATCAAGTGGACCTGGTCGCAGTTGCCGGCGCTAAGCGTTTAGGGATGTCTGTGCGCACGGCAAATACCTTGGCGGGCTGCGAGACTGATCCATTATTAATTGTCAGCAACGTCTCTCTTATTTGAGGGATATCCCTGTCTGCGCAGGGTATATAAACCCTCTGCATTTCATCTCCCCTGCACTTGGCATTTGCAACGCTATGCAGAAGTGCTAGCTACGGTTTTAGTGCGAAATAGAAAGAAAACTACCGCAGTAACTTTAAAATGACTTTTTACATCGCAGCAGCCGGCAACCGGGCCGTTGATGTCAATCCTGCTTCAAATGTCGACTACCACTTGACCTCGCACGGCTCGGACTGGTTGTGGGCCGTCACGTCGATATTTGGTGCACTGGCAGTGGTGTATGCCACGCTATTCTTTGTTGCGGAGCACAAGGGCACGGCACTGACGAGATACGCCTTGGCCGCACCGTTTTTGATCTCGCTCTTCGAGTTTTTCTTCTACTTCACCTACGCATCCAACCTGGGTTGGACCGCGATCCAGGCCCAGTTCGGGCACGTGACGGTCGACCAGCCTGTCACTGGGCTGAGCCCGGGCACCAGGCAAATCTTTTACTCCAAGTTTGTGGCGTGGTTCCTGTCGTGGCCGCTGGTTCTCTTCCTGATGGAGATTGCAGGCTCGGCAACCACGGCCATCGCCACCGGGGCCGAGTCGTTGTCGCTCTTTGATATGCTGCACAGTCTGGTGATTCAGGTCTTCACAACGTATTTCTGGATTATCTCTCTATTGGTCGGCGCTCTGATCCACTCCTCCTACAAGTGGGGCTACTGGACTTTTGGCGCCGTCGCAATGTTGGTCGGCGGTGCCATCATCCTGAAAAGGCAGATCGTGACTCTGAGGGTGAGAGGCTTTTCCATTGCGATGTTGAGCTTCTCCCATTTGATCGTGTGGCTGTATTTCATCTGTTGGGGCCTCTCGGAGGGAGGAAACGTTATTCAACCCAATTCCGAAGCTGTCTTCTACGGTATCTTGGATCTGTGCATCTTCGCATTGTATCCGGCTTACTTGCTGTTCATCACCGCCAAATTCGGAAAATGGCCTTCTTTCTCTTTGAGAGGTGGCTTGAAGAGGAACGAGCACGGCGAAGTTCCTTACGAGAAGGCCTCCGGTCCAAACTCAATCAGAGAGTCGGGCGAGACTCACGTTCCAGGTACTCTCCCTGGCGTGGTTCACACCACTGCACCTGCCACATCCACGGTACGTGCCACTACCACTACGACCGCTACCAATGTTCCGGTCACTCATAATACTGCTGTTAATGACCCAATGGACGAAACAGTTTGATTCTTTAATGACGCCCTTTATTTTCTCCTAATATAATTTTTAATTTCCAGTTTCTGAATGCTGTAGTTCATACCTACTTGATGGGTTCTCCGTTAAACATCATTTTTGATAATGTTTAGCATTTATTATTTAATACTTAATACCTAATTAAATATGTCTTAATTTTTTGAAAGAGTGTAATACTTAAAAATTTGAAAAACTTAAAAAAGTGAAAACTATAACCATATTTACTTAACGCCGGAACATAAAAATATAATAATTTACAAGAACAAAATATTAAAACCGATTTTTAATAAAATTTAAGGGGTATCGTATCGTTGGTTTTTTAGACACTGAAAACCTCAATGTTAGCCTTGGCACCGTTCTTAGCGGTGACGACGCAGAAGCTTGCTCCACCGGCACCGTTGGAGCCTTGTGAGGATGTGACATCATTTACAGCGTTTTGGCTTGGGTCAATAGAGCATGGCAAGTTGTCACAATTGGATTCGTCATCACATGTAACCTTGATACCGAAAGATGGCTTTGTGCCGCTGAAGGAGCTGTCCAAGTAGATTGGGTTCCAGCCGATTTTGATGAATGTGTTTCCATTGCTGTCTTGGTTGGCACCAGCAACGTATGGTGACCAGTTACCCCAAGGGTTGGCGTCAGACCCCCATACACAACCATCGTCAACGCTGACACCAGGTGGGTTAACGTAGTAATGTGCTGCGGTGGAAGCCCAGTAGTCAGGGCCCGGGACGGCCAACGATTGGCTTGAACCGGAGCCGACTTCAGTTGGGATCAGCATTTCTTCGTTACCTGGCAGGACGGTCTGGCAAAAAGCAACATCACTGCCCGCACTGTTCTTGGCAGTGAGGGTACCGGCACCGTCGTAGCAGTATCCTTTGCTTTGGTCAGGAGTTTGCAGGTTACCATTGGAATCACAATACAGACCACCGTACTGAGAACCGGGATAGGAATAGGTGGTCACAGACGTGTCCCATTGGCCCATTAGCTGACCTGGCTGACAGGCGTACGGACACCAGGTACCTGGCGAGCATGTCTGGTCACTATGCATGGCCCAACCAGCGTTTTGACCACTGGTTTGGACTGCAACCATGCCTTCATGGTTTGGGAACGCGCAGTTGCCACCGCGCTTGTCTAGCTGCTGGTGGTGGTGGTGCCCGTCATTGTTGACTGGGGCGCCGCTGGCAATGTCAATTAAGCTTAAAGCGGAAATGATAGTAAATGAAAAAAACATTCTGGAAATATTGAATTAAATGAAAGTAAAAGCGTAGCTCGATAGTGAAAGGAATGTAACTTAAAAAGTTTTCGTGAAAAAACTCTTTTCTTGGTAGGACAAGTATTGACTGATAAAGAGTGTAATAGGTTTGTAGTGTTAAAAATTTCTCAACAAGGTATCCTGTGTTCGACTTTTAAACTTTTTTGGGGCTTCTGCTTTATAATTTGGTGCTGATCAAGAGACGTCTCAATATCGGAAGGGAACATCTACCGTTCCACCATTACAAGACCTAAAGTGCGGAGCTCTTATATAGTTTTTCACTCAGGGTGGCAGACATGAGGTGAAGTTGTTCCCCCATACTGTGACAAAAAAATTTTCCTCTTGGGCGGTGAATTTCTTTTACAAACTGCACTTGAGCGCTTCAGATTTTTGGTTTCGGGTACGGTGTACTATGAGGTTCAACGGCTCTTGCATCCTCTAGGTTCCCTGCCGAGCATATCGGCGTTTCGTCAGTGTTCATTATTACTCGATCTGGTTTCATCAGCGCTCGCAAGAGCAGTTGTCTACGCCACCTGAATACCTTGGATGAAAAAGAAATTTGCGGCCCTCGGGCTGCCTTAGAGATATTTAGGCGAGCCTAGAATGTTTGTTCTAGTTACTGCTTGTTATGCATAGCAGATCTTCGAGGGCTAGACCACTCCCACGTTACTTTTTGTACCGCACAATGGCCCACTTAGATTTCTCGATCGGGATACCTAAGTGGTTTGTGGCGCCTTGCCCCCTCCAGCCATTTCAGAGGGGAGCAAACTCAAATTGAAACGTACGGGGTGGGCGGGGCCCACCTCAGCCTAGAAGAAAAAATGAGTTGCTTTTTTCTCTGAGCAGCAGTACATCTCATCAAGAGATTTACTCTGGTTTGTCAGTGGCAAGTCTGTCGACAGATAATCTAGAACTTTGCGCGAGTACGAGGCACTTGAGACGTTTGGAGCGAATGAGGTAACCTGCCCATTGGCAGCTCGGTGGCAAATTCCGCCGCAGCACTTTTCTTATTTGATTCGTGTTGCAAATACTTCTTGTCCGGATAGGGTGTCCGATAAGATTTATCTCTCGGTTAAAAAAGACGAGAGATCCCGAGCCTCCGGCTGGGTAACATATTGGGACTCGAGAGAAGTCTGCCCGCGAGGTCCTCTCTGCCCGCCTTAGAGCCATTGTCACCGCTACCTCAATAGGCGCGACCCGGTCATCCGAACAGGCTGCAATATGGGAGACACTCAACGATAGAGACGCGCGAACCCGCCGGGCTTTAGCACACCCAGTAGTTGGCACTTGACAGTAGAATAACCTCGCTGCTTGGGGAGTCATTGCTAAAGAAGAAATGTGCGCCGTCTGCTCTATGCCGAGGGCCTTGCGTTTGAGATGTCTTATTTTAGTCGACATTGGACGTGAAAATTGCGTGCACATTCTCACGCTGCCCTAATGGTAGGGAAACTTTGGCCGCTCAAGGGCCGCCTATCCTATATGGCGACATCTTCACTGGCTGTTGAGAGCGTGATCTTTTCCATCAGCCGTTCACGTGCATCGTATATCCTGAGTTCGAAAGGGCCGTCATTGCCGAAGGAAATTTCGCCGCTGAGTCGGGCTCGACGCTCTAAGGTTTCCGGGAGCGGCCTGCGAACGGGCGCCTTTGGCGAGACCGCTCTCGAAGAAAAAGCTTGGCGGAACCATCGAGGGTGCTGCAGTCCAGTAACTTCATGAGCTCGTACTAGTCGCCGCCGCCCATCTTTTCACAAAAGCAAGAGAAGACTGCCCTCCCGCAACCTGCTACGTGCACAACCCGGGCCACTGGACGCAGCCTGATTGGCCTATATAGCCCAGAGGCATACACGTAGACTAGCACCCTGGTTGGGCGCGCTGAGCTAGCAGGATGCGGGATTGCAGAGCCAAGAGGCCACGTGACCTCTTGGCGCGCTTGCGCGCTTGCGCCCTCGCGCCCTCGCGCCGCTCTCTTTGCACCTCTTTTTGCCGTATATGTGTACCTGAAAAGCTTCACTGCCGTTGGTTAGGCAGGGTGGCACTGCAGTCTGAGCAAGGAGGAGAGCTCATCTCGATTATTCTTTCTTGTGGAATGTATAAAAGACAACATCTAGAAAAAATTGGCGAACGCTAGCTATTAGCATTATACTAAAAATTCTTGGCGAGAATGAAGTTGACGGGTAAAGAGATAAAAATATGCTCTCTGCTGCTGTTAGACACAGTTTTTTTCCTTTTGGAAATCACAATCGGGTACATGTCTCATTCGCTGGCATTGATCGCTGATTCATTCCATATGCTAAATGATATCATTTCCCTGTTAGTTGCTTTATGGGCAGTGAACGTTGCAAAGAATCGTAATGCAGATGCTACGTACACCTACGGTTGGAAAAGAGCAGAGATCTTGGGTGCTTTGATCAATGCAGTCTTCCTAATTGCTTTGTGTTTCACTATTCTTATTGAAGCTCTCCAAAGATTGATTAGTCCACCTACGATTGAAAATCCAAGGTTGGTTTTGATAGTTGGTGTTGCTGGGTTGATATCTAACCTTGTTGGTCTAGTTTTGTTCCATGACACCGGCCACTCCCACGGTCATGGACACAGTCATGGAGGCAGTTCCAGCGTAGATGCAGAGGCTGGCCAAGGGCACAGTCACTCTCACAATCCTTATTCTTCAAGTCAAGCCGAGCAGAATGAAAGTGATGCTTCCATTGATCATTCAAATGATAACATCAGGGACATCTGGCCTCAAACTGTCGTGGAAAGAATGTCTGATGAGAATACCAGTCTATTGAAGAAGGGGAGCCATGATCACTCGGTAGAAGCATCTTCGGCAGATGGTCACAAATCAAAGAAAGCTGCAAAATCCTTGAACATGCACGGTGTTTTCTTACATGTGCTCGGTGATGCCTTAGGTAACGTGGGTGTTATTGCTGCTGCCTTGATCATTTGGAAAACTGACTTTTCGTGGAAATATTATTCCGATCCTTTGGTGTCATTAATCATCACCATTATCATCTTCTCCTCAGCGCTGCCTTTGTCTCGTCAATGCTCAAGGATCTTACTTCAAGCTACTCCATCCACAATTTCTGCAGACGAAGTCCAGCAAGAAATTCTTTCCGTAAGAGGTGTGAAATCCGTTCATGATTTCCACATTTGGAACTTAACTGAGTCTTTCTTCATCGCATCGCTTCACGTCGAAATAGAATGCTTGCCAAGCCAGTTTACGGGCGTCGCAAAGGGTATTAGGAGCATATTACACAACCACGGCATACACTCGGCAACAGTCCAGCCTGAATTCCTTTCCGGAGACGTCAGTTCAGACGCCTCTAAGAGATTCTCGCTTCTTGCGGGCGGTGGTGCTGGCCCTGCTGACGATGATTCTTCTGGCAGTTTAGATCAACCACATGAATCAAGATCGACTGCTTACGGTGCAACTAATGCTGATGGCAATTGTCTGGTCGACCAGGCTGCGAACTGTAACGCAGATGATTGTCTTCCAAAATAGTGTTATAGATGGATTGGGGTAAACATGAGAATCAAGCCACGTTTCTATATTGTATAAAAAACTAGTTACTCATATTTTCATATATTAATTGCACTCATCAATTTTATAATACATTTGCCTTACTATAAGAAAGGTACATAGAAAAATACATACACGCACACTAGTTTTTCAAAAAAATGAAAATCAGATTAAATTTTAATTTTACAATACCAAACTTCTCGCCCATTGAACACTTTTTCTATTCTCATCTCCCCTGTTGAGAATAAGTCCGTTTCCTTCATTCAGTTCGAATTCAAACCCCTTTATGTAAGCCGCATCAGGTGGTTTTAGTTCCTCAGAAGTCTCCGATTCAGGTTCTGACTCATAATCATCACCCATTAGACTCTTCTTTAATTTTTTATGTCGTTCTTTAATAGAAGTATTAACAGGAATTGTGACCTTTTCATAGATGTTTTTAATTGATGGTATTTTGCCACCTAGGGGACTAGATAAAGATGCGTTGATTTCAGTGGCAAAAATAGTGGCGTCCTCCAAAGAGCCTCTAGAAGACGTAACCAATAAATTTAAAGAGCCTGAATGCAATTTAAGGATAGATCTCCCAACTTTCTTAATGCGATGGCATGGCTCATGTTTGTAGCAATGCGATGAAAAAGACCGTTTCCTGAGCCCAGGTTCCTCGATACCAGACGAAAGCGAGTTGAATATTATCCTATTCAACTCAAAGGTGGGATCTGCTAAATTTGGAGGTGCTGAATTGTTCCATGGATCTAAATATGTAAACTTTTCAAACTCTGGAGACGATGATGGAACTGACGAAAGGTCACTCAAGGAATTTAATGATCCAGTGTCAGAATTTGAAATACTATCATTATCGAACGTGAACGGAGAATCCAATGCATCAATGTCTTTACTCACCTTCTGACTATTCATATTTCCAGTTAGGCTGGGTAAAAGATCCGCTATATCGATAGTCTTCATGGAATTTCTTTGTACTGTCATTGGGACGCTTCTGCGTGGTTTGGAAGGAGTCAAGTCAAAACTCTCTCCGAAGAAGCATTTTGGCGGTTTTTTCGCCGGGGTCATAGGGACTACTATCTGCTTGAGCCTAGGCGGTGTCAAAAGAGAGGCCGCTGAAGATCCCGTTTTAGAATCCATCTATCTCTTCTTTCTGGATTATACGATGAAGACGACGGATAGCAAAAACTACAATTGTCTCTGTTGAAATAGAAATATGCTGTAATTTATAATCGAACTCGAAAGAGGCGTCACTTTAATACTCTTGATTTTACCCAATGTTTATCAAATTGGGTATCGTGGTAACGTTTAATTAATCACATTAAATATTATAGATATCGTTAAAAGAACCAAAAACCAGTCATGGCATATTTACAATTCCTGCGTGGTAAGGATGAAACAGAGACGGTTGATCCACATGTATCCGCTGCCAAAATTGCAGGTGTTTATTATTCCAGAACCCTACGAGGTTTCTTTTGGATTGTCTAGGGCGCTCGAGGAAACAGATCTACGGGAAAGGCGAATTTTCCTTTTTAGTCTTCCGAGTACTCGGTGCAGAGAATGTTTACCGCATAATAATACTGGAGGAGAAAAGCGCGGACAAGTATTTTACGGTAGATTAACTTAAAAACTAAAGGTCAATGTTGTTTATAATTCAGCTACTATAGGAAATTCACACTCAAATAGCAGGTAATAATGTAAGCACCTCTTACAATGATCTCTCCAAGTAACATCTGCCAAGCTACCTGTAAATTTGCAAATTTGGTTTAGTGAATAGCTAGACTCTGCAATCAGGAAATTTTCACTTGAAACATGAGCTAAAATCCGCCACAATAGATATTATCAGATTTCTTTCCGACAACAACATTCACTTTGGTCTCGATCTCCATATCACACATCTAAAAACGCATTGTCTTAAAAGAAATATATACTCTTTGTGGATATGATCGCTTATTTACCTTTCGCTCTTTTTGGACATAGATTTATTTACAATTTACCGAAAATAGAAGTAGTGTTCGGAATGATAAACAATTGAATTGTGGCAACAGAAGGCCAATGGAGTGACATGATTCGTTTTATCTTCTTTTGGCCTCAGAGATTAAGGCAAACGGTCGCTATATGGCTACCAATGTAATTTCCACCATTGGTAAAGCTTACCGGGACTGTAGCATACTCGTATGTCCCTTTTGCCCGTATCAATTTGCACGGACTGAAGTGTCACACATGGAGACTTAGTCGTCAACGTAACGGCTAGATTAGGTTAATGATTTTGTTCGCTTATAAAAGAGTTTTGCAGTGAAGACTGTCAGGGGTGTAATGTAGACCGCTAAGACTGGTTCATCTTTAAACAGTGCCGCGAATTTTATGTCTCTTAAAGCAGTAAAGAAATCATAAGACTAACAGACTGAAGTGGAGGAAGAATTGTTACGGTAAAATACGCCAATGGAAATAGTCCTTCAATCTTCAACGGAGATGATAAAAACCGTGGCGTATTCAAAAGCCATCAACTTTTTCTCCGTCTAGTTTCGACAATGAGGCTAAATTCTTCAGAGATTGCGCACGCTTTTATTGTGATTACTATCCGAGGGATACAGAACTTAAAGCTCCATTTTTCTTAAGCCTTCAGTTTTATTCATATACTCGGTTGCGACGCTCTCTCTATGGATTTACCACTTCAACAATGCAATAAGATGTTACGCTTTATTCACGACGAAGGCCGTTTTTTGAATTTTGGGAAATGTTCTTTGGAGTTCCTGTGAGCCATCTTCATCATTTTATCAGAAAAGTAACAACACCTCAGCTGTTCAGCTCACTGGCAGCTGACTGCTCCAAAAGCATTCAATATAACTTTAAAAACTGCCGCAGAGCATGCTCGGTATGACAGACTATCCTTGGGCCGAGATAGCTCTCATCATAATTACACAACACCAGCAGAAAGTTTCTCTCCCGGAGATTCTTTTTATTTCTGTCTTGTGGCTTAATTGGAGCAAGACGTCCGGTTCAAGCGTACTCGTCAGTACAAAGCCTTGCGCTATGAATAGTTCCTCTTATCCCCAAGAACGCTTGATGAAGCGCGGTGCTACGGGTGTCCTTTTGTTGAATGCTCTTGGATTGCTGTAACTCCGAGGAGGTACAGTTGAATTTCGAAGACAGGCAGCCGTGAGTCTTTCACGGCTCCTGCTCAGACACCTACTACGATCCTATCTTATTGGACTACTCTGCATCAACGGAGGTAAGGTTAACGAAGGGCTGCGACATGATTGAGCCAGAAAATTACCTGTCAAGTGGCGGGACTTTCGGTCCCTCAGTGCTGGGCTTTGGCTGTTGTGCAATGGCGTATTACAAGCCGGCAGCGGATAAAAAGTTTATAAACTAGGGAAGGAATCTTGGTATATGCGCCGGAGTCGCCTGGCGCGTAGGTCAGACGGCAATGCCACAAAAACAAAAAGGATGAATCTGTTCACGCACTCACAAAGAATATCGATATAAAAGGGTTTGTACATTTCCCGCAAGGTTTAGACTCTCTAGTTACTTCCTCTCGAGTGTGTCATTTTTTGCAGAAGTTTAGAGACAAATTCGAAACTAGCTATATTATTAGTTGTCAAGAATCTCAACTTAACGTTATATTTTAGCTTTCTAAGGAAAAAAATAAGATAGGCCATGTCAGTTTTCCATAGAAAACACTCAGGTTCTTCTAAGAACTTACCAATACTATTGTCGTCAGAAGGTCCCTCTAACACCAACGGAGACTCTTTACCACGCGCAGTTCAAAGCCAAGTGGAGGAAATGGCTAACCAGGTACATGAAGCTGTTAATGGTAAAAGTAAGGTGATTCCCTCCAAGACTATTGACCACGTGAGATCTTACCCTTTGGTTCAACAAACGCGTTCCTTCTTATATCAAATCCCAGTCGCCAGAGTTGTTATTGCTAACACCAAGCCAGTGGTTAAACAAGTCCTGGAATCTAAGCCATTGCAACTTGTTTTACCAGTTACTAACCTTGTGGACACAATGGCCAACTCTAGTTTAAATCTGACAGAGAAAGTTATTCCTTCATTGAAGGTTAAGACCTATCAAAGACTAGGTGAAGAAGCAATGATTCCTTACACTTTGACAGTCAAGTATAGCAAGATTGTTACAAACCAAACCGTTTCCCTTGTTGAAAAGAACGTGTATAACCCTGCTCATGAACAAGTTTTGAAATTTAGAAAGTATTACAATGAGAAATTTTATGATACTCAAGGGAAGCCATTGATTAGAAGTACGTTCGATCCAGTAACAGGCCCAGTTAACAATGTCTTCGAAAATCTAACGATAAAATATTTTCCTGAAGGTAAAGAAGTTTCTAAAGATGGATACTCCAGTGAATTGAACAGAAGTTTTGCTCTGCTTTTGAACTTTATTAGCAGAACAGCCCCAATTGTGGAACGCAGGGTTCTAAACGTGGCCTGGTTGCCATGTAACTATGTCGTACATGTCAATGATGTTTTCAACAAAAGCTTAGATAAACAGCCTGAATTGACTATCAAGTATTCTTGGGTCGCCTCAAAAGATGCTGTAAAGCAACTAGAGAAAGAATTGATTGGGTATGCAAAGGGTAAATCGCCAACTAAATTGTATAAAAAATCTAAAGCCTCCGTTCAAGAAGGCATTGATGAGGCAGAAGCACGAGTACAGCCTCAAGTAGCTTAAGAATATGAAAAAAAAAAAAATATATATATATATATATAACTAAAAAAATTATAACAGGGCGTTACTTGAACGGTAATTTGTAGGATAATATATGTAGAATCAGTAAATCACAATTATGTAGCAGATCAACAAGATGCCGCGGCAAGCACATCGTGACTGCAATGATTTAAACACCCATTCATCCATTTATACATCCCAACACCCATAATAGTATTTTATTGGAAATTTGTCCTGCTGCGCGAACGAGGTTCCGGGAGCCAGGTCGCGAAAATGGATTAGTTGCGTCCCCTCGATGTTGCAACGTGCGGACTGTGTGCAGTAGGCTGGAAAGCGATTCTGTTGAGCAGGGGAAACGGTCTCCTGAACAGCTCGAGGCTAGAGGGCACAGCCATTGGAAGAAGTCCTCCTCCTGGCGAGAATGGTGCTTCGTCGAAACTGTTTCTCGGTAGGGGATGTTGGTGAGAGTGCAGGAAACGGTAGGCCTGAGAGCGCTGGTATGGATTACAATCCATGGGCCCTGTTGTGCAAGGTAAGATTGTAAATTTCAATGAAAATCTTTGAAAATTAATATACTAAAAGGTATTAGTAGTAAATAGTTTGATTCTGAAGCTAAATTGTAACTAAGGAAGCACAGTACAGAAAAAGTGAGTAATAAATTATACAATAACATGTCAAATGAGGGTTTAGTAGAGAGCATTGCAAGAGTGATTATCGAAATTCGTGTTAAGTTCTGATGAGGTGTATCAAAGTCAACGTTTGGAGTTTGAGCTACCTTGGAGATAAAAGCCATACTATGAGACAGGTTTACCAGCCAGAAGGAATAATACAAAGAACAAAAGTACAACGATCATCGAAAACATATACCAAATCAAGTTCTGCCTGATACTGCAATCACCCTGTTTGTTTCAACAACAGTTTTGAAAATAGCCATTACTAACAATATATTTAACAATGTTTTATTACAGTGGCTCACTTGAAAGAATACCAAGTTATTGGCCGTCGTTTGCCAACTGAATCCGTTCCAGAACCAAAGTTGTTCAGAATGAGAATCTTTGCTTCAAATGAAGTTGTTGCCAAGTCTCGTTTCTGGTACTTCTTGCAAAAGTTGCATAAGGTTAAGAGAGCCTCCGGTGAAGTTGTTTCTGTCAACCAGATCCACGAAGCTCACCCAACCAAGGTCAAGAACTTCAGTGTTTGGGTTAGATACGACTCCAGATCTGGTACTCACAACATGTACAAGGAAATCAGAGATGTTAGCAGAGTTGCTGCTGTCCAAACTTTGTACCAAGACATGGCTGCTAGACACAGAGCTAGATTTAGATCTATCCATATCTTGAAGGTTGCTGAAATCGAAAAGACTGCTGATGTTAAGAGACAATACGTCAAGCAATTCTTGACCAAGGACTTGAAATTCCCATTGCCACACAGAGTCCAAAAGGCTACCAAGACCTTCTCTTACAAGAGACCAACTACTTTCTATTAAGCGAGCTGAAGTATTCTTTTTCTCCTAATAAGTATTTTGTATAACCCGTTTTGTAGATTTTAACAAACCAAGCTAAAACGATAATATATTAACACATTGTATGTATCTATGAAAGTTAATCTTGATGATATTTGGTTGGTCAATTGCCTTTCCCATGACTACTCATTGTTAGTGAATTCGGGTAACTTGAAGTCGAATCTCATTTTTTATCGATACTGCCGATCAAATAAATTCGTCTGCAATCGCTTTATCGATGACAAAAGGTTAGTTTTATAATCAAAGAGGAGGTCAAGCATACATCGATACACTTGGAACCATCCAATTATAGTATGTCAAAGAAGGATAGTTCCATACCAATACCGACTGGTAGTGCTGCAGAGCGTTTGCCTGAAAAGAGTGAAGTTGGTGATCTGAGGAAAAGAAAACAAGATCCAGCAAGAGATAACGCCGGCGAAGAAGAATGGGACAACCAACATATTCCTCTTACCGAGATCCATTTGAAATCGCACGAATGGTTTGGTGAATTTATTACGAAACATGAAGTTCCTCGTAAGGTTTTCCACTCTTCAATTGGATTCATCACCCTTTATTTGTATACCCAAGATTATAACTACAAACATGTGTTATGGCCTTTGATTTATGCCTTTGTGATACTACTCACACTGGATCTTATCAGACTCAATTGGAAGCTGTTCAATAAAGCTTACTGTCGCACAGTTGGTGCTCTGATGAGAAGAAACGAAATTCACACTTACAACGGTGTGTTGTGGTATATACTTGGGTTAATCTTCTCATTCAGTATGTTTTCTAAAGATGTTGCTTTGATTTCATTGTTCTTGTTGAGTTGGTCTGATACTGCTGCTGCGACGATGGGCAGAAAATACGGTCATTTGACGCCAAAAATTGCAAGAAACAAATCCCTGGCTGGATCTTTGGCCGCATTTACCGTAGGTTTGGCTACCTGCTATCTATTTTATGGCTACTTTGTTCCCCAATATCCTCAATGTAACCACCCAGGGGAAATTAAGTGGACCCCTGAAACAAGTAGGTTAAGCTTAACCAAATTATCTTGGTTGGGTGGCCTAGTAGCCGCATTGAGTGAAGGGATTGACTTATTCAACTGGGATGACAACTTCACCATTCCTGTCCTATCCTCCATTTTCCTAGATCTAGTTATCCGGATCTCCAGGAAATAAGCGTAAAACCTAGATGAAAATCTATAGAGACCATCATTTTAATCTAGCATAGACTATATATAATTTTCTGCGTTTAAATACAAGAGAAAATACCTTGCATGGAAATCAATATGCATATTAAACTCAACAAGTTGGAAACCTTAATCTAGTAGCCAGTCATTTTGGCCTCTTGACGTGTTATGTGATCAGGCGAGCTTTGTGAAATTTTAGAAAATTTTCAAGCTCATCGAAAAATTTTAAATAATGAACCATAAGCTTACTATAACAGTATATCAAAACTCTAAAGAGAACGTTTCAAAAGGGAGGCACCCCAAGTTTCTGTTTTTTATACGAGTTATTCAAGGTAATCGTCCATCATGGCTTACGTTTTAACTGAGACTTCTGCTGGTTATGCTCTTTTGAAGGCTTCTGACAAGAAGATTTACAAGTCTACAAATTTGATTCAAGACTTGGATACTTCTGATAAAGTCTTGAAGGAATTTAAGATTGCAGCCTTTTCAAAGTTCAGCTCAGCTGCAAATGCTTTGGAGGAAGCTTCCTCTATCATCGAGGGTAAAGTATCTCCACAATTGCAAAATTTGTTGGAAGAAATCAAGAAGGACAAGAAATCCACTTTGATCGTTAGTGAGACTAAATTGGCCAATTCAATCAACAAATTAGGCTTGAATTTTAGCGTCATTTCTGATGCAGTTACTTTAGACATCTATAGAGCTGTCAAGGAATACTTGCCAGAGTTGTTGCCTGGTTTGACAGACAATGACTTAAGCAAGATGTCTCTAGGTCTAGCTCATTCCATTGGTCGTCATAAGTTGAAATTCTCCGCTGACAAAGTGGACGTTATGATTATTCAAGCCATTGCATTGCTAGATGATTTGGATAAGGAGTTAAACACTTATGCCATGAGATGTAAGGAATGGTATGGGTGGCATTTCCCAGAATTGGCCAAGATTGTGACTGATTCTGTAGCTTATGCCAGAATTATCCTAACCATGGGTATTAGATCTAAGGCTGCTGAAACTGATATGAGTTCCATCTTACCCGAAGAAATTGAGGAACGTGTGAAATCTGCTGCTGAAGTTTCAATGGGTACTGAAATTACACAAGTTGATTTGGATAACATTAAATGTTTGGCTGATCAAATTGTCGACTTTGCTGCTTACAGGGAACAACTATCTAATTATTTGTCTGCTAGAATGAAAGCCATTGCGCCAAATTTGACCCAATTGGTTGGTGAACTTGTTGGTGCAAGATTAATTGCTCATTCTGGTTCTCTGATCTCTTTGGCCAAATCCCCAGCCTCCACCATCCAAATCTTGGGTGCAGAAAAGGCTCTGTTCAGAGCTTTGAAGACTAAACATGACACTCCAAAATATGGTTTACTTTATCATGCTTCTTTAGTCGGTCAGGCTACTGGTAAGAACAAGGGTAAGATTGCAAGAGTACTTGCAGCAAAGGCCGCCGTTTCTCTACGTTACGATGCTTTGGCTGAGGACAGAGATGATTCAGGCGACATCGGTTTAGAATCGAGAGCCAAGGTCGAAAACAGGTTATCTCAATTGGAAGGTAGGGATTTGAGAACTACACCAAAGGTTGTTCGTGAAGCAAAGAAGGTAGAAATCACTGAAGCCAGAGCCTACAATGCAGATGCTGACACTGTTGCTGATGCCAACGCAGCTGAGTCTGATTCTGATGATGAAAGTGAAGAAGATGAGGAGGAGGAAGAAGAAGCTGAAGAGGAAAAGAAGGAAAAGAAAGACAAGAAAGACAAGAAAGAAAAGAAAGACAAGAAAGACAAGAAAGACAAGAAAGACAAGAAAGATAAGAAGAGAAAAAGAGACGAAGAAGAAGACATTAAAGAATCCAAGAAATCTAAGAAGGACAAGAAGGATAAGAAGGATAAGAAAGATAAGAAATCCAAAAAATCAAAGAAATAAATGGGTCAATTTCCTATACTTCAACATATTTTCGTTCCATAATCACTTTGGGTTCAACATCTGTAAATTAGAAATAACATCTCTATAAAAGAAATCAATAAATAACTATTGTTTTAAGATTTTAAGTGTGTGAAAAGAGATTTTAGAATATCATAATTTGCGACTTGAATTGCAATTATACGCGACGAAAAAGCTGACCGTTTCTCGAGATGCTCTAGCTTCCTTAGAACTGTTGCTGAATTTAACAGCACACACAGGTGCATTAAGAATTTGATGATTCCTTCTTTGCACACTAATCTGTTTTTCCTTTTCCGCAAGATATTCTCTACAGATAAGTCAAAATCACTGAACAGCAACGTTGGGGGGGGTGTATGTCATTAGCCATTATATCGTAGTCGCTGTAGGTGAAGATCATCTTCAAAGACATCTTGTAAGCCCAAATGAAGCGTTTAAACAACTTCATAGTTGCGGAGTTATCCCATCTTACCATCCACCCCCCTCTCCGCGGCCACCACTATTGTAATCACAAGATTTATCCATCAGAATTTCACAGAGAAAGGATGTAGCACCTCGGCGGTTACCCCCTCTGGCTACAGCCGCTCCGGGCAATAGGTATATCGTAACTGAGTCATTCCAAACACCTGAATTTTATAATTATCTACCTGCATTTGCTCTAGTAAGCACGGGAGCTCTTCGAAGGCTCAAGCAAGCGGTCTTATATCAAGAACGTTTACTAGCAGTTCAATGGGAATTGAACCTTTTGATGGAAAGTGCCGAAAGAAATCAACTTGGATTATTTTACCGAGCCATATGTGGTAAGAGGAAAGCGCTCATTATATTGATGCTGAACCTGAGCCCCTGTACACTTGAGTACATTGTAGTTACCAGGTTCCTTAGAGGTTCGTGAAGAACATAATACCTGTCTTTATACGCATGGTCACCCGGCGCCTTGCTGTTTTATTTTGAATTTTTCTGTTTAGGTTGAATTTTTATGTTTAGGTTGAATTTACCGTTCGGGCAAGAAATCATCTTAATAAAACATACCAACCGGCTTCTCTTCATTGGCAAATGCACGACCACAATGCACCAAGAACAGAACTCAAGAAACTTTTAGGAACTTGGAATGGGCATGGGGGAAGAGGTAACGCTTTCTTTGGAGGAGACCAATAAAATACGCCAGCAGTTGGGTCTGAAGCCAATTCCAGTGCCGTCACCATCACACAAAGAAAAGAGATCAGCGTCTGAGCATTTAGGTTCTGACCCTTCAACTACGCAGCATGGCAATCCTTCCACATTTTCAAGCACCAATTTCCAGTTTATAGAAAATGATAAAGTGGATCTCTTGAGAAAAAGGTTGACCAAGTTGGATCGCAGTCAACAAAGTAAAGATCTGCAAGATACTAGCGACAAGAGCGATAATTGGTTAGATGCTGTGGGTAGTAAAAGGAAAAGACCGCAGGGGAGGATCCAAGTGATGTATGAAGAAGAAGAGGAACAGGTTGATAATCTGCCTCTTTTAAATATGTCACACAAGTTCAGTGATTTTGCCGCGGGAGAGGATGTTATATTAACTCTTAAAGAAAAGACTATACATGACAATGATGATGACGACGATATTTTAGAGAATATTAATATTGTACAGGATCGGATCGATGCCAAGAATATCAAGTTGAGACAAATGAATAAGGACAGAAGGCGAAAGAGAATGAAATTGAATGTTTCAAGTATGGAGGTCAACAAGGAGGAGAGTGAGGAAAATCCCAGCTCCCTCCTAATCGTTGGGGCTGAATCGTCTTTGCCGCAAGAATCAAATGGCGATTTCGCCTCAGAACAAGACAATGACACGGGGAAAATAAGGGTGAGTTTTAACGCTGATAGTGTTCAGGATGATTCCGACGATGGTGGCGATTACAAACCTATCAAAATAAAAAAAGTAAAGAAGAAGCCTTCTGAAGCAATGCAAACCAAGAGAATCAAACTACCGCAAGAGATACGGGTCGTTAAACTAGTTGACGAGGACTTCGATTTAGAGGAGGACTATGCTTTTTACAAGCCGAATAAAGAAGGAAAAAAATCTGTTCTAAAGGCGGACCTTAGGACGCCTGAGGAGATAGCTATTGAGTTCAAACGAGAGAAATTGGAAAGAGAGAAACGTTCTGTAAAAGTGGCGCATCTGAACAAATCCTCTAAGGGTCTAGTTATTGATGAGGGTACAAAGTTTTTAGATTCGCTTAAATCCGACATTGTCGAGGGCTTCGAATTTGAAAAAACCCAAGACTCCACGCACGATGGTATCGCATCCATTTCAAATGCGAATTCAAATGCAATTTCGGACACTCCTACAAATACGAACACAAACGCAGTTTCAAATGAAAGCGAAACACCCGACACAAATTGCCCTGAGTTTTACGAGGGAATAGCCTCGACACTGAAGTTCCTGCAGAAGAAAGATTTGCTGCGATCCGAACCGCAAATTCAAGATCAACCTCCACCAACAACGATCAGAAATAAGTCTAGGCTGCTCAAAAAACAGACCGAAGAAGTAACCAAGCTTCGCGAACGCATCGCTTCCGAGATCTCCGCCAATCACCGCGTGTATTCTAAAGAGGAACTGGAAAAGATTAAGGAATACGAGGAAGAACAAGTTGCGAAACAGGTCAACGAACTTCAAGGGCAGATGTTAAAGGAGTATAATCCACACATCAAATTAGTCTACAAGGACAAGAAAGGCAACCAGCTCACCACAAGGGAGGCATACAAAAAACTGTCACAAGAGTTTCATGGAACCAAGAGCAACAAAAAGAAACAGGCAAAGTATCGGTCGAAAATAGCTGCTCGCACCAAACAGGGTCAGCTTCAGGATGCTAATGCCTTCGATTTTTTATGAGCCGATAGTGACACAGAACAAGAACACGACGAGGTACCTTCCTTACCGGTATATTTTAGTAAAAACTTCAGTACGTAGAAACACGCATGTATGAACCCCCCCCCCCCCACCTCAACAGGTCCCAAAAGGGTACCACCACGAGAGCATCACCGTATTTTCTTGCATTTCCTCGAGAATGCTGTGCTCGTCTAAAACGAATCTGCGATGCGCTGAGTGAAAAAAAAAAAGCAAAAAAGACTTGCTTCTTAAATAAAAACAAACTCACATCAAGAGAAACAGCCCGAATAACCAGCACATCTTTGAAAAGGGATATATATTCTACTTTTCTTAGGTTTTTTTTGTCAGCAAGGGCCTTGATCAAGATCGAGGTGTATTGCAGCTGAATAAGAGTTTGAGGTCTGGTGCATGCCGTTTTCGTGGGGAGAATATACGGAAAACATTGAATAACTTTACCTAAGAACCTTTAACATTCGCTACGTCATCCTTTTGCTAATCTGCTTGAGATACCATTATAAAGTTGTGCACGGTATTGAACACTAATGATAACAACTCAAAGTGCCCCACAAAGTACCACTACAAAGCGTCGTACGTCCATCCACAAGAACCTGTATGATCCATCATTATATCGGTTCCCGGAACCATCTGTAGGGGCTAAGAAGCAATTCATATCCGTTTCTCCTGAAATTGCGACTTTTGAAGCTGAGACTGGCAACGCGTTTTCAAGAGGTGTTACTCAGTTGCAAGAAAAATTTGTGAACCTGTTCCCTAGGACCTTGCAAGAATACCTCCCAGAAGTGGACGGCAAAGTGACCTTGGTATGTTTGGCCTGGTACGTTATCTCCTCAGTCTCGAGTAATCTCTCTAAGTCCATATTAAGAGAGTTTACTCATCCTATCGCTCTCACAGAGATCCAGTTCTTATTGAATGCCCTGTTTTGTATTTCTTTTATTACTTTGGTGAACTTTTTGCAAAATTCACCTCTCAATGAGCGCGGCATATCAAAGGCCTGCCAAAACTTTCCTGAAGGCATCCTACCGAGCTACCTAAATGGCAATTTTAGAGAGTCCATCCAAAAAAAATTCTTAAACCCTAGCAAGATTATCTTGATGACTACTTTTCCCATGGGTGTGTTTCAATTTGTTGGCCATATTACTTCCTATAAGGCAACCTCTTTAATACCGGTTTCCCTTGTTCATTCGATGAAAGCCTTATCACCTATCATCACGGTTGGTTACTACAGATTTTTTCAAGGGAAACATTACAACCCCATGACTTACCTAACACTAATACCATTGATTCTTGGTGTCATGGTCACATGTTGGTCGACGCATGGTAACAAAAAACCAAATTCCAAAACTAATGAAGCAGGCCTTTCAATGTTTACAGGGTTATTACATGCGTCCATATCCATGTTAATTTTCGTCTCCCAAAATATTTTTGCGAAATCGATTCTAACTGTCAGAGTTAAAAAAGGAATCTTACCCTCTTCGGAATCTTCACCAACTTTGGAGAAAAAGGAAGTCTCGCCGATTCAGATAGACAAAATAACCATTCTGTTTTACTGCTCGTGCATTGGTTTTTTGCTGACCCTTCCTTTATTTCTGACAGGGGAACTGTTTAAGCATCAAAGTGTATTTCAAGACATGAGCACGAGAACCCTGTACCTGATTCTATTTCATGGTGTCACGCATTTCTGCCAAGCCATGCTCGCATTTCAATTGATCGGAATGCTGTCCTCAGTAAATTATTCGGTAGCCAACATCATGAAACGTATTGTCATCATTTCCGTAGCATTGATCTGGGAATCAAGATTAAATTTTGTTCAGTTACTTGGGTTGTCGATGACGCTAGGCGGTTTATATGGATATGACAAATGGGGGATTTCTAGAAAATCGGGATACTAACCTTGAGAGAACCCTACCACAGTCCCGAGTGAATTTTTGAGTATGCCCGGTGGACTCTTCGTCGACATATTTGTATTTATTTGCATAAAAAAAAAGACAACCATTTGATAATTTGATACCCCATAAAAATTTAGACAGTACGGGTCTTTTTGTTTGTTCATTACGGTAATATAGAAGTAAAATGTTAATAATATTTATGACTAAAAACAAAAATCTATAATATTACTTATTGTTGTCTCTAAACTAATGTTTAGCTGCGGGTGTTTCACCAGTCAGTTTTGCGACAAATTCTCTTGCCATATCACCAAAACCAACCATGAAGACGGTCTGCCAAACACCTAAACCAATTCTTGGGGTAACACCACGGTACAGACCCTTGATACCATTAGATTTGTAAATATATTTAAATGCCTTACCGACAGTCAAATTTTTTGGTCTGTTAGGATCTTCTTTTTTGGATTGCATCTCGACTCTGATAACCTCAATTGGCTGATTCCAAGCACTTAAACCACCACCCACAGCCGATGCAAAAATTTTTTCCAATGCAGTTAGCTTTTCATCAGGGTTGGTCTTACCTGTTGTCTTTCTGATGGCTTCTTCGACCAGTCTTGACAATCCAAAACGGGACCCCCAATTTGTCATTTGTCTGATGGCTACTGCGTTGACACCTTTATTGATACCTCTGATACCTTCTTTCTTGTAAATGTCCTTGAAAGCACCCCATGAAGATTGTGGAATACCACCTCCAGAAGTAGCTTTTTGTTTCGTGATTTCTACAGTCTTCATACAGGTACAGAATCCCATAGTTAAGTAGGCTTGAGCAACACCACCAGTGACACCACCCATGATACCAGCAGTGAAATTGCTTAAGCCGTATACTTTAAAATGATACTCAGCCTCAGCCGAAACAAACAGCAACGCAGCACCCTTAGTAGAAGCTTCAATCCAAGCCCATGGAATTAAACCTTGATAGAATCCGAATATACCACCACGTGACCAGACGTGTTTAATGGCTTGCAAAAAGCTTAGGTTACGGTGAGCAGCCATGGTGGTCTTGACGACTTCCAAAGGTTGACCAAGCGTGGTAACTTCAGAGAGATTCAAGCCCGCACCCAAAAGGATGTTTGAAAATGAAATAGGCTTCTTCTCTAATACAACTGGTTTCGTTGTTGCAGTCATCTTTTCCTAATCTCCTTATGCTAACTATAATAACGAATCAAGTGAATTGTCAAGTACCCTCAAGAACGAAAGACCAGTAACTACCAAATAAGTTCCGAACAATTGCAATAAATATGAATCTGATGCGAAAAATACTGCAACTTATCTAAACTCTTCAGATAAATTCATCATGCAATCTTAGCGAGAAATCGCGACGGAAAATAACAGCCGATCATTCGGAACGGCTCATCACACCCTACTCGATAAGCATTATTCGGAAGGCAGAATGCTGCCCTCTCCTCGTCCTGAGCCCGGATGTCCCAAACATCCTTGTTCTGATCTGTACATCGTCAGCTTGAGCCACTCACTGATACCGCACCCTTGCAAAAATTGCTGGCAGAATTGATTTTCGTAGTAATTCAGCAGTCTACCAGAGTTTACCAAGTCGTAGAGGCCATCCTTCAAGCGCAGCATCTCAACCCTCAAAAAAATAATCGGCATGGGAACGGAGTCGATTAGCTTCAGGCCGTCTTTCGTAAGCACATGCGGCGAGCACATAAGCATCACGGTCTTGCTTGTCTCAGGACGTCTCACTACCGAAGTGAAAGTGCCGACGAGTTCTCGGAATTCTTTTGGCCCCACCTTTGCATGAGTGTGGGCTTTACACTGAACCAACACTTTCAAATCATGGGGCATTGATTTTCCTCTGTACGGTTTGAAAATGGATCCTTTGACGTTACACCTCTTTGGTATTTCTACTTGATCCAAATTCAAGATGGGATTCATCTTGTTTTGGATTTCACTCACTCGCCAATGCCCCTTGATATCCACACCCCTGTCATTGGCGCCGCCCACTCTTTCTAAGTTGTACATCGACAGTTTATGGTGGAGTTCTCTCATTACCGTATATTCGTACAGTGTCCCTTGGAAAACGCTCGATTGATTGATTGATTGGTTGTGCTGAATGAATTTTTGAATAGTACCATTACATACCTTTCGCTTGAAGATATGCTGGACCGGAAGTTGGGACATTGTGTTGTCTGTGTGTGATTCTTCGCCAGTTGGTTTCTCAACAGAAATAGATTCATTCAGACCGCTTTGAACCTTCACCAACGGCCCCACAAAACAAAGAAGCATTTCAAGGTAAACAAGAACATGAGCGAGGATAAATCCGTTACTCATAATAGGCAGCAAATGGATGACTCGCAAGGTGAGGCAGGTACCTCCAAGATCCGAAATGAGAATTCGGCAGACACTGTTACAGTTTTCGAACTAGCGGATAGTATTGAAAAGAAATTAAAACATTTGCAGGAGATTCTCGAAGAGAATGACCAACAATTCCAAACGAGTATAGGAAAATTCGAGAGAAAGTTGAAAGATATCGAAGAGTAATGCGTAAAACGACGCTTTTCTCCGGAAGAGGGTAGTATTGTTGTCTACCTCAAGTGATAACGAGGGAAAAGATGCCAATGCAGTATTCTATATTCGTCCAGGAATAGCCTTCTTTCTTCTCGGGCGCTATATTTGACATCTGGTGACACCAATGAAGAATTTCGTTCTTTCTTGGCGTCACTAAAACCTCTATGGCACAAACCCCTAACATCCGCCGCAACCTACTAGCTTGTTAAAGGAAAAGTATATATGGTATATCGATAACAGTGTATGGAAGTTCGAGTTCGGTTCTCAGGTTGTTTAAAAGCGCGTGTAGTATCTGTTGCAGCTTTTTTTAAATTAGTTAGATGCGATATATTTGACCTCATTTCTCTTTCAAACGAGTACGGTACAACGCAATGGTCGTACCGGGAGTTCCACTCATTCATTATCAAGTGCGCCACATTAGAGTTTCTGTTAACTCGAGATTAGTTACATCGGTAGTCTACACATTATTATCAAAGATGAAGCCATGAAATGCATAATAACTGCAGCTGTAATAATAAATGGCCATGCGAAGAACTTTTGAATAGCTGGATTTGAGTCAAAGCTATGCTTGATCTTTTTTAGTTTGTTCCTACTTTGAAGATGCCTTAGATTGGCGAGAGACCTTCTATAAATCGGACTGAGTAAACCGCAGTCTCTCAACTCGCGCTGGTGTCAACATCATACCCTTGTATGGTAATGTGTTGTGCGCTTAATTTGGGAACAGTTACAAGATGCTGCTCTGGAGTCCAGAACAAAGTTTGACCTTCTCCTAGTGTTGTTGATGACTGAAGTGAATTTAAGACTCTTCGTCCAACGCCTGCTCGAACTACTGGAACTTCAACATCTTGAGCGTCCCAAAACGTCCTCGCCCTCAAAATGTCTGCCAACATTCGGGAGGGAATTTGTTACAGCGAAACACATCATGCTCAAGCACTTTGCTAAGCATTCGGTGGGAAGTAGGGAAGCCTTCGGTTCCCCGAGGTTGGCCCGTAGCGCATATGTAGTCGAATGCATTACAATAGCTCAGTAGATTAGAATTTACAGTCCAAATGTCTTTGCAGACGCGCAAGGCAAACCTGGCGCCTAGGTTCAAATAAGCACTAGAAAAAAGACGATGCAAAGAAGCAGAGAACAAACGTTGAACAGAAGACACCAATGGCAAGGAAGTCTAAGAAATCCTCGAAGAAAGGGAAAGAAGTAACGGATAATAAGAATGAACTATCGAAGCTCTTGGATTCGAGAAGAGAGAATGGCACCAACCGGCGAGTAAAGCCGATACCAACAGAAAAGAATGAACAGAAAACTGCATTGGAAGAAACATTCAGCTCTTTATTGGGCAAGTTCAAGGTTCCATTTGGAGATGAAAAGATTTATAATCAGGAATTAAGCATTCAAGAAAGCCATCAAGATGCCCCAAACAAAGAAAGGGATGAATCTAGCGAGATTGAAGAACACAATGAAAAACCAAAATCCAAAAGAAAGCTCCGAAAGTTGGAACAACCTTCTTTATCACAGCTGAAAGGAGACTCTTCCTATCCACAGATGGTCGAATGGTACGACTGTAATTCTCCAAATCCTCATTTGCTGGTTTCTATAAAGGCTTCCAAAAATGTGGTACCTGTACCAGGACATTGGCAGATGAAGAGAGAGTATCTATCTGGCCGCTCATTACTAGAAAAACGGCCTTTTGAATTGCCCGATATTATCAAGCAAACTGGTATTGAACAAATGAGGAAAACGTTACCTGACGCCGGAGATGATAATTCTAATCCTTCCTCAAAGGAACTTTCAAGAGCAAGAGTACAGCCAAAACTAGGGGCATTAGATATAGACTATCGGAAATTGCACGATGTGTTCTTCAAACTAGGGGCTAACTGGAAACCCGATATTCTACTGCCATTCGGAGACCTTTATTTCGAGAATCGAAACTTGTATGAGGAATCTCAGTGGCAAAGTTTTATAAAGCACAGAAAACCAGGAAGATTGAGTAAAGAGCTCAGAGATATTATGAAACTGCAAGAAGGACAACTCCCTCCTTGGTGTATGAAGATGAAAAGCCTTGGTATGCCTCCTGGTTATCCCACCCTTAAAGTTGCAGGACTAAATTGGGGCATCGAAAATCTTAAAGGTGACGTTTACGGAATATTGGACAGCTCCAAAAAGAAGAAGAAAGCTTCTTTATTCGGGACGATCCTCTCGTTGGATGATGAATCTGAAGAGAGCGACGAAAATGAAATAGAAGAAGAAAGAATACAGGAAACAGCGATACCAGAAACAGTAGCTGACCCAGCTAAGATAGATCCTTTCGGCGGCCAAAATCAGGAAGATGTTGCCGCAAAGTTTACAACTACAAAAGCATTGCATCAAGTAGATTCCATGCCCATCGAAAGTGATGAATCATCCCCGAAACACCTGTATACTGTGTTAACAGAAAGAAAAGCAGATGAAGCATCCGATCACACTGGATCCAAATCTATCTACGAGATGCCTGGAGCAAAGAAACAAGTACCCATTAATGTTGCGAAGCAAAGTGTGAGAGAAGAGAGATCAAGTAGTAATATCAATGATGATGACGATCAAAAAGCTACAGAAACCTTCAGATTTTAGTAATTTATATGTAAAAGATGCAATTTATCAGACTATTGTAAATATGGATCAAGTGAAGACATTCAACAATTCTTTACTTGACGTACGTTGGTCGCCACTCAGTGACCCACTCATTATTAGGAGTGGAAAGACTGCTTTTCGTTCTATGAACGTAACCGCCTCTTGCGTTATCATGTATCATATCTCCCTCCTTGTAAACGATTTTTCCGTGAACTATTGTATATCTAGGCCAGTTGTTTACCTCTAGCCCCTCATAAGGCGTGTAATCACAAGAGTGCTGCATTAATGCATTGGTAATTTTCTTCGGCTTGTTCTTGTATGTCTTAGAATTATTGGGGTACCATATGACAAGATCCGCATCACTTGAACCTGGTAGTAATGCTCCTTTTTGGGGGTAGCAGCCATAGAGCTTTGCAGGGTTGGTACAATTGATTTCCACAAACTTCATCAATGACTTCAACTTTCCTCTCATAAATCCATAATCAAAGAGTAGAGGCATCCTTGTGCAAACGCCTGGCATACCATTAGGAATGTATTTGAACTCTCCCTTTTTTCCGTCTACGAAAGCGTTGTGTTTACCTTCCTTCTTATCCGAGTAGAGGTAAGGACAATGGTCAGAGCCCACTATGGTGAAGGAGCCGTCGTTCATTCCCTGCCAGATACGAGCTTTACATTCTTCTTCTCTTAGTGGAGGCGAACAGATATTTTTGGCCCCAATAAACTTATCATCAGAAGAGTGATGACATTTTGTATCCATATCAGACAGCATGACATATTGCGGACAAGTTTCTGCGTAAACCTTAAGTCCATCAGTCTGAGCCTTTCTGATGACGTCAACTGCTTGTGGTGAAGAAACATGCACAAATAAAATAGGAGTATCCATCGTCTTTGCCAACGTAACAGCACGGTTCGTAGCCTCCCCTTCCACAATTGTGGGACGTGATACACCGTGATAAAAGGGATCCGTCAATTTCTGTTCTTCTAAAGCATCGATCATCCACTTCACCATATCACCATTTTCAGCATGTATCATAGTGGTGAGCCCGTGCTTTCTTGTGTTATACATGACATTCAGTATGTTGTAATCTGACATTTGCAAACCTGGATAAGTCATGAAAACTTTTAGACTAGTAACGCCGTAATCCGCATACACATTGGCTAGTTGTTTATCCAAGAGATCTCTTCCTTCTACACCATCCTTTTCCAGACGTGCAAGAATCAGATGAAGTGCGTAATCACAGTAAAGCGTTTGATTCTCATAATCAGCAATGGTCTTCTCCACAGAATCTGATAATGCCTTGGGTCCACTTAATGACACATCTTGGGATGCAAATCCGATAAGAGTTGTAGTTCCACCAGCAACTGCACTTCTCGTGGCAGCTTCCATAGTATCGGCGACCGGCCCAAGAAGTTTCATTGGCTCATCCACGTGAATGTGAGCATCAATACCACCCGGTGTAATAATGCCACCCTCAGCATCAATTACTTCTTTGGCCGATTCTACGTCAAAGCTGTTAGCTATTGAGCATATTTTGCCATCTGCAATAGCAATATCCGCTGGATAGAAATCGCTGGCTGTACATATGACACCATTCTTGATTATCAAGTCGTATTGTTTCATAATTCTTAATTTCTAAAGTCTTCTGGTAAGCATTCCCTTGCTACTAAAATTAATTGATTAATATTGAAGCTTCCTAAGCGGCCAAACCTTGTTCTCAAATATCCACTTTTTATAACGAACGTTTCTTATCGGCAGTACAAGTAGCGCTAGCGGACTCGCGGAAATCGATCGCCATTCCGATAAGACTTTTGATAAGATCTCGTGGTAGCCAGGACAAGAACTTATGGAGAAGGCCGACGGTTATTGCACACTATTCTAAGTTTACGATCAACCACTCAAACAGCATGAGAATAAAGGGTCTTTGGATTGCATGTCACGAAATGATACATTACCTTTAAAGCGCTTTTTGTGGAAATTTCATGCCATGGAGTGAATATCGTTATTGCAGCGGAAAAATTTTCAACGATGAGATGAGTTTTTGAAGATCTTTCAGGTGCAACTTAAGAACAACTACACACGCTGAGATCGTATTTACTATTATTTAGAACAAGTGAGCTGATGTCTGACTTAAAGAAAGATAAGAAAAGGAAACACGATGCGATTGAAGACCAGGCGGTCTTTGATTCTTCCAACACCAAATGTCGAGAACCGAGTAGCGGCAAACGCACTAAACGTGAGAGGAAGGGTGAGCATAGCTTTTCTTATCAATACTCCCAAGTTTTGCAGCTGGAACATGCTGTCTCCAAGTTTTTGGAATCTTATAAATGTATTGTGGATCTTTCGCCAAATTTGAAAATATTTAATGACTTTATCGAAAAGAGAGACCAAATACCCATTCAAATCTTACCATCTTTAGCTCGCCACAAACTGAAACTGGCTGCGGAATTAAAGACTTTCCATGAGTTGGAACAATCCCCGTTTTTCAGGGAGTGCTTGGACTACGAAGCCAAGTTCGACGAAACAAGCAAAGCGCCAATTTTTAGTGACATCAAACCTGAAGATATCGAGACATTATCTACTGATTTCGTTGATCAGGGTTTCATGAAAGAAATGGTGAGTGACGAGGAAGATGACGATGACAGAGACGATGATGATGAGGATAGTTACGATCCAATAAAACAATCCAAAGATAGTAAGTGGCCACCTAAGCTACCGGAAATTAAAGACCCTGCAATAAGGGCGAGAGTTTTCATTCATAAATCAAATATTAATGACAAATTGTATTTGAGTGAGGGTGAAATGATCAATGCACATAATGAAAGGTTGGAATTTTTGGGCGATTCTGTTTTGAACACAATTATGACTATGATCATTTACAACAAATTTCCTAAATTCACCGAAGGTCAACTATCTACCCTGAGGATGAATCTTGTTAGCAACGAAAGAATCAAAACCTGGTCCTTCATGTATGGCTTCGATAAAAAATTAAGAACCAATTTTGATGTGACAAGTGACAACGCAAGTTTTCAGCAAGGTAAACAGAAGCTTTATGCAGATGTCTTTGAGGCATACATTGGTGGCCTCATTGAGGATGACTCAAGACAAAATATGCCCAAGGTTAGGAAGTGGTTAAGTAAATTGTCTAAACCGATTATACAAACGGTAACTGAAAAAAATATAGGATTGGAATCTACGGACAACTTAAATATAAATGCAAAGAGACAATTGTATTCCCTCATAGGTTATGCTGCTTTGAACTTACACTATGTAACTGTGAAGAAGCCCACGTCTCAAAATGCAAATACAGTCGTCGAGTGTCGGATTGGCGACGGGACTATCCTAGGTTGTGGCTCTGGAAGAAATACCAAAATTGCGGGAATAAGAGCTGCACAAAACGTGTTGTCGAAGAAAGCGATATTAGAGAAATATGCCACAGCTCGTGCTGCTATTCCCAAAACAGAATCTGTCATCAGACATGACGATAAATCTACGAAAAAGAAGAAGTACTTAGCTGTTGCTGAACCGTCCCACGCGCTACATAACGATCAAAATGAGAAAAGAATAACATTGGGATCTGATGGCCAATTTTTCTTGCAAGACAGTTAACAACTCTAGGCAATAATCATAGCCAAAATCTAAAGTCATTCTTATATATGTATATATACTTCTATAATCCTTTTGAATGGGGTCGCTATTCCAATTATAGCGGTCTTATGCAATTTCTATTTTTGCCTTTTTATCCACATGTTCATCAAGCTGAATTATCTGAGGAGTCGGGGTTAAATTGCCATTATTGTTATGGGACCCCGGAGTATCTTCCTTAGTCAAAACTTTATTTCTCTTTCTTTTGTTTGAGTCGGGAGTCTCATTTTCTCTTACGAGCAACGTCAGTAAGGTGTTGGATCTCTTGGATAGTTCATGAACAGACCGGGTCCGTATGAACCAATCAAAAGTGAAAAGATCACTCAAAATGATTTCTTGCTTGAGCTTTTCATATAATCGGTCAGCAAATAACCCGTACTTATTCAATGTTAATAATATGAACTTGTCTTCCAAAGAGTTGTACGTCCTTCTAGCATTATTTGGAGGATATTGGAGCGTCATCTCTTGCAACGCGTATTCATATTGCCCTACCTTTTTGCGTAATAATGCTTCTTGATGTCTCAACTTTTCGTTTTTTTTTTCACCGTTTTCGATAGTGGCCAAGTACTTTTCGTAACCACTAATTTCGGAATACCTTTCCCAAAATACCTTTGAGTATTCTTCAACTTCCTCAAAAGTTTTAGTTTCTATTGATTTACCAATCATAACGTTGTTTTTTCGGCCATATTTTGCACAGCCGTTAATGAACGAAATAAAGTCACGTTTAGTCCAAGAACTGAAGGCTTGAGAAATGAGCGTTTGCTTTCTTTCTTCATCTTGCATAGTAAACTCCTCTGCAGAATCAATCTTCGATTGTTCTTTTTTTATCCTCTCCTTGGTTTCGTCGTCAGACTCTCGATTCTCCGCATCCTCCTCTTCTTCTTCATTATCACTTTCACTTCTTGCTTTAACGTCATATATCGTGACCTTATAATTGACCTTTTTCTTGAAATAAAGTTGCTCCTTATCTTGCAGTGGTCCTAGTTCTTTCGGAAAGAATTGGTAATCTTGACCCTGTATGATTCTAGGTGGTTTGGGTGCCTTTGGTTGTGGATTGGGCTTAGTGGAGGATTTTTGTGAAGCCTTTTGACCTCCTCCTATTATTTCCTTGTAGTAGTCATCCACTGAATAGGTTTGTTGCTCCCTTCTTCTTTCTCGCCTGGACGGGTTGATCCACTCAGCGACCTTGTCAGTAGACTTTTTTTGAAAATTCTCACCATTCCATTCATACGCAGATTGATTTTCCAGACCATTGAATTTCTGTAGGTCATCTAGACCCAATGCTTCATACCGAGCATTTAACTCCTTGGTCTTGCTCTCACCTTTCTGTAAAATTTCATCAATATCATCATCAATTGTAATCTTAGAGGAGTTCTTGTCGAAAACATCCTTAGCACCGTATTGAATCATTTCAATTAAATCATCTTTAGAGTTTCCTACATTTGCAGTTCTCTTTCCTGTTCCTTGTTGAATAACCAGCTGATCTAACCTCAGCTTTTGAGCTGCACGTTCAATCACTTTTTCCTCAATGGCATTTTCAGTAACAAATCTGTAGACATGGACTTGCTTTTTCTGCCCAATTCTATGTGCCCTATCCATTGCCTGCAAATCAGCCTGGGGATTCCAATCTGAATCATACAAAACCACAGTGTCTGCTGTAACTAAATTAATACCCAACCCACCAGCACGAGTGGTCAAAAGAAAAACAAACTTCTCTGAATCCGGCTTGTTGAATTCGTCAATTGCTTCAATTCGATCCTCGTGAGATGTTGAACCATCTATTCTGCAATATTCATAATTCCTAAAGAAGCAATAATCTTCTAAAATATCCAATAATCTAGACATTTGGCTAAAGATTAAAACTCGTGATCCTTTTTCACTTAGCCTTTTCAATAGTTTATCTAAGACAATCATTTTTCCCGCATTGAATACCAGGTGTTCATCGGTGGTATACGGAGGACCGGGTTCTGCTCCCTCAAACAGGTAGGGATGATTGCAGCATTTTCTCAGTTGCATAACGATATTAAGTAATCTTGTTTTACCTTCACGCTTACCTACGGCACCATTTACCGCATCGATATCCTTCTCTAATAATGACTTATACCATTGAATCTGCATATCCGTCATCCCTACGTAAACGTTAGTCTCTATTTTAGGTAGCAATGACTTTTCCACTTCAGATTTGACCCTTCTCAATAAAAATGGATTCAATACAGTATGCAGTTGCTGCACAACGACCTCCTGATCCTCCTCGTTATTATTTTGCTCAAACCAATCGTCGAATATTTCAGAATCTCCGAATACATCTGGCAATAGAAAGTTTAATAATGCCCATAACTCGTGAAGGTTATTTTGAAGTGGTGTGCCTGTTATCAATAGTCTATTTTTGGAGTAAAATAATCGAATAATTTGTGACAAGGCACTCTGTTCATTTTTTATGCGATGGGCCTCATCGATGATAATATATTGCCAAGCCACACGTTTAAGTGTACTTTTTTCTTTAATGACCATTTCATAGGATGTGATTACAACGTCAAACTTTGCCTGCAAGATGACTTCCTGCAATAAATAACTCCGCGCCTCTTTGTCTCCATGCAAAACCACCGTAGTAACATCTGGCGTCCATTTCAAAAACTCTCGCCTCCAGTTGTCTAATGTTGATTTCGGTACAATTACCAAGAATGGGCCGTCGATTTTTTTCACATATCGGAGATGCCCTAAGAATGAAATAGTCTGTAGAGTTTTACCCAACCCCATTTCGTCAGCTAGAATTCCTGAGAGTTTGTTCTCATTCAACGCGATCAGCCAATTCAAACCTTGAATTTGGTAATCTCTCAATTTACCATGCCTGATATATGATGGGGATTCTGTAATAAAATCAGGATCTTCGTAGCTCTCATCGTTATCATTCTCCTCGTCAGCCATCAATTCCGCATCTTCTTCTTTTTCAGTCTTCCTATAATGACGAGGACTAGTATCAGATGTACTGTTTCTTCTTCTCTGAGAGTCTCCATCAATATCTTTCAATAGCTTTTGCATATTCTTGTCTTGCTTGGCGCGCATACTAATAAAATGACGAAACAGATTAGTGATTCCTAGCAAGTGTTTGAATCTCTTGTATGTATCGTTTCTATCCCGCTGCTTGGCTATCTTTGGGTCCATATCTAAAATAAAGTTGGCCCTCCGCTTGCGCCAATAATCAGCATCTTTCAGTATAGCCTCCTATAAACAAAGGGTTAGTATTTTTGCACTAATTCTCGGTGATTTTCGCCAGTCTAGCAGTCTATAGATTGATCACATACTTCTTCAGTTAGTGCGACCATGACTCAAGTTTTGGTACTGAACTTTCCTATCTATTTGGAATAAAGCACTTAGATCGATTCAAAGGTTTACCAATTGGATCCGAAATCACAGTCGTTTTATTCTAAACCTGGAAAGGAACCAATAATGTTGTCAGCTTTATCCCAACACTTTATGTTTAGAAACCTCTCGAGGAATAGGTCTGTTCTTGCAAATAACTTTGGTTAGATTAGCGCACGATAGAGAGTTGCACTTGATTTCCCCATGTTCGTATTATTTTCAATTTCAAGAAATCATATCGATCTAAATAGGTCACGTGAAATAAATATTAATATTTACAAAAACTGTAATATACCAGACACATGTCACTATGGTAGTGTTCTGATGAAGGAATCATCTTTGTTTTTGTGTTTCCCTGAGAACTTCAATTTCAGCCTCTTGCCTCTTTTTGAAGACTGCTCATCGCCACCAGTAACAAAGTCTGGCAGGTTGTCTGCTGCATTATACATCACTCTCATTTCATCACGAGCTTTATGCTTATCGTTCTTTAGTTTCTTTTGCACTTTTGCACTTTCCTGCGCAAACCATTTTTCAAACTCTTCTTGGGCCACTCTTTCTTCAAGAGAGAGCTTGGGCTTGACGTCCGGTTGAGGGTCATTTGGCACAGCTTTGCTAGCCGAAATAGTTGACTTTGCCATTGAAACTCTATGAACATAGGGTGTAATTCCTCCCAGATTGCCATGACTCACGAATTCGGTATTGGTAGGATTGTTCCAACTCATTTTTTTCTTCTCTCTCTTCGTCTGAATAAGGTCTGTAGTCGAGCCGTTGTCATAGAGTGATGGCAAAGATTTTCTGCCATTGGAGGAAGCAGTAGAGCCTGTGGGCAACGCTGCAGATAATGGTGCGTTGCCCCAAGGTGTTTTCTTTGCGACTTCAGTGTCCTTTTTTCCATCTTGCTCTGTTAATTGTTTTCTTCTTTGCTTCTGAGAACCTTTTTTGAACATCCCCGTAATCTTGAAGTTGTAAGCATCACTCTCTCCCAAACCCAAAGAGGATGATGGACCATCATGAACCAAGAGAGAGGGCAAATTTTCACCCGTACTTTCATTTGGTTTATGAACCACAACTTTTCCCGCAGGTTCTGTCGGTATTGTCAAGGTTTTCGCTTGAGGGGGAACTTGGTTGGAAGACTTTCTTTTTGGTTTTTTCACCACCTCAATAAATTCTTCAGTATCTAACACTGCCTCGCCATCAGCTATTGTTTCGCCAGATTTCCAAAATGGCTTTGCCTCAACTATTGAAGCCACGGATGGCCTTCTGACACTGTTGCAGTCACCATTAACAAATGAGGACTGCCGGCTTTTACTAAATGAGTGATTTGAAGACCTTCTTCTACTTGGCTTTTTATTGTTTTTTAAACCCAATGTTTCGCTATCGTCAATTTTGAGGTCAATGACTGGGATGAATGCATTATTGTAATTCATGAAGTGTTCATTAAAACCACTGAGATTGGTTTTAAATAACTTTTTCCAGTCAATGGACGAATCTTCATACCAGGAGATATGATCGACCCTAACAGAAGTATTTTTCAAGTCTCTTAAAGTATTCTCTATTAAACCCCATATCACCGAGTCAAAATATTTTTCTATTAAATCTGCATTATCACTCGTGAAAAGAAGGCCAACGTGGGAGCATAGGAACCAACAACAGTTCAGAGCTAAGAGTCGACTGTTCGAGGCTACCGCATTTATCAAAATAGGTACGACAGTTTCGCCACTGATATATCTCACAGCGACGCTCTCCACATAATTCTTAAAACATTCTATGTTGAGCTCATCACATAGCTCTAGAACGTCCAAGAAAAACTGAGTAATTTCAGTTTCTTGTGACCTACTTATGTTGTCAAAAATTTCATCATAAGGAACTCCGTACATGTATTTCAAAATGCAGGTCATGCTGCCTGTTGAGGCGCTACTGATATCATTCATATTTATGAAGGCCATACCTTTTTCATTGATTGTCCGCCACTCTTTTTTCAATGCTACTTGGAAAAATAAACACCTTGAAGACAGAAGTAATGAATGGGCATGAAGTACTCCGTCTTTCATTTGTAAAACAACGTCAGCCAAGCACCAGAATTCGTTCTGTTCAGAACTGGTATTAAGCAGTTGCTGTAAACAATAATGTATCTTCGTTAAGTGATACGAGTTATCCATGATGTCGAGTAGCAGTTTGGGTAATATTTGACTCGGCAATTTTTCATCAGTATACAAGAAGTGTATTATTTGCTCTACTGCAATAGAGAGATTTTTCGGTGATATTTGAATGCTGTGCGCCTGAATGGTCCAATTTGTCTGATGATATTTTGAATCAAGACAAAGTTGGAGAGAAGCATCCTTTGTAGAGAACCTCCCGTCGTTCATAAGTGATTGCTTTATCCTTGGGCACCGCATCAGTAAGATAAGTCTGTGACATTTACAGATTGTTTTTCCCGAGCTATCTACTATTGTGACGTCAAAATCGCTGCTTTCATGGTTCGCTCTAGTATCAGAGATGTTATCAGATGAGAAGGGCATTAAGCTAAACTTCTCTCGATGAGATTTTGATGTTTCCGCCAATTCGTCATTTTTTTGATCGAATTCAAAATTGCGTAAATAGTTCGACAATTTGAACTCTCCTGTATTGGAAATACCCCATATTGTATTTGTTGGAGTTCTGGATATGCCATATAGTGGAGAATATTGAGAGAAATCGTATAGTAAGTTATCTTTTGGATATATCATTGGCACTTCGAACCTTTCGTTTTTTATTATAGCAAATGAACCGAACGAGGGATCACAGGACACATTGATGGACCTACCAGATACGAGTTTATTACTATACATTCTTTCGGCCATGAAATTAGTACCGGTACAGGTAAACACTTCTCCACCAAAAGTGGATATTATTAGAGATCCTTTGGAGCTCACGGCGAAGTCAAAACATTTTTTAGCCTTAAAATTTGGCATCCAACAGAGTGAAACTGGAAGATACTTAAGGAACTTTGTCCACATTTTCGAGGATTCGTCTTTTACACTAATCATCCCTATTCTACCACAACTGTACTTGAAGCAAATATTGTTGCCGAAGGAGTTGCTGCATTTCATATCGAGTACTTCACTAGGAACTTCTCTTGGTGCAAAATGAGCAAATGCGTCTACTTCCTTGAACGTTTTAGCCCTGGGTAGAGGAATCTTGAATGTCCTTGTCATATAGTTACTATACACATGTAAGGTGTTGTTCTTTGACCTGATAAATGTCGCGAAATCGGTGCAAACAACTTGCTGAACTGTTAGATGTGATAAGTTAATACAAATAGGTGAACTGATAATATAACCTTCTTGAGTTTGATATTCAACATCAGGGGTCAAATGGGAAGGTTTAGAGCCTCCCATTTGACCAAGATTCAACCCCCATAAGTATACCGTTCCATTCCGAGCAACAGCGCAAGAGTGAACTTTTGAGCATGCAATTGATACGATATCTTTATCGTCAAAAAAAGATATTCTTTTTGGCTTCGATCCGCACACTTTTTCCAGAAGCTTCTCTTCTCCAGCTTTACTACTGGTCGGATACCCTAATTGGCCGTAGCCATTCCAACCCCAACTGTAAACCTCTGATTGATAAGTCAACACGAGAGAGTGATGATTGCTGGAAACCAGCATTGCAACACCTGAATCGCCTAAATTAAGTATTTCTTTGAAGCTTATCTGAGGAGCATCAGTGATTCCGTTGCCTAATCTCCCTCTTGAGCTGTTTCCACAGGTATAAATCTTATTCGTTGAGGTGAGTACGAGAGAATGATATCTGGTCATCAAGACTTTCTTGAAAGACATACTTTCCAACTGGTTGCCATCTTCGGGGTCAAATTGATGTACTCCCAACTGAAACATATTTTGACGGTCATCCTTGGTTCCGGTACCAAGTTGGTAATTAACATTAGATCCCAAAGTTAAAATGTGAGAGCCTCCATTCTTTCGAAGTGTGTTCTCGAAAATTTCATCTTCTGGTAAACTCATGAAACTGTGCCTGACACCGAATGAAGCTACGGAACTTTTTTCATGCAAACCTATTACAAGTGAGCCATTTTTTCCATAACCGAAATATTTGGGGTGTTGGGTAATGTGGCTCTGAAATTCCATATCGTAAAGTTCTAAGGGTTTTAGCCCTTCCCTGTCGACCTGATTTAAGATATGACCACCATATTTATGCGACAAAAACTCCATATCGTCTTTCCATCGTTTATACAGCATGTAGCTTTTTTGCAAATATCCATTCTTCAATGTGACATGTAATGGAGAGTAGCCGCTTTCTAAATCATGAGAGTAAAGATCGATACCGTCTACCTCACCAATATTCGGGAGGCAACTATGGATATATGATAAATTCCTACCGAAAACATCTCTTTTATGGGCCTCATCGTTTCGCCTCTTTTGAGCGGGCTTGATTTGAGTCATATGCGGCCGATTTATATGCCCCTGTTGGCCTGGCTCCTCTGGGACTTTTGAAACCTTTCTAGCGCTACTTTAAGAGGTAGGGTTCTCTGTGTGTTGCCCTTTATTCATTCTTAAGGTATGAACGTGCAACTTTTATTCATGACATATTGAAATTGATGTTATTAAATCCGTTACCCGATCATTATCCGCAAACGGCACTCCCAAAGAACTAATTATATGGGAATAATTAAGCTTCTTCTCGAGCGGATGAAATCTTAACATCTTCAATGAGTCTCCCCTGTATCAAGGGTCGATAAATGCTCATTGAACTTTTGATGTCAACGAATATCTAACTACAGGCGATTATACAACTACTGATGTATAAGAACTGGAGCTGAATCGAATTCACGATGAAGTGTTCCGGTCAACATAAAGCATTGCGCTATGGATAATTCCCCTTGCACTCAAGATCGCTTGATAGATACGACGATGCTGCGGGAATCCTGATATTGCAACGCTCTTGAAAGGCTGAAACTCTGAACAGGTAAGTTGAACTTGGAAACCAGGCAGCCCTGAACCTTTCGCGGCTCCTGCTCGGACACCTATTACAATCCCATCTTACTAAATTGGAGTACACTACATAAAAGGAGGCAAAATCACCAACTGACTAAAATAGGCGGAAAACCGCCGTGTAGTCCTGAAAATGCACAAGAAAGTTGCTCTCTACCTCTGCCAAAACTGCCAGAACATCTTCCCCCCCCAAGCTCAACTTCCACAGCTGCACTCAACTAACCGCAAATTGAAATCAGGCATAGCTGTCACAATGGCGCATCGTACTTTCCACAACAGAGTCTCGATGAAGTCGCAACAGGTTGCAAGCACGTGTACTATTGAATTAAGGAGAATTTGATGTCCAAGCCCTGCTTCAACTGTGAGATCCTCAAGGAGGACCTCGGGGGGTGCCAAAAGTTACTGCTGCTCACTGTGCTTGTCTAGGTTCGACAGGAACTTCAATACGGCGAAAAACATCATTTTCAAGTGCCTTGCTGAACATTCGATGATAAGTGAAGGACTCTCGGCCCCTCACCCTGGGCCCTAGCTCCTGGCCGATTATAAGTCTACACATACCAAATATCTATTTAAACCCTAGCGCGTGTAGGTTATAATCGACTTAACGTATAGATGACATCCTATTTCGAGTTATATATATTTACCTATCCTCTGCGTTCTACTCCTCGCTGTAATCAAAAAACTCGTTCAGTAGCCAAAGCCTCCACGTTGATGGTACTTGGTGAGCTAGCCAATTTCAAATCGAGCGATTTTTTAGATTTGTAAGATTCCATGTTTCCAAAGTATTTGTCAAAAAGAACAGCAGAATCCATTGGTCCTCCCTTGGCCTCGGGATGGAATTGGGTAGAGAAGATAGGTCTACTGGTGTGGATCATACCCTCGTTCGACTTGTCATTTAAGTTGACAAAGTAAGGCTTCCACTCAGCAGGTAGAGTTGAATCATCTATGGCAAAGCCGTGATTTTGAGACGTGATATGGCATCTGCCGGTAGTTAGGTCCATTGCTGGGATATTATGGGCCCTGTTACCATATTTCAACTTTAAAGTTTTGGCGCCAGCTGCCATGGCTAATAGTTGATGGCCCATACAGATCCCAAAGATAGGTAGATCAGCCATGTTTTCAAGAGAAATCAAAGCCTTCAAGTTTTCAACAGTCTTGATACAAAATGCTGGGTCGCCAGGGCCATTCGATATGAAAATACCATCGAACTCGCCAGCAATGTTTTGAATTTCGTAGTCGTAAGGGAAAACGGTGACGTTGGCACCTCTAGAAACAAGGCATCTGACGATGTTTTCTTTGACACCACAGTCTATTAACGCGACATCGAATTTTGGGCTTAAAGCCTTGACGTAATATGGTTCCTTTGTGGTAACTTGAGAAACCAAATTAGTACTCATAGGATCCAGATACTCAACAGGCTCTTGGGATTCAAGAGTGATACGACCCAACGAGGAGCCCTGCTCTCTCAAATAGGTGATGACCTCACGGGTGTCCACACCGGTGACGGCCGCAACGCCTTCCCTCTGACACCAATTGGACAAGGATTCAACGGCTGTCCAGTGGGAGTGTTCGTAAGCATACTCCGCGACAACGATGCCCACCACATGTATGTGGGGCGATTCAAAGTATCTTAATAAATTGAACTCATCGCGGGCGGTACCTGATGGAACACCATAGTTACCGATCAAAGGTTGGGTGAAGACCAAAATTTGACCACAGTATGAAGGATCTGTCATCGATTCTGGATAGCCAACCAAAGAGGTTGTGAAAACAGCTTCTCCGGCAACCGATTTCTTGGCACCGAAAGAATAACCTTCAAAAGTAGGACCGTTTTTGATAGCAAAAGTTACTTTTTCTTTAGACATTATTTTATTTTATTGTGTTGAGAACGAGCAATGGATTAGTATTCTTTGGTTTTCCAAATTTGATCAGAAAGATAGTCCTGACAAGTGTATTGTGATTGGCAAAGTTTAAACATGCACCAGTTGTAAAATGAAAACTGAAGAAAATGGCAAACTTTCCTTCGGGGTTCAGCAGTAGATAATTAAAGGTTCTGAATAGCTTTCAAACTTCTTACTTACAACGAGAATGAAAAAGTTGTTTGTGCGCTGAGCAGCATACCAAATCTCCTAGTTCTTTTATAGAATTTATCAAGGAAAAAAACTCTTCTCTTGCAAAAGAAATGTGAAAAAAAAAAAAAAAAAAAGTAGTACAGTGACTCAGATTACATCATTCCAGAAAAAGTTGTGTAATAAAAGTAGCATCATTAATGTTTCGAGTGACGGGTAGATGAAGCTGGGTTTAATATGTAGTGTTCTATTTAGAGCCTGTAACCTGGTACACAACTAAATACGACGGTTAGGATGGCAGTGAAAGTAATGACAAGACACGAGCACCATAGGCCTCTCTTGAGCAGTAGTTTTCTGGTGAAAGGATGCTGTATGACAATGAGTCTTGATCTGCCACCCAAAAGCTTGAAGATCGTGGGTGCCCGCAGCCTTTCTGGCCGGTTTATATGCTCTTTGGAGGCAGTGATTGGTTCGTTCATCAAAAGCTGCGTGAGCCCAAACCACGAGTAGACGATATCAACCTGGTAAAATCCACAAACAATCAAATAGCAGCCGATAAGGAAGGGCACCACAGTCACAACGCGGATCGCGCGACTGTAATGAAGGAATATAAGTACGTAGCCCAGCCAAAAGCCTACACCTAGCCACAACAAGCCGGCAAAGATCCTGCTGATGACTGTGTAATTCGAGAAGGGGGACCTGGAGCAGTGGATGTTTTGGTTCTTCTTCAGCTCGTTGTTGTATCTCCAGTTCGTTATTTGGTCGTGGATATTGTGCAGAGCAACGTTACTCAAGAATTTGGGAAAACAGTCCACCTCGAGGAACTGATAAGCCAAGTTTTTTAGATTGTCGAACACCTCAGGGTCGTGGCGATGCTCCGTCTGAATCTTGTAAATCAAATCCTTTTTCAGTACCTCTGGCACGTTTATGAGGTATTTGGGGCTTCGTTCTGGAGATAGCAGATATATATTACAAATGCCAATCGCGTTGTTTATCAGTTGCTTCCTTGTTATCTTGGGCTGCTTGCTCCTTCGCGTTTCGTTTCTGATTATTTCATCCACCAAAGACGGTAGGTTGTTGCTTGACGCTTCTGCGTCCGCCCCCGATTGACGTCTCCAACTCTTGACTAACTTCGATACATATTGCGATTCCTCCACGTTCCCCTGTAGAAACTGTGACACTCTTTTGTTACTGTCAAAGTCCAAATAGCCTTCGTTCAGCAATGCATTTAACAATACCGATGAGGTCACAGATGCTCTATCAGCGTCGAGATGCCCCGGTATTTCAGGCGAATCGCTCGCCTGAACAGATTCTCTGACGCCCTTCACATAATCTTTGCAGAGTCTTATGTGAGCCATAAGATCGATCCAAAAGTCTAGGTAATCGATCGCGTACGGGAATTGAGATAGGTATGTGTAGAATTCCCACGAATCAAGGGGGGGTGAGGATTTTCTCAGTAACACTTCATAGAGAGTCGGTAAACGCTCATGGTGGATCTTATCGTAATCAACACCCATTAGTAACACGCAATACTCTCGTTCAGGGCCTCACTATGATACTATATTTCTTATTGTGTACTTTGAGTTTTCTTGTTTCATACCTGGAGATACAACATTTCTTGGGATGCCCCGATCGATGATCTATTTTAGCCAGCAGGATGATCGAAAATATAACGAAAAAACGTTAAAGGGCAACCTTGTAGAAAATGATTAATTAAGAAAGACAAGAGACAACTTGGATTTACAGTGCAAAGGAATGCTCGGTTTTTAATAGAATATAATTCAATTCATGCCTAACTAACTATACAACAGAGAGAACGGGAAATATATAATATAACACCGCCTTCAAAACAGCATCCAAATGGATCCACCAATCATAACTAATAATATTACAGCAGTGATGACAGCTGCACCAGCACGATCGGACGTCGTGATATCCAATTCATTTTTGAGGACGTTTGTCGTTGTGGTGTTCAAGCCTGCATTTGCATCACCTTGTGAAGTACCACCATTATCTTCTCTGAGGGGGGCTGGTCTTTCATGAATGAGTAAATTCTGCATGACCTCTAAGGCGGACATCTGCTCACCTAGACCATAATATCCATCCCAGCTACCAGTAAGCCAGCTCAGTCCACACGTATGGCCGTCAGTACCCCCTGTACATGACTTCGCAGCAGCCTCTGCACTTGTCTTTAACAAGGCGTCGACTGCGGAAGATGTAGATGGGACCAAGATACTTGTCAGACCAAGCATACGTGAGAAGATACTTTTGAAAGACCTTTGATCGTTGTTGCATGTAATCACCGTAGGTCTTTGGCAGGTACTTTCATACATGATACTGTTATTGAAGAAATATTCTTCAGCACCACCCAGGATTTGCTGGACACGAGTTTCCCAAGTTGATGAGCCATTTGTTGCATTATACATATATGCCAGCCCACCCAGAACAACACCGTGGTTGTAAGACCATTCATACTTGACAATATCAGTACAATTATCATCGGTTTCACCACCATCATAAACATTACCTTGATCCTTCAAAACAACATAACCAACATCAACAAGCCAATCAAAAACCTTCTCGGCAACATCTAAATAAGTATTGTTACCTGTATACCTTCCCAGTCTGGCAGCGATTTGGAACAAACAGGCATTTGAAATGGTGTTCTTATAATTATATCCACTATTCCATGTGAAGATCTGCCATCTCAAACCACCACCACAACTTGAAGAATCCCATCTGCTGTACATTTGATTGAAAACTGCCTGCACCATTGCTAACCAACCTGGTTTACCGTCCGTTGGGTTGGTGAAGTTACGTTCTACCGCGCCCATCACTGTGAGCGCCCAAACGCCTTGATCATCGTTACCTTCAACCATGGTCTGGTTTCCAGGCATATAATCGTAATCGGAACCCGTTTGAGCCATCAATGCGTTATATATCAAATCTTCAAATGAGCTATTCTGGCAAAAATACCAGTTGTCGATCATGCCCCCAAATGCTTCACCAGCTTCCCACCAATAGTATGGAGCTTGAAACATTCCCACCGCTCCACCATATTTTGTACCTGCATAGTAATCGAGCATACCGTCTTGAATCAGCGCCGTGGCATCACAAATGGAATCTTTCGAACTTGTATCTAGATCTATACCTAATACCTGTGTCGCGAATAAAAATATCGACAATACTATTTTATTCAATCTCATCCTCTGAACACTCATTGCTTGATTATTCGAACTCAATGAAGTCAAAAAGATTCGCAACTTCCGTTTCTCCTTGTCTTATTTTTGTTTAAATATCTGTTTTATTTTTGGCTCACTTGCGATTTCTCTTTTTCAATCGCGTCTTTCCTTGTAACACTCAGATGAGGCTGAGGGAACAGCTTTCATCCTCGACATTGCTGGAAACCGCTTCACAATAAGAGTAAATTTCAGAGGTAGTAAGTTTGGAATAACAGCAAAATCCGAAGTGGATAATGAATGAGATTCGAGTCTAATCTGTGAGTAATATACAGGCTTATATAGACGCGTTCATATATAAACGCTAATTGTCGTAACACTTGTTTGTATAGTTGGAAAAGAAATCTAGCAAGTTATCTTTCATCAAAAGGTAAACTGATTCAGGGTATTTCGAAGATATTTCGTTAGACATTTTCGTTAAACCCATATCTTGAACCACTTCGCTCAAAGAATCTATTAGCACGATAGAGAATTCAATATACCAGCGGTGATTCCAACAACAAAGCTTCACGACAAGGTCTGTGATGGTAGAGTCGAGTTCATTGACACGAGTAATAATTTGAGATGAGGACATTTCTGAGTTTGGTGAGCTCGCCTGCAGCCTTACATTATGGCGCTCCCTGATACAGTATTCCAATAGTCTTCGTGAACATTCTGCGGAGAACCTTTGTGACAGACCTGTTTGGAAAGCACGAGCCGCTTCAGGATAATGGCCAAGACGGCGTGCGCAGAGCCCGAATAGTTCCCATTCGAATGTTAACTTATTGTATTTGGAATACTGGGCTTCGAAATACAGCTGCTCTGTTTGCCACAATGTATACGTCTTCAAATCTTCGTATAATAGCATGAAAAGGTTGTCCAACCATCTTTCACATAACCTTTTGGAGCGCAAGCCTCGGTCCGAAGAGGTACTTGAACTTTTGTTCGTCGTCGCAGTATTAGTCTCGTTGGATTTGTCCACCTCGTCAGTAGAAGAAACTTGATACTCCTCCTCCATAACGAAGATTTTCGACCTGTACTTCAGTAACGTTTCCCAGCCAGTGATCTGAACGATTTCTGTTAAAAGCTTATATGCCAGTTGAAAAATTGATTTAAGGTTTGACGCTGCTAGGTTGGCCAAGACAGGATCCGCATTCTTATGCTCTCTTTGAATTTCGAGTGGATCTAATGAACTGATATCATCGAATATCACGTCGATAGGTAGAGGCAAATGTAAGCTGGAATCGTTTGGAATTGGTGCTACCCTTTTTAATGCATACTTTTCCTTCAGTGGAGTCATGGGGCAAGAGTTCAACGTCAGCAATGCATTTTCGATGTCGTTTAGTTTGATGTATGACTTGGCCAATAGATACCAAGGCCTAAATTCGCTTGGTGAGCAATTTACAGCCGACTGGCCAATCCTCATGGCTAGATTGTTGTCCTTTTTGGTATCAAGTAAAAAAGCGGCTTGGAGGCACAATAAATCGCACTTGTAGTCTAGGTGTGGTGGGAGAGAATCCTGGTTCAGGGACAATAAGGCACCATTGACAAGATCAATTGCATCAATTTCTAAATCGTTCGTGAGAAGAACCCGGGCCAAAATCACGATTGCTTCAGGATATTTGGCGATGACACCCTTCAACATGGAGCGGCAATGGTCGACGCTTTTTGTTATCCTCACAACCTCCACCAGAGTCTCCACGAGATAGTTATTTACGCGAGTTATATTGGTAACATCGCATGGGCCGCCGAGCTCAGCTCCTTTTTCGTAAACCAGTGGGAACAAAGAAATGAAAGTTTCTGCTACACTGTCCAGCTGCCCTGATGTCAGCGGGTTCACGATCAAGGTTTCCACCAAGTTTTGGACTTCGCCTTCTTCCCTGTTATCTTTCATCAGCATCATTGTACGCACAATACCGCTGAAAAACGTCTCTGCCCACAAAAGATCATGCTCCTGGTCGCTCTCGGGACCCTGGCCTCCGACCTGCAGCTGGTCGCCATGGGCATCGAGAACAAAAGTTTGGACAGTGCCTGGGATGTGCACCACGACGTTCAAATCACATTTTCTGAAGGTGTTCCATGTGGAAAACGAGATTCTGGCAACACTGAAATTTTTGGTCTTGCCAAACCAAACCTGGCCCTCCTCGGCGATCGTGTCAGCGATTGTCTTAAGGTAGACCGCGATAGAGGTAGGGTCCGAGGTGTCCACCCCCATAGAATAGAAATACGTACCAATCTCTCCCTTCAGCTTGTCCTTCGAGTGCAGCCCTGTCACGATGGACTGGTCAATGCTGGCCGAAGTGTTGTTGGTTGCGGCCGAGTGTCCGGCATTGCCGTTGCTCTTGTCCGAGACCGAAGCGTTGTTTCTTTTGTGGTCAGCGGAATGGCTGTTCGATTGATTGCTCGACGATGGAATATACTTCACCATCGTGATCAGATCGGGCGGACCCAGATCTTTGAATTGCGGAATATTGAGTTTCCGCTCGTTGAGAGCGTACCCGACTACGTCTTCCTTGACTTCAGGAATTGACCCCTGGGAAAACATGCTAAGCTTATTTGACAGTCTCTGGACTCACAGCTCTCTCGCCAACGCGACTTTGCGAAAGGACCTCTGTAGAAGTGTAGCTTTGGCGTAACTTTTATTCACCAGGACAGGGGAAAGCACTCAGCCCGAATCGCTGAGGACGGATGCCCTTACCCGGCCACGTATATATACACTCTAAATAAGAATACATGCAAGCATCATGGCATCCGCGAGGCTGCACGCCCCGCACACGCACACACAGGCTCTACTCCGCCTTGTCCTCCTTGATATCCCACTCCTTGGCTGTCAGACAGTACTTCTCCGGGGGCAGCCGGACCCCCCACATTCCCATGACCTGGGGCAGCGACTTTTTGTTCCTTTCAGCTGCCAGCTGCAGCAGCAGCTCCTTCGGCGCGGTGGGTTTGAACTGGTACTGCGTCCTGGCCGCAATGGCCAGGCGCACGTCTTCCACCGTGAGACCGTCGTTGCCGTCCGAATAGTCGTTGTAGACCACGGCGTCTTTGAGCACGCCACGAGTGTAGCGGTATGCGAAGTCCATCAGCTGCAAGGGCACCTGATCTTCATACTGGTGTATCGACTGCGACGCCAATAGCAGGTGCAGCAGCCTGACGTCTCGGGGGATCTCCTCCTGCGAGGGGACGGAGGCCGAGCCTCCGTTCCCGTTGGCATGTCCATAACTGTTAGATTGCGAAGTACTGCTAGGCATAGCGCACACGACCCTGAACATGGGCAGGGGCATCTCTACAGCTCCAGCAGACTACCAGAACCCTTGTACCTGCGTCCGTTCCAGCTCTTCCCGGCCTTTCCCTGCGCTTTGGTGTGCCATACTGTCCGGCCTGCTAGGCCTATCGTGCCAGCCCAGCGAGCGAGAGAGCCCGTCACCCGGCCTCTGGGTAGAGCACCAGAGGCCGGGTGACACAATTCCAATGGAACGTTGTGGAACGTTGCGGAGTTTTCACGCCTTCGATGAGTCGCCTCGTTGAACTACGTTGCCGGTATATAAGGAGCAAGACGAGGGCGGAAAAGGGATTTGCCTAGGTTTTGGCCAGGAGGTAGCAACGCAGTACGCAAGCAAATCATCAAATAGCTAATCAAAATGTCAGAGTGGGAACCTTCAACAATCATCGGTCAGAGAGCAAGAGCTGGAGGCTCGGGACCTAGGGCTAACGTGGCTAGAACCCAAGGGCAAATCAACTCGGCTAGAAGACAGGGGTTGGTCCTGTCCGTCGACAAGAAATACGGTACAACTAATGTCAAGGGTGACAGCGAAGGGCAAAGATTGACTAAAGTTGACCGTGAAACAGACATTATCAAGCCAAAAAAGATGGACCCGGAGGTCGGCAAGGCTATATCGCGTGTCCGTACTGAGAAAAAGCTTTCGCAGAAGGACCTGGCCACCAAGGTCAACGAAAAGCCAACTGTGATCAACGATTACGAGGCCGGCAGAGCTATTCCAAACCAGCAGGTGCTTGGAAAGCTGGAAAGAGCGTTGGGTGTCAAGCTCAGAGGCAAGAGTATCGGTGAGCCATTGGGTGGTCCAAAGAAGAAATAGGCATGGTCGTGACGGTGGTCGTGGTCGCGATCGAATTCGCGATTCTTCAATGATACCCGCTTTTTAATGATCCACTTGTAATGAACTCCCTTTTTTAGTTTTATTATGTATATCATATTATTATATACGTTCAAGCATTCAAACCATTTTTTTCAGCATCGAAAAACCGAGAGAGGTATGTGAAAATAGTTCTGAGGGCGACACAGTAGTGGCCATATCGCGAAGACAGAAATAGTGCTCTGGAAACCTTAATTCCATGTCTGCTCTACATTTTGAACCACAACACGAGGAGTCTGAGATCTACTCGGTCGCCGGTAAGGCTCTCAAGTTGACCTCGGCTGACGATATCCAGCCCTACCTCGACGAATTGTCGAAAGTGGCTATCTGCACGAAGATTGACTTGTCCGGTAACACCATTGGCGTGGAGGCTTCGAAGGCGCTGGCTAAATTCATCTCGAAGAACGCTTCGGTGAGGGATCATGTTAAAGAGGTGAATTTTGCGGATTTGTACACTTCGAGATTGGTCGATGAGGTCGTTGAATCGCTGAACAGTCTGCTGCCGGTGCTGCTCATCTGCAACCGTTTGGAAATTGTCAACTTAAGTGACAATGCTTTTGGTCTTAGAACCATTAATATCCTAGAGAGGTATATCGCTAACGCGGTTCACTTGAAGCACTTGATCCTCAGCAACAACGGCATGGGGCCATTTGCAGGTGAGAGGATCGGGAAGGCTCTGTTCCATCTATCGCAAAATAAACTTAGAGCGAACGAGCCCATGTTGGAAACTTTTATCTGTGGCAGAAACAGGCTAGAGAATGGATCGGCCTTGTACTTGGCGCTGGGTTTGAAGAGCCATGGTGACGGTTTGCAAAACGTCAGGTTGTACCAGAACGGTATCAGACCAAAAGGTGTTTCCACACTGATCCACTATGGTTTGAAGTACAACAAGAATTTGAAGGTCCTGGATCTGCAAGACAATACTTTCACTCGAATCGCATCTGTCGTGTTGAGTAAAAATTTGCCAATTTGGAAATCGACTTTGATTGAGTTAAACTTGAATGACTGTCTTCTGAAAAAAGATGGCTCAGACGAGGTTTTCAAGGTTTTCCAGGAGAACAAGTTTTCTGAGCTTGAAACATTGAAATTCGAATACAATGAAATGATCCAAGATACTTTGGAATCTGCATTATTGCCTGCATTAAAAGATGGCAATCTGCCAAACCTTAAGAACCTAGAGATCAACGGTAATAGGCTGGAAGAGGATTCTGAAGCTCTAGATACTTTGCAAGGTTTGTTTGAGGATTTAGAGATCGATGATTTGGAAGAGGTTGACAGTGAAGACGAGGACGACGAAGACGGCGAAGACGAAGATGAACAGCTCGAAGACCTTGAAACTGAAACTCTAGAAAAAGAACTACTTGAATTGAGTGTCGATGATTTGGCCGACGAATTGTCGAAGACGCGCATCTGAACTGAATTATAGAACATACTACTCACCTAATGGTAATTCCATTTTCTATACAATCGATTAATCTATCCTTTTCAGACCACTGATGTTCTAACCATTTCTCTAAGTTACGTCCTTTTGCCGGTAATAGAGGCTCCAATTCATGCTTCTTGATATGGATCATTATAACCACCGGAGCCTTTGCTGTTGTGTATGTTGCATTGTCATTATCACAGTTTTTCTCTGGTTGCAGCATTTCAAAAAGAGACGGGTTCACTTGCTCTAATCGATAGCCATTATGTAATTTAAACTGACCATTAACGTGATCGTGATCACGGCCCACGCTCACACATTTTGGTTTGTAGTAAACAATAGTTAAGTCGTAAAGAGCCTGATTAATTTTTATTGTATCCCCTGGTGTCTTTTTCTCCTCTTGTTCTGCTTTGTGATCGAGTTCCATTGCAATTGTATCAGCACTATTTTGCATTCCCAAAACCATCGCTGCTTGAGCGATATTTTGTTCGGTTGTGTTTTCTGAATGGGAAGTAGCCTTGATAATGAACTTATCAATGTTGTTATTGAAGAAAATTTTGGCGTTACTGATGATCCTGTGATGTTGCTTCCGCTTAACATTATTGATGTGGCCGAAACACTTGATAACGCTTATAAAGCCTTTAAATCGGGGGTATAATACATTGTAGAACTTCGCCACAAATGGGTAATCTTGATTTAGTTTTCTTTGGACCATCCCGAGTTCGGTCGTCATAATGTTAACCTCTGGGAATATTGCAATTACTTCATTACCATTATTAGACAAATACTCCTTTATCTTTGCCGGCGAAACAAAGTAGTTTTCATCCTTGATCATGATGTTCTTCAACAACAAAAGGTGAGGGAAATTAATTATTCTACCCCATGTAATGAACTTCAAGTTCGGAAATGGTAACTGTTCATCTTTCCAGAAGTTTCGTAGAACTTCTCTTTTGCTCACATACGGTGAGCGGTTACTGCAGCTGTTTTGAATAAGATAATTTATCAGCATATAATCGCATACGGATCTATGATTTGCCAACAATAAAGTTGTCATTAGTTTATTTCTGTCATCGAATAATCGCAGGTCGTCACTTTCAGCGGTAACAAATATTTGAACATATTTCTTGTCCTTCAAAGTCATTTCAACGATGTGCAGTTGGAAACAGATTTGCACAATCGTTGAAATCTTAACCAATGCAGGTAGCAAAGTATCGGAAATACGCGCCAGAATTGCGGGGATTATCCTTTGCAAGTGTCTACCAAAAATTGGCACACAGCGACACAGGGTCCAGTTTACTTTAATGGCGACATCGGTTAATTGATTTTCTATTAGAAATTTTAAAGCCAAAATTTGTAATGAAAGGAGTGATTGTAAAAATATATAGCCCCCTAAGATGGCCAATCGAACTGAGATATAAACCCAATCATAAATTTGCCACTTTTTAACGTCAACTAATGATCCCACAAAATGAGTCTCCAAACTATCTTTTATAGCCATTCTAATATATAGTTTGATTCAACTGTTGGCAAAGGAAATTATCAAAGCTCATAAACTTTTACAGCCTCTGATGAACAAGGTGAACACATACATATATATACATACCTTTGTCTGTTGACCAGATCTAGTTTGTGTCATCTGGCATAGAGGCCCATACACCCAAGACCAAGGCATCGACAAAATTTCAAGGCATCTGGGTCTCCATCCGCTATGATTATGAAATGAAAAATTGTACTAGTACACTACAGTGAGCTGGCTTTGTGGTGCCAATTAGGATCGAACGATGCATTTGTCTGGTATAGGTAGTAATTTGCTTAAAGGCGGTCAAAAATTGCGAAATGCTGACGGCCTTCTTCGTGTGAGATCGTACCTGCAGAGAAGAAGTTTATCCTTGAAACCAGATCTATCCAAGTTCAAACTAACTCCTCCGCCCCCTGGGGGGGTTGTAGGAACTCCAAATGACAGTTTCAAACCACCCGAACCCGACCATTTCCACGGATCCTATCATTGGGATTACGAGCGTATCACTGCTGCTTCATTATTGCCCTTAACTACAATACCGTTGTATATAACTTTGACAGGTGGCGCCGTACCTCCATTATTGGATGCAGCATTAGGTGCTGTTTTACTTTTACATGTCCAACAAGGTATCACAAGTTGTATTATTGATTATATTCCAAAGCGAAAATTTGGAATATGGCATGATTTTGCTCGTTATCTATTATATGGTGGTTCAGCCTTAGGCCTCTATGGGGTGTATGAACTAGAAACCAGCAATAACGGAATTGTGGATCTATTGGTCAAAATTCTGAAAGAAGATGAATCACATCTGTACTTCTCCGGATCCAATTGAGTGGCTTGCATACGCTAAAACTTTTGTAAATATTGTTTGATAATTATTTATATACTATCTATGTTTTTATTGTAATGTAAAAACTATTTAATGAAACTTGCCATTAAAGCATCTTTTATTATGTATTTTAAGTTTGTTTTTCATGTTTAGGCGATTACTCTTCAAAACAAGTTGAGATAAATAATGTTGCTGCCGTAAAGACACTCCCACTTATGCGTACTTTCTAAATAATTAATTGGTAGCGGTTGAGTATTTTTCTATCTCCTGCCAGTTTTGGGCTTAATTTAAGAACGGACCTAAGTAATGGCAAAAAAGGACATACGACCATCGGCACCTCAAGAGCGCAGAAGCCAGTTATCTTTTTAGCGCCCCAGCCTTTGCTAATTGATCAGCCTTTTCATTGCCTTCCTCACCAGCATGACCTTTGACCCATTCAATTCTGAACTCACCCTTGTTCGAAAATAATTGTTCATTTATCTTATAGAACTGTTTTACGCGAGCAAAATTTCGAATTAGATCCACAGCAATATCTGCGTTCGGCAGAGACGCTAGTTTTTCTGAGGATATGGAACTATATCTATCATTCAATAATTTTGCAACGTATTCAGAGTCTGTTTTAATTTGATAATTTCGCTTGTCCTCGCTTTCAGTCACATTTCTCCAAATCGTGTCCAAGCAACTTGAAACAGCTTGAAGTTCAGCTCGATTATTAGTTTGAGCACCACTTTTCAGAGGTTCTGAGATATCTAAGTCTTGTTCATCCTGGAAGTAAACACCAAATCCCGCACGTGACTGTGCAGTACCGTTGGCTAGCGCTGATCCATCACAATAAACTCTGGATTCCTTTTCGTATTTGACGCCCTTGCCGCAGATCTTATACTTAGATATGAAGTCCTTTTCCGTGATTCCGATATGACCAAAATCAACCTCTGACTTTGCAACCCCATTCATAAAGTTTTGGGCATCATTGGGATTATCAAATTTCTTGAATGATACACCTTTTTGGCCCTTGACATATTTTTGACAATCTGTCCAATTATCGAACACTCTGCCACTAACTTGCGAGTTGCTACTCTTGACCGAATAATAGCCCCTTGGTTTCGAGACCCGGAAACTAGCGTTAGCATCGTTCCTCCCTAGAAAGGACCCACGATTACGGCTTTCATTCTTGAAGTGTCCTGATAAGCCCTCAGCATCATTCAAAGTAGTGACCGGAACAGTACCGAAGCTACTATTTGATTTTGCATTTATCCCCAAGCCTCTTGCGAATGCTTGTGATTCACCTAAGGTGTCAAATCTCTTAAAGCGTGCACCTCGAAAACCGTCTACCTGAGCTTTGCAATCATCCCAATTTGAATAAACGCCTGTATTTCTACCTCTCTGAACCGCGTAATAGCCACCCTTCTTTGCCATCTTCAAAATCTTGAGAAAGTTGTCTGATTGGATATGAGTTCTTACCTTCGTTTGAAAGGCGCATAAAAGTTCCAATTTGAGTGAACGCAAGAGCTCACCAATTCGCATCAACCAATTAGGATGATATATGTACAAATAAAAGTTTTCCTGGTGAGAGCAGGCTAATTATGTTCGTCTAAGATGGGAGAAGATACGTCCACAATATGCCACCAGGAACGAAACTCAGGTCTCATGACTCGGAGTTTCTTGACTGCCAAACCTACGGCCAAATTGGCTTGTTAGAAAGAGGTATCAAATTCCAGAGAGACAACACTGGAGGTATACCTGTAATTGAACTACTGGAAAAGCAACTTGTTACGCCCCGTAAAGCAGTTTGTGAACCACCTCAAGAACATGTCCAATAATCCGCGATAGTTTAATGGTCAGAATGGGCGCTTGTCGCGTGCCAGATCGGGGTTCAATTCCCCGTCGCGGAGGATTTTTTTTGGTTTTGGTTGAAAGCTTGCAAGCTAGCTGGTTCCTTCATGAAATACTATTTCAATAGTAGAGTTCAGGTACTTTTTTTTAGTATGCTACGTAACTACGATTATTACTTCACGCTAACTTTAATGAGGACGCTTGATCTTTTGACCCTTCACGGCAGCCTTTACTAAAATTTCAGTGGCGACAATTTTCTTTGCTTTGGTTCGAGCGCTTAAATGCTTGTGAACGTAGTCTATTTCTCCCTTTGCAATAAGAGTCCTCAATAGAACATCCAACATATCTGCATTTCTTTCTAAAGGGTCATTTTCGTCTTGCTCAATTTGTCGGCGAACTTTCGATCTTCTTTTTTTTGACGCATTTGCCATGATTGTTCCCCTTCTTCTCAGCGTTGTCAATCGAACGCTGAGTTTCCTACTATTCGTATTTGCCACTGTGATGTGTTTCAAATATTTTGTATACTCAGGAGATAATAACTCGACCTCCTTTTTTAGTTCAATGGTGGTCTTATCAAAAAATGCTGGTATCAGCAGAATAGTTTGATAGTGCTTGTTTTTCAAATCGCTTAAAGGAGGGCCTTCTCCATTATTGTGAAAGAAATCAACGCAGAGCGCATTCAACCAAACAAAAATGGTCTCAATCTCTCGTTGAGTCAAGGCTCTTCCATAACCAGAGACTGTAGGGGCATTTCCCAGAGCCGTCGAAACTGCATTTTCCCAGCGGAACTTTGTTCCTGAGAGTCTTTTGTGTTTTGCCATTGATAATTGAGGCAGAAGTAGTGCGTCAGCAGCCTTTAAAATACAGGACCAAGCCCTTAACATCACTCGGAATAGAGATTCTTGAGACAAAATGGAAGCCAATATGTTAAGATTGGAATTTAAATAATCAAATAACGGAACAATTGCATCGTAAGTGACATCATTGGGGGCCGGAGTAGTACCGTTGGGACCACAAACAGTTTTCAAAGTTGCTCTAGAAAATGCGTAATTGACAAAGGAGAGGAATTTATTGATTATAAGTTCAATAGCCCTATCACGACCTCTGGCCAAAGTTCTATACGCTCTGCCAATACAAAATAAGGGGTCCATCTTCTCACTTTCTAAAGAGACTTCTAAACACAGTTTGCCTTGAGAATCTAGATCTAATATAGCTTCATTAGGAAATCCATCGTCTGTGAATTTCTTTCGGTCTAGTATTATGGAGCATTTCCCACAGATATCGTAATTACCTAAATGAAGTAGTTTTCCAAGTGGCCTGTGCCAGACAGTTAGCGCGATGGAGCGAGACCTATCAACTGGAATTTCAATTTCAAATTCCTCATCCCATATTGGGTTGATTGATTTCGGATATAGCTTCGTTTTACCAATCTCTCGATGCTTGGTCGTATCCATTAAAGATACAAAAGTATTTGATAGTCCATCTGTTCTGAAACCTTTAATATTTTCGGCGCCGATAATACGCATTGTATAAATTTGATACAACGTCTGATTTGAACCTTTAGGTAACGGTCCTTTACTCAATTCTCTGTGTTCATATTTTTGTATCACTTCGGAAAGCTGCTCTGCTTTGATTTGCTCGTCTAAATCATTTACTTTCTGGATCATAGATTCCAAGTTATTCAGCAGTACACAAGTGCGAGGCTTGAATTGATAAGGCTTCGGGGCTTGAAGAATATTAGATGCTCTCAGTGCATTTTTCATGTCCGTAAATGACCAGGCCCGTAATTTCTCCGCAGAAAGTCGCCCAGTATCAATATTTTCCTTATTATCACTATCCTCATTGATGAGTAACTCTGAGGCATCTTGCATCAGATCATCCTCAATTATACGCAATAAAGTAGTCGCGTATATACGTATGCCGTCAGAGAAGGACTTCAATAAAACTGTTACCACTCTAGCATTTTCGTATCTATCTGCCCAATGTAATTTCTTGAACATATTGATTGATTCGTTTATCATTTTGAAGATGTCGACCACAGAGGCGCTAAAATTGAATTGCGGATTGATGGGCTCCCAATTTTCACTTTCTATTGAAGTTTCGATCACTTTTGGTATTTTAGCACATACTTCGTTACATAGTTCAACTAGGTAGCTTGAAAATATCTTCTCCACATTAAATGGAAAAGTCTTTTCCGGTTGTACTTGTTGATAAATTTCACTCATTTCTTTCATTATGGAATAGGCTTCCAATGCATCGACTGGCGCAACTTTTACACCTCTCTTGGCTTTACTGTACTTTTCCACACGTTTGATCATTGTTGGCACATCTGATGCAAATGCTTCAATTAATGTTGTAGCACACTCAAAAGAAAGATTTATTTCATCGAGTAATAGTTTGCTGTATCGTTTTTGAATGCTTTTGATCTGTTCAATGATCAATTCTGCGATATTTTGAATATGCTGAATTTCGATCGAGCTATCTTTGGGAACTTGGTCCAAAAGTGATATATAATATTGCTCACTTGTACAAAAGATGGTCTTGCGGAGCATTTTAATCGTTTTACCGTTATTGAATTTCGAATGCTTCTTGAACAGCATCATCGCAGGATCCGATTCAATATAAGTATAATAAAAAGATAATATGTTGGAAAATTTTGGTTTCGTATTGGTGTATACCGCGGTAAGAAGGTTATCTATGGAATTGAAGCACTGCTTTGCGGAGTGGAACAAATTTACTAACCACATTTTTTGGTCCAGATCATTCCAAACTGCGGTGTTCATGTTATCCTCAAATTTCAGAATTTTCGTATTAATAAAGTTGAAAACATTTTCCGCTAGCTTCATGTTGACTTCTTCATCTTTGAGAATGCTTAAATTTGCCGCTGTATAAGCTAACGACGCTAATGTCGAGTGATAATCGACCCCCCAATACTTTGAAGCTTTTGTAAGGAAAAAAAGACCAGTTTGAGACATCCCTAAAGAATCCAAGCAATGAGAGGATTCTATCGTGAAAACTTTGACCAACAAATTTATGAACATCTCTCGAGGCTTTTTTGGAATTATCATAGACGAAACCTCACACTTCTCTATGGCTTCGCTCTTAGAGTCAAATTTATCAAGAAGTGATGCAATTTCCACACTTTCATAATTTCGCCAGAGTTCGTAATATTTCTCTGAGACAAAATCTCCTGCACGATACATGCCTTTGCCATTGCCCAGATCCTCCTTTCTTTGTAATAATTCCTGACAGAACACATGATTTTGAGAATCACTCATAGTTTTTATTATATCCTGTTGCAAATTTACTTCATTAACTTGGAAAAGTTCCATAAAATACACTGAGTGTGTTATTTCTTCTAGTCTAAAGGTGGGTTTAACGCTCGAAAGTACCGTACTGGAAGAGGCAGCTGATTCTGTTGATGAATAAGAGGTGAATTTTTTTAGTGAAGCTTTACTGGGTTTTACAGAATCCTTATATTCTTTCAATCTTTCCTTCAATTCGTTTGTCATATCGTCGGATGCTAGTTCGATCAAGACATCGATGAAATACGACACCTCCCTGTACAGTTCCTTTTGAATGCTATCTACTACCAGTTTATTCAATTCACCATTCGCTGCCTTCGTAAAATATATAATAAGCTCTTCGAACCTCTGCATTGACTTCAGCGTTTGTCCCATAGTGGGGTTTAAAAAAAGGTCATTGTAAAATTTCAAAAAGCTTCTTCTTAGTTTGTCATTACTTAGCTTTATCTTGCTTAGCATAACTCTGCGGAGATATTTCTCTAGCTTCGGAAGAGTTGTCTGTAATATTTCAAATTCACTTGGTTCTTTCACAGGTACATAACTACTGGAAAACCATGAAGCCCGCCTGCTGTGTTTTTCACTCCCTGTGACTTGCTGTTGAGAGCTGCCAGAAGGTATTCGACTAAACAGCTTCTCTTGAAATCGTGGTTCATTAATATATTCTAATATAAGTAATCGTAATGTATACACATACAGATCACGGGAATCACACGGCGTGGCATACGCTTCTATCACAGTAGGTATAGGGAATATATCTTTTGAAGTAGCCTTCGATGCCAAAGAAGATACTCGTTGCATGAATCACAGGAGGGCCTATTATTTCCCTTACTGTTTTATTAACTTATTCAATTACTTGGGTAATTAACGCTTCAAGATGGATGTAGTTTTCATAAATACTCGGAACCCGAAACTTGAATCAGAAAAGTGAATGCAAAACAGAGGCAGAAAAAATGTTGCAAAGGTTTAAACAAAGGAATTTAAATGCAACGTTTACTCTTCTCAAATGTGACCGCTCTCCTCTTCTTCATTTTTGCTGGGTGGAATGGAATTATCTGGCGAAGAAGCTGATTTCTTAACAGCTATCTCATCAGATTTAGACAAATACTTTGATAAAATTTTATTCAAAGAAAACATCGTCATCTTATCACCAAATATTGGCTTCATTCTTTCATCGCATATGATTTCGCGACGATCTTCAGGGTTTTGTAAATTATGATTCTTGATGTAGTCCCAGACCAATTTAACTACCTGAGTACGAGGCAGGGATGACTCGCCTAAGAAACCACTCAATGGCTCTGATATACTCACTTTACGAGAATTTAGCGCATTGGGGTTGGCAGGGCCGTCGTTGTTGTTGCCGTTCTTCTTTTTCTTCTTCGTCTTACTGGTTGAAGTCTTAGCACCCTTTGTTCTTTTGGCAAGGGCCTGTAGTTTGGAAGCCAACATCTCATCCTTTTTGAGTAGTTCCTCCTTGCTAACTAGTTGTTTTGGCCTTTGTTTGCTTTCCTCGAACCGCTGGATTATCAATTGGTTGATATCCTTTCGGTACGAATCCAAGTTTACACCAAACAGTTCTTGTAACGCTTTTCTGATCCTCTTGGGAGTGACTTCGTCAGGATCAGATGCGCTCAAGATTGCGTCAATCATCGGCACGTAAGTATTCAAGTCAACCATATTGCAAGATACCGTGTTACTTGTTAAGAATGTCTTACAATTCGCCCTCTGCACATCTTCATTTAATCTTTAAAAACTTCGGTCGGAATAAAATCTTGGTGAAAACTTGGGAAATGGTTTATTAAAATATTATACAATATAAGAAAATGATATGTATTTCATGGCTATACCTATGAGTTTAGAAAGAAAATGGTCCCGTATTGTTGCAGCAACTCATTTTGAACCTAATGCGGTTTTCAGATTCTTCTTCTGTTTTCTCAAGTTCTTCTTGACCAGATCCTTTCTTTCAGCTCTATGTAGTGTTCTAGGATCGACCAGCTCATCATCAGTACCTTTGACCTTGTCATCTACTTCAACTAACCATTGCTTGTCTAATGTCTTATTAGAGCCTTTGTAACCCCACTTTGGAACCCATTCCGCTCTTTCTTCGTCATATATCATCTTTCCAGCTCTTTCTGTAGATTTAATGCCTTTCTTAGCAGCAAATAATTCCCATTTAGTTGGTGCCTTTGGTTTAGGTAATGGTTTTTCTCTTGGCAGTTCGGTGGTGGGCTCAGGTAGTTTAATCAACGTCATCGATGCACTTTGGTTACTGGTACCTCCAGCAGACTCGGTGGTCGTCTTCATTGGCAAAGACAATATTTGATTAATTAATAGCTGTACGTTATCACGGGTCAAATCCCTTAAATGTTCCTCACGTTTAGCGTTGGAAGAGTCAAGATCACTTCTATCTAGCACATTCGAATCGAACACAGAAAGGTTTCCCAAGTCATATGTAGCTGGAATGGGCTTCTCCACAGTCACAGGTAGGCTCTTGTAATCCTTTGACATCTCTTTATGTATATCTTCTGTTGGAATAAAGGCTATATGGTTGAATACTATATTTTCTTCAAGATGTTTAACTAGCTCATCTCTTTTCTCTTCCCTTCTCATCGCATCAAAAATTTTTCGTATTCAAAATCCCATTTAACCCACATAAAAAAAAAATAATTTTGTACACAAATTTAAACAAATTAACCATTAACTATAATTCAAAGAGTTTACGAAGTACTCTACTTTCAGTTTTATCCTGTTCGAACTCCCAATTGTCCCTCACGTAGCGTTTACTCAAGAATCTTGATGAAGAGTACGAATCTAAAATGTCAAAATTTCTACCCACATCTTTCTTCAATTTTCCCAAAGTCTCTAAATCTCTTATGAGAAATAGATCGCCTCCTGCAGATATTTCCAGATACCTTAGCATCAGCTTTTGATAGTTCAATACTATTAAAGACAGGGCTTGCATTACCAGCTCGAGGAAGACGGGAAGCTCATGAAGAATTTTCTCTTGCAGCATTTCAAAGTGACTTGCTAGAATATCTCTTTTCATATCATGTACTGAAGATCTTCTTTCTCTTAGATACATCATGTAATCTTTTTTCAAGGTATTGAGATCTCGAAGCTGGGCTCTAACAGAGTCGCAATGTTTGATGATTGATGTCAACGGTTCCTTGACCGAGGCTTCCATTTCAGTTACCTTCATTACTGTCGCATCTTCCCTTAGTCTTTGCAATTTATCAATATAGGCTTTATACATCGAAAAGATGAAAAGGTCAGCGCTTTCCTTTAACGAAGGGTTGTCGGCGAGACATTCGATCATTTCTTTCCATGCCATGGCGTGTTTCAGATTTATATCAAATATACTAAGCATATCTTCTTTGGCCAAAGATTTCTTGAGATCCATTAACCCTTTGTGAGTTTTTTTGAAATTTTCAACCAGATCAGCTAATGTAAGGCTGTCAAAAGTATTGGACAATAATTTGAAGGTCATTCTGGGTTTAAAATTTGAATTTGAACCTCTTGACATTAAGGTAGGCCTGACAAAAGAATTCAAATCAAACTCAGAGTACCTACTGGAAGTTCCAGAGAAAATTGAAGCTGTCAGGGTCGAGCGATCCAATGTTTTATTCGAGTTCCGTGATCTCAAGCACTTAGAATCATTATTTGCAATTTTTTCTCTAATTTCATTGTCCGAAAGCTGAAGAGGCATCTCCTCACGCTTATCATCAACTCCATAGCTTTGAATAATCTCGATCGGGGTCAGACTGAAGTCATACTTAACAGCACCATTAAACTCAGTTATTTCGTTTTCAACATATTTCTCAAAGGAGCGGTATTGATCATATGCGCCGGCAATATTATCGCACAGTTCACTATTAAGTACGATTCCATCCTCCGTTAACGTTTTTAAGTCCTCTAATATAGCTGTCCATTCGGTCAATCTTCGAATAGGTCGTTCAAATATCACTTCCAATTTTTGCATGTCTGCAAGTTCAAAGCAGTGCTTATACCACTTCTCAAATAACTGCTCATTCCCAACCTTCATAAAGTCAAGAAATTCCATTTGTTTTCGATGTGTAACGAAGTATGTCAGGTAAGTTGACTTGATGCGAAGAAAGTTCAAATTGAAAACCTTACCAACATCAAAAGACTTCACCATATGGTCTTGTAAAGATGGGTTCTTGTCAACCTCCATCCAGAATGAATTATCAACATTCACCTGCTTGTCGTTCACCAGAATATCTGTTAGACTGCTAATAAAAAGTCTGCTTATCGAAGACATTGTTTCTATGTTACCGAATATTGTCATTTCATCCTGCGAATCAACTCCGACAAGCTTGTTTTTATAACATGTATTTGTGTTCAATTGTTTTCGATAGATCGAATTTGAGAGTTCCATCAGGCAAGCGTAGTCAATTTCAGATTCATAAAGCAGTCGTATAATTTTGAAAAATTCCGTCACTTTAGGGTCTACCAAACGTCCGATTTTGGATGAGAGTTCTTCTGCGCTTTCGTTGCCAATTTGCACAAGCTCTTTGAATTTTCTTGTATTTAATGGCGAGTATTGTTTCTTAGCGAAGGGTTCAGAGAAATTTTTAAGCACGAGGCTGGCAGGCCTCTTTGCACTTTTCTTCGTTGTAATATGACCCATGAAACCTCTCTTGTAGGGGTAATCGGGCATAACCGGAAGTTTGTCGTCATTGATATGGAAATAATCATTATCATAATCACGTATAGGAGTCAGAGAGGAACTTCCGGGACAATTGATCTCTTGGATGAACCGTGAACTTTTGTACATGTCGAACAACGTTGGTTTATCGGATACAGAGTATCATGCGGTCAAATAGTTTTAGATGGTCATTATTATATACGCTCTGCTTTTTACGTAATTTACTCTGTGACATCTTGCAACTTCAAAACGTACCGTTGTCACATTTTCAAGGCTGCCGTGTCGCGGCCTTGTTTCATGCTCAACTAAACAAAAAAAGGTCATGAGCGGCTATAAAAGGAATCTATCTCTCTAACATAGTATGTGAATATTCTAGACCGCCCCTTCCTATGAATTCCGTGATGACCTTGAAGCGACTTCCACCATCGTCTTCGTTTAATGCCATCTGCAGTAAGTCAGCTTTTGTACTAACCTCCCTTTGAGCATCGCATAATCTTTCCGATGTCTCCAGATCCACAAGGCATCTGGGGCACTTGAAGATTTTTTCTCCGTCTTCCTGAATTTCTTCTTCATTGAGGCATCTTAAGTGGTATATATGGTCGCATTTGAAATAGATTACTGGTAGCTCTACTGATGTATTGCACACATAGCACTTTGAATTTTTTATTTTAATTTGCGTGGGGTCTTCGGAGTTCAATATCTCATCAAGTTTTGTCTTTTTGGTTTCTAATTCAGACTCATATGACTCAATTAGCTTTTTGCTGCGTGTCATCTCATCTTCCTCTTCTTGAACATGACTCACTAGTATATCCTTGACAAACCCAAATGTGACTACGTTCGTAGAACCTAAAACTTGCAGAATATCAAGAATAGGCATAAGGTTCTTTTCTAATATTTTGTTTAAGACTTTTTCTTTCAATACCTGTTCCCCACCGATTTCTCTCAGAACATGACGAGCAGAAACAAAATATGAAAGAGCAACTCTATAAAGCTGTGGTTCTTGTTCTTCGTACTTTTCAAGAAATTCCAAACAGTGAGTGGTATTGTCGGTGAAGGTTAAAGAACGAAATGTATTCACTAAATTGGGCACATTAGAGCTATCCAGCGTGGAATTCGAATTCCCATTTTCGATTTGACTTGCGACGGAGTATATGCCCAGCTCATTCATGTGAGATATCAGCATCATCAATGAGTTATCTATCTGTTTTACTGATGAAGAGGATCGCGTTGTCCCTGCATCATTGCCCAATACTAGAACATTGCTTTCTTTCAACACCTTTTTAGCTCTCGTTCTCCAATCTGCTTGACGTTGTGGGATATCATCATTAGCTAGTGATAGATAGAGATCATATAGAGTCGTTAAAATGATCTGTTTGTCCTCTTTGGATCCTTCATACCGCTGGTAGCTCTCGAGACATGCTTCCAAAAACACAACAAATTCGAACGGCTTTGAAATAAAGGAGCTAAAAATTAATGAAGGCTTAGGGGGATGATATGTGGGCGCACTTTCTTCATCCACATTGGTGTGCTCCTCAAAACTATTCATCATTTTATCATTAATATAGTTCAAAAAGGTCTTGTAGCTATAGAAGACCGTCATTGCATCATCTAAAAATTCATTTGACTGAGCTTGTGATTGTACAAGCTTAGATTCATACACTTTCGGTCTAAATTTTCCTGTGAAAACATCAATTAACAATACATTTGTGTCATTCGGTAGCTTTTCTAGTAATTTTTTTGAGAAGGTGACCAAAACTCTTAGAGTTTCATCAATTGATAGACTTTTAATATACTTTAATGCAGAATGGGCATCGTTCAAAGATATTAACAGAATTTCCACTATGATCGTCGCATCTTTTGCAAATTTAGAAGCTAATTCTGATGCTAAAATTTTGAAATTCGATTCTTGTAGTAGCCTAATTACCAACTCGAGGTCAAACAGCGAGCCGTCCGAATAAAAATAGGCCTCGTCATCCATATCTTCCACGGTTGGTATTTTGGAATAAACACCGGACCTGCTATAGTGCTCTATGAAGTATTTTATTTCATCTTCTGCCTGTAATTTAATTAATGCAATCAATAATAGAGTAACGTGATCTGGATTCGAAATACCGGACTTGACCAGTGACCATAGGTAGTCTGATAAGTTCTTGAGACCCTTGGGATCTGGAGCTTCTTCTACTCCAAATTTTGAGATTATTTCGCTCGTTTCCACGACATCCAAACACTGCACATACTGTTCGACAGCCTCACTTTTCAAGCCCTTTCTATACAACCAATCACCATACCTTTTATGAATGTCCTGGATATCAGAGGGAGGCAGAGAGTTTTGGATTGCAAGTTCCAAAGCAAACGGATACAGCTCTTTTCGAAGTACAATGTCTAGCTGCTGTTGTAACGGTTTTTCACTAATTTTGTAAATGACAACTTCAGATGTTAATAAATAGAGCGATTTTTTCTTCTTTTCTACAATTGAGAAGATATCAACAATAGCACTCGATACAAACATATTGAGTGACACTATTTTGTTCTTTATGTCAAGAACAACTACTCGGTTTGCTTTTGATTGATTGAATTCTTCTGTGTCAAAAATGGAGGATTGTCCGTTTTCTGCTTCCATCACTAGAAGAAGGCGGTCTCCATCTATTGGGTAGAGTCTTTTTAAATTTGATAGCTCTACTATCAAGGATCGTTTCTCCTCGGTATTGCTGTAGAAGTGAAGACAGTCCTTCGTGATGCAGATGTACTCTTGGGTGTATTCGCTATAATAGCTGCAATTCAAATTGACACCTTGTTGGGAATCTAACACAATGTCAGGCTGGCCACTATTACGCCCAGTAGTATTGAAGCACAGGATCATACTTGTAGTTGCTGCGAAGCATATGGTCGCATCCTTGTTTAAAAACAGGGACGTTATCGGTTCCCTCCCAGAATCCTCATAGATAAGCCTTTGCCTGGAACCACGATCTCTGGAAAGGTCTCCTCTAATGAGAAGTATTCTGCCGTTTACGAATCCGATCACTATACATGACAAATCTTGGCTAACGCTCATCACCGAGATGGGGTAGCTATTGTTACCATTTTTTACCTCTACTTGTGTGTGATAGGAGCCCTCGCTGCTCGGAAGCTTTTCTAGCTTGTATATTCTTATCAGCGATGGCCTCCCTATGTGTTCACCAACCGCCACCAGGAAAGTGTCTCTTATTACTTGCAGATGTGTGATTTGGAACCCCTGTTCAAAGGCCTGAAATTCGTGCTCAATTCCGGATTTAGTTAAATTAACAATCCTTAGTATATTGGAGCGGATGGCGATGACTAGTTTGGATTGACTCAAAGGCGCAGCCGCTGACAGCGTTGGCTCTGCATAAAGTGGTGTGTCCGACCCTAGCAAAGGGTCCCTTATTGGCGTGTTCTCATAGAATTGGAATTGCTTCCAGGAAGAAAGCGACATTGGCCCTTAGAGAATAGAGTCCTACTAGAGATAACCCCAATCAGATTAGAATACTTTATGTGGTCTCTAATAAGCTTTTTCAAAAGCTTCCTGAGGATTTCCTTTGTTATGTATTGTAATGTCTAAAACCAGACCGCCAGTCGTGCGGTACGAGATTAATTGCAGATGAACATGGCCAGCTTCTGATGCAGGTCAACTCTCAGTAGACTTGATTATAGTATTGAAGCTTTTAATATTTCCAACTATGTTGCTTGTATTAAACAATATACATAACAAAGACTCGATTAAAATTATATATTTGATAACCGACGTGAAGTTAAAACCAGAAAGATGGAGGCATAAAAAAGAGGAAAAACTTCTCTAATGACCCGGTTTAGTATCTTCTTTGTGGTCTTTGAGCTTGGTTTTGAGATCTGTCTTGCATGTAAGTACCTGGAACAATGTGTTCTGGCAAATGCAAGTATTCTCTCAAGTACTCAACACCTTGTTCAGTCAAGGTGTAGTAGTAGTATTGCCATGAGAACTGAGTCTTGACGTAACCCTTGGAAGTCAAAGATTGCAAAGCCTTGATGACAAACAAGTTCTTGGTGTCGATTTCGTCATGTTTTGGTTGGTTGAAATCCTTCTTGGCAACAACAACACCTTCTGTATTAAAAATTGAAAAATAAATCTGTTAGTAAAATTGCTCTTCCAAAGTGCGTTGGGGATGCTAAACAACACGATCCAGTAAACTGTCATTGAAGTGTCGAATAATTCTGTGGCCCTTGAAAGTAGTTCAAACGGTTCTCATAGTATCTCTATCTCAATCTCAATTTCAATGTATGGCCCACCAATATCGCCAAATGGCTGCTCCCTGAAAATCGCTCTCTTCACATCCAACGCTCGCCTTACCTCCAAGTCCCATAATTGGCAAAATCATTGTCTATTGACATACCTTGAAACAAGTATCTGTGGATCTTAGTTCTGTCTTCCTTTGGAATCAACATGTTGGCTACTTTTGCTTTATACTTTACTTGATACACTTAAAAAGACAACCTATACGTTTTGAAATGTCTTTAACTAGTATATTCTTCAACAAGGTTCTAAATTGTTCAAACAGCTGTGAGATTGGCCTGTGGTACTTACTCACTGCCCATCCACTCACTGGTCTTCCGCCTATCCCGTACACTATCAAGCGGTAGAAGCGGTGAGACCTTGGAGTTGTGAAGCGCTTGGTCGCTTCCAACGTAAAAGTTTCAGCGTCCACTCTCTTTTTAAAGATTCCCGATTCCTGCGAAAAAGAGAATTCTAAAATGACAACAATCCGTGCATCCAATTAAAAAGAAGACCATTACAGGATGCACGGGTTAAGCAGTCACAGAAACCAGATGTCCCAACATGTTCGACATTCCCAAAACTTCTCGAAGGTATCTGAGGCAAGCTTGCTCAGAATGCCGCCGCTCTCTGGGCAGCAGAGATGTACCAGGAAGGCGGATATTCGTGATGAGAAATTTTTTCTAGCTCGTGCTAGAACTGATTGATGAACAAAACGGAGAAGGAAATATTATCGAGCATCCTTTTGCATTAGATGCATTCGCAAAGCGCTGTAATAGTGCGAAGTTTACAATTGCTTGAAATTTGATCTCGAACGTGCCGTAGATGCCCAATCAAATTCCTGAGAATCGAAGCACGTTTCGTTATAGCTATCTAAATCCCCTCGAGAATGATGCTTTGATTAGACTCTCTGGCTAGTTGTCGCACGACTCGATCGTTAAGCTCACCCCCGAGAACACAAAGCCGGATACAAGGGGACTTGCTTCAAAAACGAAAAATTCCTCACCTTAACGCACCGTCATCTCATCAGTTCTTCCTAATGAAGGGCTCAAATCGAAGCTGTGCAGATGAACGGGCCATTGAACGCGCTTGTTCTTGTTATCTGAGTGTATCGTTGAATTTCCGTTTGGGGACATATCAGTTAAGTTATTAAGATAAAAAAAAACTTATCGCGCATGATAAGATCGGAGCCAAGAAAAACAGGCTGCTAGCCCTCACGAAGAGCGTGAGCGAGTGGAAGAGGTATATGTGTGGAGAGTCACTGATTTGTGAGATGCGACCAGAGCTTGCATCCTGTGGTGATGGCGCTTGCAGCTCTTCTGGTGTCGTGTTCGCGAGTATGTCCACACAAAGAGCTCATTTCCGTTGCCGCTATCTTTCCCGCACAGGCGCCGGATGGGAGTGTGCTCGCTCAAATGAGATAAGAGCATTTACGGATTAAGTAATTTGCAAGTATCAGCATCGCAAGGCGGCGTGAGGGAAGGTAAGATCCCCGACGAGAAATATATATAAGGATGGTATCGCCCACTAGCGTGGAAGAGCCTAGTTCAATTGACCATCAACTGAGCAACAATGGATGCAGTCTCATCTCAAAAGCCTGAAAAATTCACCTATGGTTTGCAGAGACCGAAGGCTGCCTACTTTCCGCAGCCTGGATCCAAAATTTACGCAGATCAAGCTTTGTACAAGAGCATTGCCTCCAGTAAAAAGAAATTGATCAAGACTCATTTGATTCAACCAAGGAGTGCTCTTGCAGTGGAAATCCCCGCGAGGAGTATCTTCCGGATACGTACACCAGAGGGTCCTCAAGTGGGAGATTTGAACATCTGGAACAGACACAATCCCAGAGAGCGATTCTGGGCTGCGCGGACTAGACAGCTGCACAGTGCGCATGTTTCCACTTTCGACAGGCTGTGGTCTAATTTGCCCTACTTAAGACCGCTGGTAACGATCACCGGTGACACATTAGGGGCTCGCCATGACGAGTGGGGTGGCAGGGCGCACGATACGTTGGGCACCAGATGCGACCCTTACGTGGATAAGCTGATCAGTGGTGAGGATAATGATTTCCACTGCCATTCGAATTTGACCCGTGCAGTGCAGCCTTTTGGGCTCACGGAGTTTGACGTTCATGACGTTTTGAATGTTTTTCAAGTTACTGGTTTGAACGAATACGATCAGTACTTCATGGAAACCTGCCCTGCCGGTAAAGATGACTACTTCGAATGCTTTGCTGAGCAAGATTTGCTTGTGGCTCTATCTGCCTGCCCCGGAGGAGATTTGTCACAGTGGGATTGGGGTGAGCAGGTGGAGACTGCAGACGAAAAAGGAATGCTTGAGTGTTGTAGACCTCTGGCTATCGAGGTTTATGAGTTGGAGGATCCGGAAACAGCCTTGAGGGATTGGCAGGAACCCAAATGTCCCAACTACCTCGGTAACCACGGACTGAAGCTACCTTGAAATGGTAGTTGCGCCCGCGTTCAGCGCATTCATTTGCAATGATGAATCTTCTTCATAGAATGTTATATATATATATATGGCCAAGAAAATTATTATAGTTCAAGTGAAAATTAACTGTGAAGAGGCGAGATCTGATTCCGCTATAGACGCCAAGGTGTCACCCCTTGAATGACGGTAGGCTTTATATTGTTATATAAGTACTTGTTACCTGTTTTTTCACGTTCCTGTTTAGGGGTTAGGACGAGATTCGTTTTAAAAAAGCTTCGTGAGATCAACTCTCGTCGACCCAAAAGGGCCAAACGTGGGTGAGGTCAATGTCGGTCCAGCTGTTTGGTAGGGATCAAATAAATGTGACATTCGAGGAGCGATCAACAAGTGCTTTAAGGAGACTAATTGAGGCCATCAACTTTCGAATCACAGCTACGAAAGATCGCATTCAAGAAATATTGGACAACGTCACGCATCTCAGGATACAAAGAGTTTCCATAGTTCATTGGGTGCTACTAGCCGTTTGGACCGGTCTTCTTCTGAGCTTAACAACCACTTATGCCAAACTCTACGGTACCAGCGCATTGCTAGCTACAATGTGTTCCAACGTTTTACTGTTTGGACTGTCTGATATACTGGCACAAGGAATTCAGTGCTACCTATCGTACTCAGGAGTTCCACTTGGAGTGGCCGTGCATCCTATTGGCTTCATGCCCGACGTTGGAGAAGATAGTTTTCCGTTCGATACTGATAGTGATAATGATAGTACTGTTGATAACGACGACCTTTCCATGTTCAATGATTATGGCTCGCCCAACCCCTACACCCAGCCAAGACACCTTTTTGAAACTGATGATGCTCCAGAAACACATATCTTTGATTTTCATAGATGGGTATGCTTTATGTTCTGGGGCTTCATTCTCTCTTTCTTCCAAGTTCCGTGGTATAAGTTCTTGAACTATTTCTACACAGAAGACCCTTCCATTATACAGGTATTTGAAAGAGTGCTGTCTGACCAGTTGCTTTATTCGCCTATTTCTTTGTATTGCTTCTTCACCTATTCGAACTATATCATGGAATCCGGGGACTCGATCACTTTTGCGAGGAAGATTCAGAGACTGTTCATTTCCACATTAGGCTACAATTACATGGTTTGGCCATTGGTACAGCTCATCAATTTTTCGATTGTTCCAAAACATCTTCAAGTGCCATTTAGTTCATCTGTCGGCATTGTTTGGAATTGCTTTTTGTCCATGAGGAATAAGGCAGGTTAGATGAGATGACAATTCGTCATAATTTAAAGGGTAGCTACAGTTTGTTGACAACAAAGACGCAACTGACTATGGTCACTCGTATCACTGAGGTGAGGGAGGGATGACTGTGCATCCAAGACCTGCTCTATCTGCGGAAAGTTTAAGCAGGATCTCGCAAGTGCCAAGAATTACTATTGCCTGAACACCTATCTATGTTCGACAGAAACTTTGAGGAGACGAAGAAAATGAGCTCACGTACTTTGCTGGGCATTTGATATCAAGTGGCGGACCTGTAGGCCCACCATGCGAGGCTCCAGCTCTGTCATTTGCGTGCGATAAAAATTCTTAGTGGATTGAGAGCTTAAGTAGACTAAGTATCCGCGTATTTGTTTCGGGTTTTCCGAATAGGTTGATTTATAATTAATGGTTCTTGTTTCTAGTATATTAAAGGTTTATATAGATTGAACATCTGTGTAGGAGTAAAGGCAAGAAAGTTTTTAGGGGATTCTTATAGGATCCTCCTCTAAACCTGGCCAAGTAAGTCATTTTGGCCCTTTAGCACATTTTTATACCTCTTACTGCTTTTTTTCTTTTTAAAGTACTTTTTGACAGAGCTGGGGAAGTATAATTGGCAGAAATAGTTAATCAATGCCCAAAGGAGAATGAAAAGCTTAAAGCTTTTCGAAGTTTTGGTTAGTTGAAATAACTTACCCCAGAATGATTCTGGTTTGATGAACATCAGGATTGCACTTAAAATGGTTGAAAATATTATATCAGCCACAAATTCTTTATTTTCTGACATTGGCTGTCTATAGGGAGGTCCAATTGATAAAATCACCGCAGTTAAGATATACTGGAAATTTGAAACAAAGAATAAAATTGTATTTTCTGAAGATTCAACCGAATCATCCCCGCCAATAACAGGTTTGACATACCATGTGGTATTTTGAACGAAAAGCCATGGCACCAATTGAAAAAAGAGACAAACCACAATACTAACCACCAATGGGATCAATATTTTTGGAGATACTAAATTGGCTGAAGGTCTCTTTCTGGATATTTTATCGTAGGGTTTACTCCATGACATACAAACTGCGATTGGGACAATCAAAAGAAGATCTATGTAGAGAAATTGGAAATCACCTAAATTAGATCCGCGGCAGTATAGTATTGTCACAGTTATGAATTGAATGGCAGAGTATAGACTCATGTACTGAAAACATGCAAAAGAAGTAACCAGAGAGGCACGTCCTTCTTTTATAACATCTAACACGCAGCTAATATCAAAAATTTGTGAGGTAAATGGAGCTGCAACCGATGCTTCCGCTTCTGATAGTGATATACCAACATCAGCAGCTTTTAAGGCACCGCAATCGTTCGCACCATCTCCACAAAATCCAACAACATAGTCTAACTTTTGAAGCTGCTCCATTAGCTCGTGCTTTTCATCTGGGGACATCCTGGCATATATTGATCCTTTAAGTAGAATTTCCTCTTTGTAACTATCCATTATGCCACTGTCATTTCCGAACAGTAACCTAAAGACGTCTCCCGTTACGGCCAAAGTGTAATCTTCAACAGACTCTGGTGGTTTTAGCGTTCTGCAATCTAGAACATTCTCATGGTTATCGACGTCTTGCCAAATTACTAAAGGTTCATGTAAACGCGGCCCCTCGTCAATATATGGCACAAACACGTTACCAGTCGAAATCAGTCCAGACTCTCTTCCAACGGAGATGGCAGTAAGGACATTATCACCAGTGCACATTATAGTTCTAATATTGGCCTCTCCCAATGTTCTTAAGGTGTCTTTTGTTGTAGCTTTCAACTTGTTTTCAAAGATTATGAAACCTAAAAATTCCAAATTTGATTCAACTTCTTCCCTACTTACCTTTTGAGAATACAGCCAAGTTCTCTTCGGCAAAGTCTTTCCGGCACATGCAATGACCCTATAACCAGTATGTGTGTAATGATGTAAAACCTCTTCGTAGTCTTGAGGTATGGTTGCTTTATTACATATTCCAGCAATAGTTTCTGGCGCACCTTTACTGAAAGCCCAATAAACGTCATCGCTATTAGGCTTCACAATTACACTCATACGTCTTAGCTCAGATAAGAATTCAAAACTTCTCACAATTCCCAAAAAATTGTGGGGGTCATTATCTGTAAATCTATTGTTAGGATCATTACCATTTGGGTGTACTACTGCTGGAATTATGCCAAGGTTCTCCGCAAATAGTTCTTGCTCGTGCCTTTGATCGTACATTGAATGGAATGTCTGCTTTTGGAAGTCTTCGTCATAAGACCAACCTGTAAATTGAAACATTTTGAAATCAAGTGGATCACCCAACAATTCATTGTCAACTAGTCTAAGAGAATGACATGTTAGAATTGAAATTAGAAATTGTTTCGACCTTGCATCAGATGGAGAATTGCAATCATTCAATGAAAATTTTGAAAACACTTCTTTAACGTCTTGGTGTAAACTACTAAACTTGAAGCTGTTATGAGAGCATGGTAGGGACAAGTGGACCCCAAGAATATCCAATCCATCTTCTGTTAGTGTTCCTGTCTTATCAAAACACATCACGTCTACTTTACCACATACATTTACCTTAGTCGGCGATATACAGAAAATACCATGCTTTTTTAACCTTCCGAGAGCAAAGTTTGTTCCTATGGTCAAAGTAGCCGGTAGGGCAGGCGGAACAACAATCGTGATGATATCCAAGGCCCTCAATATCATTGTCTTCTTATCCAACCCCAGTTGAATAAATCTAACACAGCTGATTGAGAAACCAACTAGAGCTATCAAGCTCATAAAACCTATGTATTTGAAGGAATCTTCATAAAATTTGAAATTCGTAGGTTTAGGGAAAACCATTGATCTAACAAGCGAACCCTTAGTAGTGGAAAACCCCGTACGTGTCACCATGGCAAGAGCTGCAGATTGGCCGTGCGGTATACGGGTTCTTATGATTTTGGTGCCATTGAATAAAAATGACTTAGATACGCTGCTTGAAATTTGGGTATTTTGAAAGTCTTCAATTAATTGATGCATTGTGTTTTGATTGGCAGGTACCTTTGAGACGGGAACAGATTCGCCGGTCAACATAGATTCGTTGACGATACAATCCCCAGACAAAAGAACAGAATCACATGGAAAAATAGTCAAGGCTGGGTCAGAAACCTCGTAGATATCGCCCGGCACTAGCTCAGTCGAATTAACGTGAGTCCAGAACTCTTCTCGAAAAACACGGACTTCACAATTAAAATATGACATTTCAGCTAAGCGCTTTGATGTCCTCTTGGTTTCTAGCAAAGAGTCAATTATAGACAAAAGTGAAATGAGAAAGATGCATGCCGCGTAATAATAGTACGCATCGATAGACCACAATATGATTGAGAATATTTGAAAGACGTAAAATGGATGCAGAGCTTCATCGAAAAGGATTTGGGAAGTTTTCTTCACTTTTAAATTTATATGATTTTTCCCAAAGGCTATTACTCTGTCTTCCCAAAGATTTCTAGACAAACCACGATTAACAGCCTCCAGGTCAGCCCAATCAGGATCAGCCCAATTATTATTAGTCTTGAATATATCTTCCAATGGTGAATAAATGAAATTAATATATCTGTATTCAAATGTAATCAGAATTGGTATGCTTGGGTTCGAGTCGCTTGTCCGATGCAAATTAACGGGCGCATCCTCATCTGACAGTTGCGGTAAATTAACAGGCAGTAGAGTACTCATTGGTCTATTATACCATGATCTTCTAACATTAACACAACTTAAGTCTGAATATTCACTTTCGATAACCACCCATTCAGCTTTGGCCAATGGAACCCTAATACCACAAATTCTTACTTTGTAGTATGGCAGCCACCTCATTAAGAGATAGAAAAGACCTAATGTTGTGATGCATAAGATATTGTATAAAAAAAGTCCTAATTTAGAGGTTCTGTAACCTCCAATACCAATAACTAAGTCCTCCTCTGCGATGTAAAACCTTTGGTAATATTGCTGTGGGATATAGTCCGAATAGAACTTCTCATGATAAGAAGACTTCAAAAATTCTGCATGCGTCGAAGAGTTTTTGTGATGTGCATGAGACTCTTCTTGACCCTGAACGTTCACGATATAATCGTCTGAATGGCCCTGACTTTGTGAAGAACGAGCAGAATGATCAGAGGATCTGTCATCTAAACTTTCATTGGTATTTTCGTCCAACTCAGCGGGAAATCGATCCCGGAAACTATACCGTGACGAGCTAGAAGAAGAATGGACAGATGGAAGATACTCTTCTGTATGTTGTGCCTCTCTATTGTGTGAAGTTCTTGACAGAGACCTTCCTCTGTTTTGAAGAGATCCATACGAGCTGCCATTATAATTAGAAGATCTGGAAGATCGGCTATGAATAGAAGACTTTTGAGAAGCAAATCTAGTGTCTTGTAGCGCATGCTGTTCATATGTAGGCACCGAGTCCCAAAGTGTATCAAAATCGGCACGCTCTAACGTAGAGGCGCCTTCTGCATTACTTATCTGTTCTTCAGTAAAAAATCTGAAGTGGCGATTGTGAGAGGAGCTCCTTGATGGCCCGTTTGGCGAGGGTACCAGAGATTCTTCTTCGGTATATCTTCTACCTCTGCTATCCGTAGTACCCGACACAACAGACCCCCTCATTATGCTACTAGATTGGAAGGAGTGCGGATGGTGAAATGACACAATGGAGCTTGGAACAGTCTCAAATGTGGCTCCAGCATAAGGCTCTGAACTGTTCTGCTCAAGAATAATATCCGACGTCAATGTTGTAGCAGTGGAACCAGTCCTGACAGAAGAAAAGGAAGGTCTTTGTCTCGAACCTCTAACAGATCGCTCATCTTCGTTAGAGTGGCGAAGAGTCTCCATATTAACCATGCTGAAGCAGTGGTTTTTTGGCAATATATGCTTTGGCGCGTTTCTGAAGTTTTGTGATGTTAAAACTAAAGCTTTTTCAAGCCAAGCTTGATCCCTTTATCCTCTAATTGCGACAGAAAAAGCACGAAGAAAAGTACCGACCGGCAGTTCACAATTCTGGGCCAAAATATTTTCGAGTTCCATCTCGACCAAGTCCGATAGGTAAATGAAATTGGCATTGTATTCATTATGGCAATTTGTGCGCTAAATACGAGCAAGAATTGCAAGATAGCTGCATTCTAAAAAGGAACGCATAAACAAAGATACTAGAAGTTGAGTACTAATTAGCTTGAATTTTTCTGGTCATCACGGCAAGAAGCTAGGCTTCTATGAGGAGCTATTAGTCTTTTAATAAGTTGCGGCACACTATATACTTAAATATTTAAAAATGGCGTATTGAATGATTTGAGATTTCAAGCTCGAAAATTTTTCAATTTGAAAAAAGCGATGAGATGAGATGAGCTGCGCAGCATCTTGGTTTATTAACATAAAAATTCTCATTCTATCAAAAGAGGTGAATCAGCTAGTAACCATATATCTTCATTTTGAAAGGAGACTATATAGAGGAGTGATTACTGTTTCACCATGGCCCCTTCGGATAAAAGAAGAAGAGATCAAGAGTTCCCTCTGGCGAGGGAAGATTCCACTAAACCACTGACAAGTTCTTCTCTGGTAAGGAATGTTGAGGAAGTCTCTTTCCCAAGAGGTGGATCCTCAGTACTAACTCCATTGGAGCTCAAGCAAGTTTCCAATGAAGCGGCTGGTGATGTCTTGTTTGGAAATAGTGCACCCGCAGCATCTAATGCAGAAGTATCAAGACCCAAAAAGAAGAAGAAGACCAGCAAGACGGCCAAGAGTGAAAAATCAGAGGAAGTTGAGGTTGACGAGTTCGAGGGTATGATTGAACATATAAATTTCAAGACGTTGAAAATAGGCTCCCTTTTACTCGGTCAGATTACCGCAATCAATAAAAATGACCTCTGCGTATCTTTTACAGATAATATTTCTGGCTACGTTTCTATCGCAAACATCTCAGAGCAGCTAACAGCAATTCTTGAAGATTTAGACGATGAAATGCAGGACGCGGAAAATGACGAGGAACAGGACTCTTCTGATGATGAAACAATTCAAAAACCAAAGGAATTACCTAGTCTGAAGAATCGTTTCAAATTAGGTCAGTGGCTAAGATGTTCGGTCACCTTGAATTCGTCTCTGGAGATCCAAGAAAAGAAAACTGCCAAAAAGAGAATCGAGTTATCTATAGAACCTTCTGTTGTCAACGAGTTTGCCGAAGAAGATCTGGAAAAATTTACGGCGGTCCAATGTTCTGTTAAAAGTATAGAAGATCACGGTGCTGCTCTTGATTTGGGTATCGAGGGATTCACCGGGTTCATTGCTAAGAAGGACTTTCCTGATTTCGAAAACATATTACCAGGCTCCGTTTTTCTAGGCAGTGTACAAAAGAGATCCGGCAGAACGGTGATTATGAATTTCGATTTCAACGCAAAAAGTAACAAAGTTTCAAAAATATCAACTATCGAAGCTCTTGTTCCTGGTCAGGTCGTCGATTTTCTATGTGAAAACATAAATAGAGACGGTGCTGTCGGTAAAGTTCTAGGTCTGGTTTCGGGATTTTTAGGCGTCAACAATATTCACATTTTCGGCGAAGACCAGTTAAAGAGCAAATATGCCATTGGGTCAAATATAAGAGCAAAGATCATTGCATCGCTGACAAACAAAGAAGGTGATAGAATTCTTTTATTAAGTACACTAGACCATATCATGTCTTTGGAAGGAGAGTTAATGGGTACTGTTGCGTTAGAATCTTTTCCGGCTGGGTATATTTTAGATTCTTGTACCGTTGCAGGCCGCGATGGTGAATATTTGTATCTAAAAATGGATGATGACCGTCTAGGGCAAGTTCATTTTTCGAGACTGGGTGATATTGAGCCTTCCGGGAGTATTAAATCTCGTGTGCTTGGTTTTAATAATGTTGATAATCTTTATGAGCTTTCCACCGATCCAAAAACATTGAATTTGAAGTATTTAAAGGCAACGGACGTAACATTGGGTGAAGTTGTAACTTGTGAAGTAGTTTCAGTATCAAGTGAAGGAATAAACTTGAAAATTTTTGGGGGGCAATTTACTGCATATGTCCCTCCTTTGCATATATCTGACATAAGACTTGTCTACCCAGAGAGAAAATTCAAAATTGGATCAAAAGTCAAGGGTAGGGTTCTTGACAGTGATAACCGTGGCCATCTTTTTGTCACGCTAAAAAAATCACTCGTTAACTTGGACAGTGACACGAAGATTATTACATCTTACTCCACTGCTGAACAGATTTTTAATGCAAACGAAAAAACTTTTGCAATTGTCCAAAAATTCTTACCCAGGGGTTGTGCGTTATCATTTTTTGGTGGAATGAGAGGTTTTTTGCCAACTCCTGAAATATCTGAAGTGTTTGTCAAAAGAGCGGAGGATCATCTGAGACTTGGGCAAACTGTAGTCGTGAAAATTCTGCAAGTGGATGAGGATCGGGCAAGAATCATCGCTACATGTAAGGTTTCGAATGAGGTAGCCACTCAGCAAAAAAGTGCAATCGAACAGATGATTTTAGGACGCTCCATTGTTAAGGTGACGGTTGTTGAAAAAACCAAAGACTCTTTGGTTGTTGAAATGAACGAAGTTGGGCTTCGTGGTGTCATCTATGCTGGCCACCTGTCTGATGCCAGAATTGAACAAAACAGGGCCCAGATGAAAAAACTCAAGATTGGCGCCGAACTCAAAGGTCTAGTCATAGATAAGGATACAAGAACGCAAGTGTTTAATCTGAGCTTAAAGGATTCACTGCTCAAGGATGCTGAAAATAATGTATTGCCTCTTATCTACAATGATGTAAAGTCGAGAGATGAAAAAAGTCCTATGCATGGTTACATTAAGTCTATTTCAGATAAGGGCATATTTGTCGCATTCAATGGGAAGTTCGTTGGTTTAGTTTTACCGAGTTACGCAGTCGAAAGCAGAGACGTAGTGATTTCCAAAACATTTTACGTCAACCAATCTGTTTCAGTTTACTTATTGAGGACTGATGACGAGCATCAAAGATTCTTACTCACTTTAAATAAACCTAAGGATAAAGTGCGCAACTCATCTATCACCAATCCCATCGACCCTTCCGTCAAAAGCTTCGAGGATCTTTCCATGGGTACTGTTATCACAGCTAAAATCAAAGGAGTTAAAAGAAACCAATTAAATGTGATCTTGGCAGATAATTTACATGGAAGAGTAGACATATCAGAGGTGTTCGACAAATTCGATGAAATAGAAAACAAGAAACAACCGTTGCAAAATTTGAAGAGTGGAGACACTGTAAAGGTTAGAGTCATTGGTAGCCATGACATCAAAGGCCACAAATTTTTACCAGTCACACATTTAGTGAACAAATCAACCGTGCTAGAGCTAACCATGAAGCCCTCGAAATTAAATGCTCCTGAAATTGTGAACCAAAACATCGATAACGTTGTTATTGGTCAGGAAGTGATTGGTTTTGTAAACAACCATAGCGCCAACAACTTGTGGTTAACGATAGCGCCAAGCTTGAAGGCAAAGATATCTGTGATGGATCTCTCTGATGATAATCAAACCTATAGTGAAAGTGTTGAAGGTCAATTCCCTCTCGGTTCCGCTTTAAAAGTGACTGTAAGTGGCGTTGACTCAGAGCATGGATTTTTAACTGTCACAAGAAGAGCTAATGCTATCCAAAATGTGCAAGATGTCAAGGTTGGAGACCAACTGCCTGCACGTATCATAAAAATCACTGACAGATACGTCCTTTTGAGCTTGGGCAGCAAGGTCACCGGTATTTCTTTTGCTACAGATGCTTTGGATGATTTTTCTGTTCCAGTAGAGGTGGCATTTAAAGGAATGCTTAACCAAACTATCCCATCAGAGGTTCTTTCTGTTGACTCTAAGTCAAATAAGATCAAACTTTCATTGCGCTCTTCTGCTGCTAAGAATAAATTAATCAAGAGCCACCTGGATTTAAAGCAAGGAGACGTTGTTCAAGCTTTGGTAAAGTCCGTCACTGACAAAGGTATTTTTGTATTTTTGAGCTCTTCTGTTGAAGCGTTTATTCCTGTCAGTAAATTGTCTGACTCGTACTTGAAGGACTGGAAGAAGTTTTACAGACCAATGCAACCTGTTGTTGGGAAAGTCATTAAATCAGATGATGAGTCTCACATTTTATTGACTCTCAGAGAGTCTGAGGTTAATGGGGACTTGCAAATTTTAAAGAATTATAACGATATTAAAGCGGGTGATATTTTCAATGGTAATGTTAAGAACGTCACCGATTTTGGTGTGTTTGTTAAGTTGGACCATACAGTTAACTTGACAGGCTTGGCTCATCGTACAGAAATTGCTGATGAAGCACCAAAAGATTTACTTTCCTTGTTCGGTGTTGGTGATAGAGTCAAGGCGTTCGTGTTAAAAGTTAATCCAGAGAAGAAACAACTTTCATTGAGTTTGAAGGCTTCTCACTTCGCTCAGACAGAGGAAGACAATACTCAAGATGTCGCTGCCACTGCTGATGCGGAATCTGAAGTTCAGGTTGAACAGGAGAATGAGATTATGAACGATGTAGAGTACAACGATAGCCAGTCCGAGTTCGAAGACGATGAGGAGCCTGTAGAGTCGAATGGGAAATCACGCCAAACCGTGAAAGAAACTGAAGGCTTGAGTCTAAGTGCTGGCTTCGATTGGACTGCCAGCATTCTGGACCAAGCTCAAGAATCTGAGTCCGAGGATGATAATGAAGACTTTACCACTGCAAAAAGATCCAAGCGTCACAAAGCCAGAAAGCAATTGGTGGAAGATAAAACAATTGATATAAACACAAGATCCCCCGAGTCGGTTGCTGATTTTGAACGTATGATTATGGGTAACCCAAACTCCTCTGTTGTATGGATGAACTATATTGCCTTCCAACTACAACTGAGTGAGATCGAAAAAGCAAGAGAAATAAGTGAACGTGCGTTAAAAACAATCAACTTCAGAGAAGAGGGCGAAAAGTTGAATATTTGGATTGCCAAGTTAAATTTGGAAAACACTTTCGGTACGGACGAGAGTTTGGAAGATGTGTTTAAAAGAGCCTGCCAATACATGGAATCTTTCACTATTCACAGCAAACTATTGAGTATTTATCATATGAGTGAAAAGTTTGACAGCGAAGCCGAGCTGTTTAAAACGACGGCTAAAAAGTTTGGTTCTGAAAAGGTCTCCATTTGGGTTTCATGGGGTGAATTTTTGTTATCACAAAACAAAACAGAGGAAGCTCGTTCAATCTTATCTAAAGCCTTGAATGTTTTGCCAAAACGTTCGCATATTGATGTTGTTAGAAAATTTGCACAGCTAGAATTTGCCAAAGGTAACCCTGAGAGAGGACGTTCATTATTTGAAGGGCTGGTATCTGACGCGCCAAAAAGAATTGATTTATGGAACGTTTATTTGGATCAAGAAATAAAACTAAATGAAAAGAAGAAGGCTGAAAATATCTTCGAGCGTGTATTCACTAAGAAAGTTACCAGGAAGCAAGCCCAATTCTTTTTCAATAAATGGTTGGAATTTGAAGAAGAGCAGAATGATGGTAAGATGGCGGAGTATGTGAAAGCTAAGGCTATAGAATATACCGAAAAACATCCAAAAGTGTCTACAGCTTAAGAAGCCCTAGTTGGGCCGTCTGTATATTAGTAACATAATAAGTGCCGCATTAGGAACACACTATGTAAATTTATAAACGCAAAACGTGCTTACATTTGAAGATGCTCAATTTGTAGCATTCAATGATTAGTTGAATTTTTTCAATATTAGCTCTGGTGAGACAAGTTCATTAAAAAAACATAAATTATCAAAATAAGTGCAAGTGGCTAAAGACATATTTACAATGTTTATAAAGACAGTGATAGACTCTTTTCATTATAAACAGAGAGTCTTTAAATTAATGCGAACCTTCTTCTTGGTAAACGTCAACAAAATCCATATAGATATCAGGTTTAAAAGGCCATTTGTCAAACAAATCAGTCAAATACAAAAATTCATAATTGGTTAAATCCCCAGGTGTTTTGTTCAAGAAGCCTTTATCTTGAATCTTCTGATTGAAGTAATCCTTGCCCCCATGACCTAAGCAATTGAGCGATTCCGTTAGAGGAGTTTTTCTCAATATCAGAAGATGCTTTGTGACATAATCCCAATTATCAAGGTCTATATTATGATGATTAGGATTTATCTCTAAGAGAGCAATCCCTTTGTCGCGAATTTGCCAGGCGTCAGAATTTGCAAATAATATGGGATTATACCGTTCAAATTCCGACTTACCAAATAATTCACGTTCCTTAGTATCAGTCAGAGCAATCAGTTTAGTGTCCGTAAATGCTTCCCTGACGACAGAGCATTTGGACCTTAAATGGGAACCTGGAGTTGCCAAAAGCTTCGCAGCAGCTGACGTTGGTACCCAAAGAAGCATTTTCACTCGCCCAAATCTCTGCAGCCAATTTCTATTTCCAATACAAGCAAACCATTGCATTAATAGCCCCTCGTGGGCATGATTTGTAAGATTGGCTGTGACCATGAATTTGTCATTAATGTGGGTCAATGGTTGTTTCTCGGGAACGAACTGTCTGGTTTTATCAATTAAGTCTGTATATGAGGACCATTCGTATGGATTACTTTCAAACACTTCCAGCGGTGAAGCGTAGAACTCCTCCTTCAGATGTTTCGAAAAGTCTGGTCTATTTTCTAATAGTGCATACTGTTTTGGTTTGTATCTATTGTAGAAGATAGCAGCTTGCTGTGCCGGACCTGGATACAAATCAAGCACCTTGACCTCTTGGAAATTTTTGTAAGTCTGCTCTAACTTTAATTTGTCGAAAATCTGTTCATGAAGAAGCGGATTCAATAGATACCTGAACCCATAATAATGCTTTATGTGCGACAGAGACTGAAGACTCTTTACCGGTATTGACATGTATAAAATCGAACACAAGAATTATTGAGCTTGAATAAGATTTCGGTAGGTGCCAAATAAACCCAGCAGGCTGCTAATGCTTTCTTTAATCTGCCCCATCTCATCTCATCCCATCTCATCCCATCTCATTTAGTGGACTTTTTCATACCCTCAATCGATTACCCGGGAAAAAACGATGTTTTCCAAATATTAAGAGTAACTGAAGCTCATATCTAATACCCAATGTAAATGTGAGGGTCAAGAGTGCCTACCATTTATAGGATCATCACTAATAGAAGTATGGCTGTAATCAAGATCAGAAAGCGGAAAGATGCCGTGAAGCTTGAAGAAGAATCTAGGTCTAAAAAATTACGGATTAAGAGAAAGGTCAAGGAAGAAGACGGGAAACCTACTTTGAAGATAAGTCTAAAAAAAACAGATGGCTCTGACCGAGGAGGGCTTTCAGAAAGAGGTAGTACTGTTAAACTAAAACTTAATTTGAAAAAGACAGAAGACCAGAAAAAAGTACCTAAAGCCCCAAGACTGCGAGTCAAACCAATTAGAGTTCCAGGAGAAGGGTATGATTCAGAAGCATCAGATGTGGAAGATGATCCTCTGATAGAGGAAAGTATCATATTACGTGTATTACCTGATGTACAGGCCGAATTTGTAAAGAACTCGATAGAATCTGGTGATTACTCGGGGATAAATATCAAATGGAAAGGTCATGGACACGCGATAGTGAATATTAACGATGTATCTTACGGAGCGGTACTAGTCAATTTACCAACCGTAATTGAAGCCCACAAGAGTGTGGACCGCAAAAATTTAATGAAAACATTCGACATATCCCAAATGTTACTTTGTATAAAAGTTGTTGAGAACGAGGAGGAAGTATTCACCTTGATACCTCCAGATTCCGAAGACCTAATATCGAAACACTTTGAGGAATACCAAGATGAGATTGATGAATCAAAGAAAAAGCTTTTAAAAGGATACAATGGAGGGCCATTGACAGACACTGAATCACGCTACTTGGAACAAATTGCATTGAAACCTTACGATTATCGACATGGCATTACGCCAGCTCTGTACAACGCACGAAATAGAAGGTTCAGAAGAAAGATGGGCCTTGACGAATTCGAATATGCTGAGAAAGCCGTAGAAAGATTGTTAAAGCACGACGATCAATCCGAGGAAGTAACGTTTCAATTAGTAGATGAAGAGGAGGTGGCAAGAAGATCCGCATCGGCCACTAATTTAGGTCATGTTGAAGATACAGACAAGGCCGGATCGAATATCAATGGCTATGCCTTTGAAGAAGAAAAGGAAGAAGATGATCTGGACCTAGATGCAGCATTCCAGAGTGATGAGGACGCCGGTGAGGCACCAGCTCAAGCTGCACTAGGGCCATTCGATGAAACCGGAGACGACGTGGAACTGTACAACGGCGAAGAAGAAGAAGAAGAAGAAGAAGATGACGATGATGAGGAAGAAGAAGAAGAGGAAGAAGAAAACGAAGAGGAGGACGAAGGCGTAGAGAATGGTGTTATGAATAAAGAGCAAGTAAATGAAGGAAGGCAGCATAACGAACTCTTGAAAGACGAGCTGCATGAACTGGAAACTACATTAAACCACACGAAACAGAAACTTCAAAAAGCCACCAATCCGTTGTTGAAATCAAGATTTATTGACAGCATAAAAAAGATAGAGAAAGAAGTCGAGTTGAAACGGAAACAGCTGAAGTTTAGCGATGAGACTCTTCAGAGCCCCGGAGATGAACAACAAGAGTTGCAAAGAAACAATGGTAACAATGACGATGACGACGAAGAAGAAGGCGATGGCGATGGCGATGGCGATGGCGATGGCGATGGCGATGAAGATGAAGAGGAAGAAGAGGACATCGAGGAAGAAGAGGGTGACGGCGAGGATGCTAATGACCATCAACCTGAACAACAGCTGGACCAAAACGATCTAGACATGATGATGCTTTTTGGGGGAGAAGGTGACGATGGCGAAGACGATTGAAACCAACTTCCGTTCCTCTGAATAGGTTAAATATGTAATGGTATAACTAACTATAGATAATGGCCTTTTGCTAACAGAAGGCCCTGCATCGTAACATTCTTAAGCTATAGTCAACTGCGGCATTCGAAAGTTTTGCGTCTGCCTACCGTCCGCAGACTGCTGACAAGTATCCTCTACAGAAATGACCAACGTGCATGTTTTCGACACACATGAAGAGGTGGCGTGTATGCGTGCACAGTTCATCAAGGCTCAAGACCGCCAACTACGAGGACACTTTGCCCTTCATGAGGAAAATTGCGCTGCTGAATACAGACAAAGGCCTTGAATAATAAGAATACATGAGGGATAAGCATGAAAGAATGTATTACGACCTCGCAAAGACACGAAGGCCGAGATTTTTTCATTATGACATAACTGATCCTTTCATAAGATTCCCTGGTATGCAGCCTACTTTGCGTCATTTATACTGCCAGTGTGCACTTTGATAGCCAGCGGGGTCACTACATATTTCTTCAAATCTTTGTTGGTTGCATAACTATACATATGCACAAGAGCAAGAGATGCGGATGCCACGGCAGATGCCACGGCATCTCTCCAAGTTGCAGGAGACTGCAGACAAAATTGGCAATACCAGTTCTCCATCAGCCTCATTACGCAACATGGTAAAGGATAGGGACAAACAATTTGTTCTTATCGGGATTTTCGTTCGTTTAACACGATCTACGATGCCTATTGGAGGCTCAACAAGAAGGGGAAAAAATGCGAAGGTTTTCAGAATTCCGTAAAGTTGTCAACACCAAACGAATTTAGGTGATAGTAATAAGTTTTAACCGCTATTGCAGCAGCCTTTGGTTTTATTTCTTTTTCCTTCAAGTGCTCTTGGGATTGAACAATTGTGACTTTGGGTTTAGAATTTTGCGATACGATTAAAATTTGATTGGATATTAGAAATTTGAGGAATACGTATTGGTGTGCGAAGGTGTGAGTCGTATTTATATTTGAAAGGTCCCTTCAGAAAAGAAATATGAATTTAGACATTCCTCAACGACAGTTCACAAAGGAGGAGATTAATAGATGCTATTTAGTATGTTGAAATGCATAAAAGTTTTTTGTTATTTTGGTGTTAATCGAGTTACTAACCGTTGTCAATAGAGATGGCAACAACTGCGAAATGAACATGGAGATAATGCTCCCAACGTGCCGGATTATATATATTTCACCAAGGTATTGCATGTGGCGGCCAGGCAGCAACAGGAGCTACAACAGATGCAACAGCAACAGCAACAGCAACAGCAACAGCAACAGCAACAGCAACAGCAACAGCAACAGCAACAGCAACAGCAACAGCAACAGCAACAGCAACAGCAACAGCAACAGCAACAGCAACAACAACAACAGCAACAAGCGCAGACACAGACACAGACGCGATCTTCGCCACAATCGCACCTGCAACAACAACAGCAGTTTGCAAGTGCAGGCTCTCCTCAGGTGGCGCAACAACAACATGGTAGCCCTCAGGATCAAAACCAACCGGGCTTTTTGCCCCAACTGCAGACTTTCAACCAGAGCAGACAAGTCTCCCTGCCAGCAGCTGCTTCACAACAGAGTCCACCTCATGGCCTGGGGCATGGGCAAGCTAACACCCCTTCAATTCACAATAGCGGCAACTCCCAAACGCCGCAGGGCAATAGTGCAATTCAGGAACCGGTTGTTCAGCAACAATCCCCCCCAAACGGTCATTCAACGGGCCCTCAGCATGCCTTGAATGGCTTTGGCATCGAGCAGTCTGAACTACTGAAAGCTCAAATCACTTCGTTGAAATGCCTGGTGAACCAAGTACCAGTACCTTTGGAAAGTCAGAATGAAATTCAGCAATCCATCAACAATCCACCAAACTTTAAAAGAATGTTGAAGGCGTTAAGCGACTATGTGAAAAGAAGGCAGCAGCAGAGTCAAAGTCAACAGCAACCAGAGGGCAACATAGCACTTCAGCAGCAGCAACAGCAGCAGCTACAAAAACAACAGCAACAGCAGCAACAGCAACAGCAGCTACAACAACAAAAACAACAGCAGCTGCAACAACAACAGTTACAACAACAGCAGCTACAGCAGCTACAGCTACAGCAACAAGCACAACAACATGCACAACAACAAGTACAGCAACAAGCACAGCATCAAGCACAGCATCAAGCACAGCAACAAGCACAGCTACAGCTACAGTTACAGCTACAACAACAACAGCAACAGCAACAACAACAGCAACAGCAACAGCAACAGCAACAGCAACAACATGTGAAGCAGCAAAATATGCAACCACAGCAAGAACAGCAACAGCAGGCCCTCCCACAGCAGCGCTCCAATGCTATGTTACTTCAGCTGCAACAGAAACAACTCCAACAACAATTGCAGAGACAACAACAACACAGGAGTCAACAAGGACAACAGGATACCCCACATGAACTTGGCAGGCAGCCAAACTCCCCAGCACTAGGCCTCAATGCTGCTGCGAGCACTGCGGAACAGCAAACTGGCGAACTCCGAAACAATAACACGCCGCAAATCAATGGGGTAACAGGTGGAATATCTCAGAGCCAGTATCGTTCTGTGAACGCTGGAGCTCCAAGGGCCGAAAACCCGTCCACAGCCGACCAAGCAAGAGTCAAATCTATTCCAAAGGTAGAGAAGAAAGAATTTGCTTTCGATGGTGATATGAAACCTCCCCAACCAGAGGCACCACTTACATTGGAAGAGTTTCAAGCTTCACACAAAGATATAAAAAGCATAGTAGATGTAAACAATCCCGATGTAATGGTCGACTGTTTTAGCTTACCCGACGTCCCTACAGATCTGGTTGACTTCGAATCATTATTCCCAAACCCGGCGAAGCCCAAGCAGATAGTACAACCAGGTATCTTGCCTGTTGGGATTGATACCCATACTGCAACAGAAATTTATCAAACTTTACTTGCTCTAAATTTAGATACAGCTGTTGACGACTGTCTTTCTAAAATCTTGGATGATGACATAGATGAAAAGAGTAAAAATGATGCTCTTTATGATTATTACGCCCTCCAGTTGTTGCCTCTCCAGAAAGCAGTCAGAGGGCACCTTTTGCAGTTTGTATGGTATCAGCATTCTCTTCTAACTAATACACATCCCAATTTCCTATCAAAAATAAGAAGCATCAATGTCCAAGATGCCCTATTGACCAGCGAACTTTATAAAAAACACGAACTGTCTCAGTATGAGAAAAAGAGGGTTGAAAAATCTGTGAAGCTGGAAAGAGTCATCGATTTATCTGTCAAACAATATAATGGGAGGCTGGACGTTAGAACTCGGCGTGTGAAGTTTGGACATAGACTAATAACTACACACGCTATGATAGAGAAGGAAGAACAGAGAAGGACTGAAAGAAAAGCGAAGGAACGTTTACAAGCCTTGAAAGCCAACGACGAAGAAGCATATATAAAATTATTGGATCAAACAAAAGATACGAGAATTACACACCTGTTGAAGCAAACTAATGCATTTTTGGATTCGTTGACCAGAGCTGTCAAAGATCAACAGGATTACACCAAAGAAATGATAGATTCCCACACGAAACCGGACGAAGAAGAGGAGGATGTAATAGCCGAAGGAGACTATGAAGAGGAGAGTGAAGGTCGTTCTAACGTTGATTACTATAATGTTGCTCATATGATTAAAGAAGAGATCAGAGAACAACCGAGCATACTTGTAGGTGGTACTTTGAAGGAGTATCAAATTAAAGGTTTACAATGGATGGTCTCTCTATATAATAATCATTTGAACGGAATATTGGCTGATGAAATGGGACTTGGTAAGACCATCCAGACTATATCTTTACTGACCTATCTATACGAGAAGAAGAATGTTCGTGGGCCTTTTTTAGTCATCGTTCCTTTATCTACGCTTACAAATTGGAGCTCTGAATTCGCGAAATGGGCTCCATCTTTGAGAACGATCGCATACAAGGGAACACCCAATGAAAGAAAGTCCAAGCAAGGCATCATCAAATCTGGTGAATTTGATGTAGTTTTGACAACATTCGAGTATGTCATTAGGGAAAAGGCCGTTTTATCCAAAGTCAAATGGATCCACATGATTATAGATGAAGGACACAGAATGAAGAATGCTCAGTCTAAACTATCCTTGACTTTGAATACTTTTTATCACGCAGACTACAGACTAATTTTAACTGGTACTCCTTTGCAGAACAATTTGCCAGAGTTATGGGCCTTATTGAATTTTGCTCTTCCAAAAATTTTCAACTCCGTGAAGTCTTTTGATGAGTGGTTTAATACTCCATTTGCTAGTGCTGGTGGTCAAGACAAGATCGAGTTGAGTGAAGAAGAGATGCTTTTAGTTATTAGAAGATTACACAAAGTGCTGAGGCCTTTCTTGTTACGTCGCTTAAAGAAGGACGTGGAAAAGGAACTGCCTGATAAAGTCGAGAAGGTTGTCAAATGTAAGATGAGCGCCCTTCAGCAAGTGATGTACCAACATATGCTAAAATACCGTCGATTATTTATAGGAGATCAGGCTAATAAGAAAATGGTGGGACTACGTGGGTTCAATAACCAGATAATGCAACTCAAGAAGATATGTAACCATCCATTTGTGTTCGAAGCTGTGGAGGATCAGATAAATCCGACTCGAGAAACTAATGCGAATATTTGGCGTGTTGCTGGAAAATTTGAATTATTAGAGAGAATTCTTCCAAAGTTAAAAGCAACGGGCCACAGATGTCTGATATTTTTTCAAATGACTCAGATTATGGACATTATGGAAGACTTTTTGAGGTATATTAACATAAAATATCTAAGATTGGATGGGCACACTAAATCTGATGAGCGTAGTTTGCTTTTAAAGCTTTTTAACGAACCAAACTCCGAATACTTCTGTTTTATTTTGTCCACGAGAGCTGGTGGGCTAGGTTTGAATTTGCAGACCGCTGATACAGTTATTATTTTTGATACGGATTGGAATCCTCATCAAGATTTGCAAGCACAAGATAGAGCCCATAGAATTGGTCAAAAGAATGAGGTTAGAATTTTACGGTTGATAACCGAAAATTCCGTCGAAGAGGTAATTTTGGAAAGAGCTCATAAAAAGTTGGATATTGATGGTAAAGTCATCCAGGCCGGTAAATTCGACAACAAATCTACCTCAGAAGAGCAGGAAGCCCTTCTGCGTTCTCTATTGGATGCCGAGGATGAGCGCAGAAGACGCAGAGAACTAGGAATGGACGAAGAAGAGGAAATGGATGATCTCGAAATCAACGATATTCTTGCTAGAGACGAATCAGAATTGCCTATTCTAGCCGAAGTTGATGCCGAACGTGCTCGGAAAGCCCTTGAGTTGAATATCACCACTAGATTAATGGAAAATAATGAATTACCTGAAGTGTATCATCAGGACATCGACCGCGAGTTAGCACTAGAGCGTGAAGAATCTGAGGCCGCTGTTTCTATGGGCGGTAGGGGGGCTAGAGAGCGCAAGAGCACTACCTATAGTGACAATCTTTCTGAAGAACAATGGTTAAGACAATTTGAGGTTAGTGACGGTGAGGATAATGACGGGCGCGAAGGAAGGAAGCGTAGAGCCAGATTTCAGGGTGGGTCAATGAAGAAGGTAAAACTAGAAGATGATTCCAGCGAAGTCGCTACCATAGATCCATCTCCTGAACCTACGGGAGATCATACACACAAGGAGGGGTCAAATGACCTGGAAGGTTCTAGAGAGGACTTTTTTGGAGAACCGACCGAGAAGGACGAAGAATTGAAAATCGAGGACATTGAGGAAGATGAAGTTGAGGAAACTCCTGCAGCCTCGTCGGCCGGAAAGACCTCTATGAAGTTTGCTAGAACAGCTGCAAGAGGTAGGGGTCGTGGCCGCGGACGTGGCCGCGGGCGTGGAGGGCGTGGTCGTGGCAACGCTGTAGTCTCTTCAACGACTTCACGCGGCCGTGGCCGCGGTGGGAGAGGTAGAGGCAGACCTCCCAAGCCCAAAAATGGTCTGGAGTACGTCCGCGATCCCGCCGCAACGACCCAACCTTACGAAATAAGGAAAGTTGTTTCCGAAGAGGCTCGCGAGCTGTACAATTTTGCTCTCCTCTTCAAAAACGAAGAAGGCCGAAAGCTGTCTGATATTTTCCTCGTGAAACCGTCAAAGGAATTCTACCCTGACTACTATCAACTGATAAAGTACCCAGTTGCCTTCGAAAACATCACTGCTAGTATCGAGGCGTTTGCATACAGCTCGCTGAAGGAAGTACTGGAAGACTTTCATTTGATCTTTTCCAATGCCAGAATATACAATACCGAGGATTCGTTAGTGTACACAGATTCCTTGGAGTTGGAAAAGGCGGTCACGGAAAAATACAGATCTTTGTGCAATGATCCTGATCCAATAGACTTCACTGAATTCGAGGAGGCGTTTGCGACAAACCCGCTCAATTTAGCAAGCATTGCTACCTCTGAAGAGACCGAGCTTCCGGATACACCTGTTCAAGCGGAGGGAATGGACTTAAACGGTGAACCAGCAGAGGACTCCCCTGATCTTGAGGCCGCTGGTTAGGCCGCATCTGTGCCGTAGTGTTTGCTATATACTATTACACGACAATAAATAATACTTAATATTAATTTGAATGAAGCGTATAACTTCCAGAGAGCGCGCTAGGGTGTGCTCCTGGGCTCAAGTACGGGGGTGTAGCTGCTAGCACGCTGTCAAGCCGGCTGGTCGCAAGGAGCAATTATCACTACAACACACCCCACTATTAGAAGACACGTAGAGCATCTTGTTTACAGGATAAATCTAGTGGCATTCGGCTATAATTTAAGCACGTTTAAAAAAGATCTGTATCATTATTATAGGATATTGAATCAACATGTTGGCCGCCGGTTAACGCTTACCCTACAGATGAAAATGGGAGCTCTAGCGAGGAACGAGGCATATCTCAACCCCGGATACCTGCATATAGCACGAAAGAGCAAGTACTTGTATCAACAAAGTATTTGGGCACATGGCGCAGTTGGTAGCGCGCTTCCCTTGCAAGGAAGAGGTCATCGGTTCGATTCCGGTTGCGTCCATATTTTTTACACCAATACTCGTCGAAACATCAATAGCGGCGGAGGCTTAACGTATGTAACGACTAGTTCCTGAAGGCCCAGCCTAGAAAAGAATTGGCCACTCCCGCGCTAACTCCTCGATAAGAGCTTCCTAGCGCAAATTAAGACCGCGCAAATTGCCCACCACACAAACGGGTGCAGAGACTCCAGTAAGGCGCTAGGGCGTCCTTCAAAGGGCGAGCACACGTGAGAGCAGATATTTAAGTCCAACGGCTAAAATGGTGCCCGATACCCGAGAATTCTGATAAGAACTAGTCTTCCCCAGGACATCGGTAACCCTCGCAGCAGTATATAAAGGTTGGCAGCAGAGCGAGCGGCAATGCATCAATTCCTAGATAGAGAATATCCAAGTCTAAAGGTGGGAATTAATCAAAACAATTACCGAACACTATGTCTCAAGGAAGAAAAGCTGCTGAAAGACTCGCCGGCAAGACCATATTTATCACCGGTGCTTCAGCCGGTATCGGCCAAGCCACTGCCTTGGAGTATTTGGATGCTTCCAATGGTAACGTCAAGCTGATTCTTGCAGCCAGAAGACTAAACAAGTTGGAGGAATTGAAGGAGAAGATCGGGAAGGAATATCCATCCGCCAAAGTTTTCATCGGTAAATTGGACGTCACTGAGACTAAGTCGATCAAACCTTTCCTGGACAACTTACCAGAGGAGTTCAAAGACATAGACATTCTGATCAACAATGCCGGTAAGGCCTTAGGAAGTGATCCAGTCGGGAACATCGCCGCAGAAGATATCCAAGGCATGATTGACACTAACGTCATCGCTTTGATAAACGTCACTCAAGCTGTTTTGCCTATATTCAAGGCTAAGAACTCCGGAGATATTGTCAATTTGGGCTCCGTCGCGGGTAGAGAGGCCTACCCAACTGGTGCAATCTACTGCGCAACCAAACATGCCGTGAGAGCATTCACACAAAGTTTGAGAAAAGAGCTGATCAACACTGGGATCAGGGTGATCGAAATTGCCCCAGGTAACGTCGAAACAGAGTTCTCGTTGGTTAGGTACAAGGGTGACAGTGACCGTGCCAAGAACGTCTACGCCGGTACAACCCCATTATATGCCGATGACATTGCTGACTTGATTGTCTACTCCACCTCAAGGAAGCCAAACACAGTTATCGCAGATGTCCTGGTATTTGCCACCAACCAGGCCTCACCATTCCACATCTACCGTGGTTGAATGGACGCGAGAAAACAATATCCTGCAACATAGCGAAGTACATACGAACCTTAAAGTCTAGCTAAACCATCTATAAACTCTTCATATGTTATAAAGCTCTTGTTACTCTCATATTTAATAACGGTGACGAAATAATTCCGGTAATTGCTCATTATATCCCGAGAGCCAGAAGTAACGCCGGCCTTCTCGAGTAGGTTGATAAATGTTTCTTCCTTGTCCCAGTCTTGTTCAAGCATCACATCTGGCAAGAAAGTTGCACTGCACACTGAGCCGTCGTATGGATTCTTGAACAGCAATTCGACTCCATGTACGCCGAGCTCCCAATTGAATATGTCACCATCCTGGGTGTCACCGTCGTAAATGGTTTGGAAATTTTGCAGAATATTGCAGCTGCATCGTAACTGTGCTAGCTCACTTGACTTGATTGGGGGGAATCGGCGATCCTGCAGAGCTGCAATGAGAGAGTACCTTTCGATACCTTTGAGAACAGGCAACTTGGCGAAGGTACCTATGCACCCTCGTAAGTTATACCCACGACTCTGCTTCTTGGACCTCTTCTCCCATGTCACAAATAGTGAGGTACTTGATCTAGTGTCCACTACTACATCTGGGTATAATTTGGTGCAGATTTCTTCAAAAGATATGTCTTGAGAGGGAGCATGTTCCCCTAATTCCCTGTACAGTTGATAGAATGCATAAAATGCGTAAGGCGAAGATTTACCAGTACTAGCCGACATCAGAGAACAAAAAACTGGCAATGAGATCGCTCTTGTAACCTGAGCTCTCCTCGAATGAAGGCTACAAGAGATGGGCTCCTTTACCCTTAAAACGATCATATATCCTTATATCATGTGACCGGTGATATCCATCTCATTCCAGGAATGATACCCTGTCAAAAAAACAGGAGCGGACCCTGTACGATTCAAGTCCCAAGATGGCGTAAATCTTTGTTGCATATCCTGTAGTGCCATCAGATCTACTATGCTGTTATCCATAAGCGCGCTTTTCGTACTTTTTCAGTTACAATCAGTAGTATGGGGCCAAAACTTTTATGATCGTGATCCAAATATCATTGAATTGACACCCAAAAATTTTGACCAAGTAATCCACAGGACAAATTATACATCTGTTGTCGAATTTTATGCACCATGGTGCGGCCACTGTCAGCAATTGAAAGGCAAGATGAAAAAAGTCGCTAAAAGTCTCGAGGGGATTGTTCAGGTGGCTTCTGTCAACTGTGACCAGGCCAAGAATAAACAATTATGCGCTAAGCAGAAAATAAAAGGGTATCCTACTATAATGGTATTCCGACCACCGAAGATCGACATGAGCAGATCAGGCCCTCAACAGACGGCCCCGAGATATCATGTTTCCGAAATATACAACGGCGAGAGGAAGCTCACAGCCATAGTGGATTTTGCTTTGTCTAGAATGAAAAACTACGTCAAAAGATTAAGTGGACTGGACAAAGTCAAAACAGTACTTGATGAATCTCCAAGAAAGAAGTTGCTCTTGTTTTCTCACAGAGAAACGACGTCTCCAATCTTCAAAAGCATTGCACTGGATTGGCTAAACGAATTTGATTGCTACTCCATTTCAAACAATAAAGTCAAACCTTTGACAGACCCTGCCCTCCTCGAGTCCTATCCTAATGTTCATCAGTCTCTAAGCTCTCTTATCCCGACCCAAAAGACAAGCAAGAGGAGTTTGTTGATCATTTTAGATCCGCTGACTGATACAGTGCATGTCTACAAAGGCAGCTCTTTCACGAAACTAGAGATATCCAGTTTTGTTTCAAAAACATTTAATGCCAAGCCAAGAGAAGGCCCCCTGAGTAAAAGGGAGCAGTTTTTGGATTTTGTGAAAAGTGGCAAGAAGAAACACTTGGGCAAAGGTGAAAACAAAAAGAAATCTAGAGAACTAGGTCACGACGAGTTGTGAACGAGAAGAAAGAGGCATATAATAAGGACGTGGGTGAAAGCAGGCCCGGATCGCCAATATGATGGGACTATGCCTAACTGATACAGCCTCCAAGATACTCCTATTGATGGAGCGTCACATTGTCCCAAGTATTTGAATCCATTAACGTTGCAAATTAGCGGAAACCACAACGCCTGCGTTTGAAAGTTGATCGCCGCCGCCCTACGAGTGACATATTTTAGCGCACCCAAATTCTAAAGTTTCTGAGTAGTTGAGGGGAAACGATTAGGCAAGAAACTTTACCTTGCCGCACCTTCGCTGCTCACATTTTCAAACAGATCTGCATTTTGTATCGTAAATATCTGTATAGACGGGGAGACCCGCCGAGTCCGCTTTCTCAGATTGCATGAAATAATTTGAAAAGAGAGACGATGCAAGTGCTCGAGGAAGGAACTCTATTTGATAAGCACAGCCAAAAGGGGTCACGACCAAAACAATAATGATTACCAAATACATAGCTAAATTGAATGTCAGATTCAATCCGTTTGGAAAAGAAGGTATGTCTTAGGGGTCTAAGAGTAGGAAACACTTTGAATAAGAAAACTTGAGATACTAACATTTAACCGATATGATGTTTATAGCCAAAACAGCAAGACTGATTTTGAGTGCAATCCCCCCTGCACAAAGACTACAAGGAACACAAATAAAAAATGAGCTTTTAACTGCAAATTCTACCAAGACGCCTAGTGTCAAAATTACTTTCAAAGACAAGACAGAGATGGAGGTAGACCCAAGCAAGCTCTCATTTCAAGAGCTCTCAAACATCTTTGATCGCCACTCCAGAAAGCTAAGCTTAAAGGAAAGTGTCGAAAACAGTTGATATTCATCTCACGTTTATTTTTTGGTACCTCCTGTATATATTTTACTTTGAAGGACGGAATGCTTCCAAATAGAATTCCTTCGATTCAGAGAAACTCAAAGGCGTAAGATAGAAATTATGTATAAATTTAGACAGTAATGAATCGTTTTGGACTCAAGACATAAATCATCCTTAGGAGAAGCCGGAAATGAAACTGGAAATAAATGCGTTCACAAGTTTGTCGCCTACTGGAAAGAATTATTGTGCGAATCGGCAATACAATCATATTTAGTGGTCCAAAAGCTTCAAATGATTGGGGCGTCGGCTAACTGCTGTGTTATAATGCCTCCATGTTGATATGGCATCGGGTCTACATAGCGAGCCAGGAATATGAAAAAAAATGAAAAATTAGAAGCGATGAGGAATGAATCAAAAGCTAAGAGGACTAGCAAAGAGCTACCATACACACGCATTTGAGTCACTATGTCATATTTTTTTAAAAATATACAGCCTGGTTATGCCTCAGAATCGGATGAGGGGGAACTTGAAGAAATAATAAGAGGCAAGATGCCCAACCAACCCGCAAATGATTTGGAATCCAGTGATGATGAGCTGAAGAGCTTGTCATTCGGCTCTCTGAAGAAAGCAGATACCATCCTATCTAAAAAAGAGTTTTCTGAAAGGGAAATTGTTCAGCCAAAGAAGATTTATAAAGAAGAGTCGTTTGAAGAAGAAGAAGGTTCTGAATCAGAATCAAACTCAGACGATGAAGAATTCTTTGAAGAGGATGGGGGGAATAGACACTCAAGAGGTCGTGGAAAAAAAGGTAAACATGCCCCCAAGGAGCATTCTTCAAAGAAGCGTGTCTCGAAGATTCGAGAGATTGCAGGTCTCAACACTTCAAGTAACCGAAATTCAAACTTGTACCAGGACATAAGGTTTGATAAATCTACCGGTGAGCCACAGGACAAGACGGCTACAAGAAGAAACTATCAATTCCTGGACGAGTATAGGCAAAATGAAATCCAAGAGTTACAGTCTTTATTGAAAGACAGGAAATTCTTGTCGAAAGTCTCGAGTCATGAGGTTGAAGAAATGGAAGAAAGCTTGAAAAGTATGAAATCTAAGTTGCAGTCGCTGAAAAACAGAGATTTAGAGCACAAAATTATTAAAGATTATGAAAAAGACATTAACAAAGACAATAAGACTAAATTTCATCTGAAAAAGAATGATAGAAGGAAAGTTATTCAAAAGTGGAAGTTCGATCATATGAAGTCCAAACAGCGTGAGAAGGTCATGGAGAGAAAGAGGAAAAAGAGACTGGGTAAGGAATTTAAGCAATTTGAATTTCATAAATCTACATAAAATATGTACTATAGACAAGCAGTGGAACGTTAACAAACATGATTTACTTTGGTTTAATGTTTTGGCCACCTTTGGCTAGCCATTCGCTGATGGAGCCAGGGTAAACACCTGTGTTTTCGTAACCATAAGATCTTGCTAACTCCTCCGCTGCCTGGGCCCTAATACCTTTAAGACAGAAGAATACAAGCTCCTTATCTTTGTCCGGTTTTTCGAAATGGAACAGATGTTTGAACTCCTCGTTGGCTAATGCGAGCGCTCCTGGAGCACTCTGAACCGGAATATTGAGAGAATTAGGTATCCGATAGGTCTGCAGTTCTTTTGGTTCCCTTACATCAACTAATACAGTAGATTTTGGGTGGTTTTCAACTAAACGTTTGACATCCTCAAATGAGTAGATCTTGGAGCTTCTTGAAGATAGCGCTCTCAAGAACAAATTGGATGGATTAACTTTGCGTAGGCTTCCAGTCTTTAACATCTCGTTTTGTCTTCTGTATCTGACTTTTTGAATTGTTGCTTTGCGTAAAGACAACAGCAACCGCTTGTTTAAAAGGACACAGTATAACGAAAAAAAGTGAAAGTCCACAAAGTCTTTTCTGCTCCGATTACGATGACTAATAATATCAAGGTACTTACACTTAAGTCTTACATAATTTGAATTGGCCCTAACCTGCAAAAATTTCTTTAAAGTTTACACTTGTCACCCCCCTTAGAGACCCAATCATTCATGGAACCCGGGTACAGAGAGCAGTGTGTGTAACCGTCCTTCTCAGCAACACTCAGCGCACTGGTGGCTCTCCTACCTGATGCGCAGTAAAAAACTAATTCCTTATCTTTAGTTGGCTTGGTAACACCGAAGGTGCTCAAAAATTCACCGTCGCCTAGACTAAACCCCCTTGGGTGTGATCTAAATGGCACATTGATAGATCCAGGAAGCTTGACCACTTCAAACTCGGCTGGTTCCCTAACATCTACAAGAACAGCTGAAGGAGGTTTGTCATGAATCAATTGCTTCATTCCTTCAAAATCATAAATTTTGATGGTACCATAGCTGCCCTCGTCACCATTGGTTCCATTCCACGCATCAACAATCCTCTTCCACATGTTTATAATTACACTCTACCGATGCACAAATGTAATGGAAGAACGTAAATCAGAAAGAAACCCTGTTTTTGCTCGTTCAATTCAGAGTTTCTGTTTATCCCCCTTTATATATCACGAAGCGAACCCCCAAATGCACTGATAATCACAAACTCCATGAAGAACAGCAAATTTGCAAAAATATTTTAATGGTGCGATTTGCTTTATTGGAAGTAGTGCCAGATATCCGTTTTTTCAAGAATAAGGTTACAATTAGTTCCAATTCATACTGGAAGTGCCATTAGTTGTGAGTTAATCGATTAAATCAGTGTTCGCAAGAGTATAAAAGAGTCTTCCAAAAATGAAGGACTGCGTCGTGTATATAATATTTAGCGTAATCTCAGATCGCTTACCATGAACTCACCATCACCTAAGTGCTGTGTATTACCTACACGTCTCACTACGAATTCCTTGGCGTTCTTGATATAATCTATAATTGTTACCGACGTATTGAAAACGATAATGTTGTGAGCGTTCTTTTCCTCATAGTGTAACCACCTCAAAAGAGTCCTGATAGATCCACCATGGCTCACTACGGCCATGTTTTTAACATGGCTGTCATACTTGATGGACTCTTCGACACCTTTCTTGAGACATGATGTCAGCCTTTCGAGAAATTCCTCAGGATTTTCCCCAAACTCTCTAAAAGAACCCTTACCATGTTTATCAGCATAGTTCTCGGCTTCTGTGATGTGCATACCTTCAATAACTCCCATACAGCGTTCCCTTAACCCCTTGTAGTACTCGATTGGCACATTTTGTTGATCCGAAGCCTCCAATATCTTTTCAATTGTTTGTTTACATCTTTTCAAATCACTACTCAAAACTTTATCAAATTTAATTCCTCTTTGCTGCAAGTATTCGCCCAATTTCTCTGCTTGCTCAAGACCGGTATGATTCAGATCTGTATCCTGATGCCCCTGTAAAATCTTTTGCACATTATGTTCTGTTTGACCATGCCTAATAACAAACAATCTCACAACTTGCAAGTCATCATTGTCGCAGTAAAACGGAATATCACCTGTCATAGCTTCTCTCCTTATGTCTCCTTCTGTACCTAGTGCAATTAGGAGGAGTATGGTTGCTAAAGTTTGAACCTCGTTTGAATATCAGAAAATTTCATACCTATATAAGAAAGAGCACCAAACGATATTTGAAAATCACATCAATATTATGAATTATCCTGATGAAGATACAATTCGGATCTTGATCACCACAGATAATCATGTTGGATACAATGAGAACGACCCTATCACTGGCGATGATTCATGGAGGACGTTTCATGAAATAATGATGATTGCAAAGAATAATAAAGTCGACATGATACTTCAAGGCGGCGATCTCTTCCACGTGAATAATCCAAGTAAGAAATCTCTATATCAAGTCATGAAATCTCTAAGACTGGCTTGTATGGGAGACAAACCATGTGAATTGGAACTTTTAAGTGATCCATCAAAAGTGTTCTATTATAACGAATTTACGAATGTTAACTACGAGGATCCTAACTTTAACGTATCGATTCCAATGTTTGCCATCGCAGGTAATCATGATGATGCAACAGGGGAGAGTTTTTTGTGTCCAATGGATATTTTGCAAGTTAGTGGTCTAGTAAATCATTTTGGAAAAGTAATGGAAGCAGACAAAATTAAAGTTATTCCCCTATTATTTCAAAAGGGAAATACCAAGTTGGCACTCTACGGCATGGCATCAGTACGAGATGAGCGTCTGTTTCGTACTTTCAAAGATGGAAACGTTACATTCGAGGTACCTGGGATGTGTGAAGGCGAGTGGTTCAATATAATGTGTGTTCATCAAAATCATACAGGTCACACGAATACTGCATTTTTGCCAGAACAATTTCTACCTGATTTTCTCGATGTAGTAATATGGGGACACGAGCATGAGTGTATTCCTCATCTTGTCCATAATCCAACTAAAAATTTCGACGTTTTACAGCCAGGGTCCTCCACTGCAACTTCTCTTTGCGATGCAGAAGCCCAACCAAAAAGTGTCTTTATCTTAGAGCTAAAGAACAACACGCAGCCTAAGCTGATACCTATACCGCTCGCCAGTGTACGGACATTCACTATGAGATCTATTGCATTAAAAGATGTCGAACATTTAAGACCTCACGACAAGGATGCAATAACTAAATATTTGGTCAGTCAAGTGGAAGAAATGCTCTCAGAAGCCAATGAAGAAACAAGGAAGAAGCTGGGTGACGAATATGATGCCAACGATGCGAACTCCCAATTACCATTGCCATTGATAAGACTCCGAGTCGATTATAGCGGTCCGTCAAGTGGGCCGGCTCTAATTGATTTTCAAGTCGAAAATTCACGTAGAATAAGCAATAAGTTTGTTGGAAAGGTTGCCAATGGCAATAATGTCATTCAGTATTTCAAGAGTAAGAAAAAGAGTTCTACCAATAAGCATAATCATAATATTTCTATTAACGATAAAGATATCGAAAGATTGATTGATGAAGCCGGGGGAGAGCTGGAAGTTCAAACGCTGATCAATGACCTACTGGCTAAAATGCAATTATCACTATTACCTGAAGTTGGGATGAATGAAGCTGTCAAAAAATTTGTTGAGAAAGATGAGAAAACAGCCCTTAAGGAGTTTATCGACAACGAAATCGACAACGAAGTTGATATATTGGTATCTACTAAAGGATTTTTGCACTCAGAAAACCCAGAACAAATTAAATCTTTGATCAGACAAGTAAAAAGATCGAACAAAAGCGGGGAGGATTCTATAAATAATCTGGCGGCTGCTGGTGATCTATTAATGACAAATGACTCCACCGTTAACATGCGTCCTCAAAGACGCAACAATTTAGATGACATAGTCCTCTCTGATGAAGAAGATTTGCAGCAAGAACGGACGACACAATCAAATAGTGTGTTAGAAGGAGAAAAAAGACCACAACCACATAAAGGATACAATACGCTATCCCATGCAGATGATGACACTCTAGATGAAGCTACAAATGAGAATGGCTTCGAAAAATTCAATATAGTATTATCAAGCGATGAAGAAGAAATGACTGGAAAAATTACATCTTCAACAAAAAGTGCGCCTGTAAGAAAGAAGACTGCTCCCAGAGTAACTCGCAAGGCAGCTGCAGCGAAGAAGGCTAACCGCAAAGAAATAAATACACGCACGCCCAAAACAGATATATTAAGTAGTCTTTTAGCTAGAAAGAGAAAGTAGTGGTCGCATTTGGATTAAATATTCTGTCTAAATTCGTGATTCAAATAGTTCGACGCATTTTCAGCCATCGCCTTGTATAGTAAGTACAGTGAAAAAATCAAATATATAAAAAAAGAGGTTGACCAGTTTTGGGCAAAAAGTCTGAGCCGCTATAATATATCGCTTTTAGAAGTATGCAAAATGAGCCCATGTTTCAAGTCCAAGTGGACGAATCTGAAGATACCGAATGGAACGATATCCTAAGAGACAAAGGTGTTATTCCACAGAGAGCACCTTCTCCTACAGCGCAATTGGAAGAAGCACTAGAGGAAGCCTTGGCAAAACAGCATGAAAATAGACTACAGGACAAGAATCTGTCGGACCTGGAGAGTTTGGAAGATGAAGAGGATGCTGATTTTTTGGAGATGTATAAGAGGAAAAGATTGGCAGAAATCGCAAAGTTACAAGAGAAGTCCAAGTTCGGTGAAGTCTTCGAGATAAACAAGCCAGAATATCACAAAGAGATCACACTAGCAAGTATGGGCGGAGAAGCTGGTATGAGGGCCCAATATACCACCGACGATAGAGAAGAAATAAAAGAAAATGACGGTGTTGAGAATGATGGCGTGTACGTGTTGGTTCACCTGACTTTAGAAAGTAAGTTACAAAGCCGGATACTGAGTAATATCTTTCGCACTTTGGCCCCCAAGTTTCGTGAAGTAAAATTTGTAGAGATTCAGGGCAATAGAGCCATTGAAAATTATCCCGAAGCTAATTGTCCGACTTTATTAGTGTATTATAAGGGTGACGTCGTAAAAAATATGATTACTTTGTTAGAGCTTGGTGGGAACGATACCACCATTAAGGATTTTGAAGAATTAATGGTACGTGTAGGCGTTGTTACCGAGAAGGACGATCGGTTGATAATGAATCAAGACGACGAAGAAGCTCAAGAAACAAGAAAATTGAATTTTTCAAAAAAAGGAATCAAATCTGGGATCACAGGCAAATTCAACTTGGGAACTGGGGCTGGGGCTGAGGAAGATGATGATGATGATTTTTTTGATTAATTGAAACTATGTATATATAAATTCTTATTAATGCAGACCAAATGTGCTTTGTTCAATGTCCACATTCCTAACTAACCTGCAAAGTTGCATAAAAGAGTAAATATGCCTGTTCATTCAATGCTTCGTTTTCAGTTACTGAGGCAACCATTGAATCATTGAATCTAAACCATTGCCCCCCAGATACTTTGGTGATGGCTATGTAATGCCCCTCGTTAACTGTACCCCTATGCGATACGATGCCAATTAATTCGTAAATTACATCTGGAGTATCTCCATTCTCTCCTTGCTTATCGAGGTAATTTTTCATGTTTAAATATAGCGGGTATCCGATGAAATTATTGAGCTTTACGCTATTGCCGCTCAGAAGATGTTCAAACCGTTTCAATTGTAAGACAAGGATAGGCGCCAGTTTATGTATGCTTAATTGTTTGATGGCATCCTGAGATGTGTTGCACGTTTTGCATTGGTAATTATAATCATGCAGTTGCTCTTTTTTATGAAAACTATCCAAACAATCATAAAGCGTTGATTTATTCTTGACATTTAGAGATAAGTCCATGAATGGGTCAATGGTTGTTCTGGATTCACTATGGCAGTCTGGGCAGACAATAGAACTTTTCAAGAAGCCTTGAAACGCAGAGTGAGCAATGCAATCACACAAATGTGCATCATGAGGGTCATCTTTGCCTTCCTTATTTTGACAAATTAGGTGATCGTTATGTATTTGGTTCAATAAGAACTGCCAAAATTCATGGGCATCTTGTTGGGAATAGCCGGCTAAATTTTCGTTTATCTTCCAAGAGCAAATTAGTAGGCCAATGAATCCAGCATACGTATTCCGCTGTCCTGACTCGAGTCTCCGAGGAGATCCGTAGAACTCGTTTACTATTTCCTCTAATGCACAGGATATGCACGAGGATCCATCTTGTATGGGGCATGCCTTGGTATGCGTATGATTTATTGAAAAATGAAAAACGTAAGGATTTCGAATCAAGCATTGTAGGATGCTGCTCATGAAACAAGTGGATCCCATGTTCAACAAACCATATAGACCGTCCCTTTGAGTCATTGTCGGCACTACAGTTTTGAGAGAGACATCATCCCAATATTTGTTCAGCATGGAAGCCATTATCAACTCGATATCACCAATATAATCCCCACATTTGAAACAGAATAGCAGTCCATTACTTGAATTTATCCCAAAGACATGACCGACTTTCTTGCTGTGAGCCAAAAAATGCGAATTGTTCCAGCATCCACAGAAGCCACACTGGAGACACATAAAAGTAGTTCCTGAGTTTATTTCATGACACTCTGAGCACGTCATTGCGTTTATATATCTTTCTTTGGGCGAGAAATGGCTCAAAATATACCTAGCGGCGTTGCAAGTTTTCAAAACACCTTCCTTCGATTTCTCATTCTCAAACACCTGCTGAATATGCCGGCATCCAGTCATTTGAGATAGCTCTTGTACTTTCTTGTAACTAAAACTGTTTTCCAGAAAAATGCTTCGGTGTAGATGTGATGGGTATTCTCGCAGGTAAGCTTATTGAGAACTATATTAAACGAAAATTTTCTATACCCTTAATTTGTGAATAAGAATTAATAACGTATATCTGTCGATTTAACGATATGAAATGCCAATTAATATTCTCTGAGCTGATTTTCGTCAGTGCGTTTCAAAATAGTTCAACTTTCAAATTCCTACTATTTTGGATGCGCTAGGATTTTTAATCCAAGAATACTTCGAGACAATGCACAACTGTCTACAGAACTACACAGCACAGATCGAGCCTGGTAAAAGCTAAGACAATTATAATGGCCAAGAAGATATTGGCTCTTCACGGCTTGGCACAATCCGGTGAGTACTTTACCTCAAAGACGAAAGGACTGAGAACCGAACTAGAGAAATCAGGTTACGAGGTGGTATACGCTACCGCCCCCAATAAGTACTCCCCTGCAGATATTCCTGATGAACTGGGTGCGATGATGCAATCTAATCCCACAAAGGATGTCTTAGCATGGATTGAGGATGATCTGCAGAATAAATCTTACAGTTTACCAAGAACATCTATCGATTACTTACATGACTTCATAATTGAACATGGTCCTTTCGAAGGCGTGCTGGGATTCAGTCAAGGAGCTGGTGTAGCAGGCTATTTAATGACGGATTTTAATGGCTTATTGAATTTGACTATAGAACAGCAGCCGCCACTGAAATTTTTTATGGTATTTAGCGGATTTAGATTTGCACCAGAACGTTATCAAAAACAGTACGAAGATCACCCAATTACTGTCCCATCACTTCATGTTCAAGGTGAATTGGATACCATAACCGAACCTTTCAAGATTGAGGCGTTGTACAATTCATGCACTCCAGAAACGAGAACGTTCTTGAAGCATCCAGGTGGCCATTATGTTCCCAACTCCAAAGGGTTTGCCAAGAAAGTAATAGAATGGTTAAATAAAGTCGAATGAATCATTCCGAGGGCCACCAGGAAAAGTTTATATCATTATGTAGTTTAATTTTTGCGCCATAAGCTTTTGTCATTCTCAATTGACTCGTTTCCACCCTTTGTATTCCGTATTTAAATCCAGCAATAGACGAGATTGAGCAATTGAGAACAGAAGCTAAATTTCAAGTCCCTTGCCCCGCATATACAAAACTCTGAAGACCACCGCCCAATGATACTTTAAAAAATGGGAGTGCCATAATATGGCATTTTCGTTTGTTGGTGGAAGTGATCAGTAACAAAAATCATGCTTACTTATATTTCAGCAGACTTTTTCTCATCAATACACTTGGATATTTTAGATCTGCACAACTCTCTATAGCGCCTTCAAGCACCTAGTGATTTTCAGCTTATTTGTTAAATGAAGTGCTATCGGTTCCATCGACTTGTGTCAAATGTCACAAAAACATGAACGGTATTTCAGAGCTTCCAATCTCCGACCCAGCAGGCTAGGGATCAAGAGGAGGGCTCTCTCAAGTTTCAAGCCCTTCCAAGCTCCATAAACTACGAGAAATTTCATAAAACCGGAGAAGAGATTCCAAAATACAAGAAAATTGAAGCTTCAGAATATCAACGGAAATACATTTAAAGCTGATACTTTATGATGCACATAGGCACCATCGTAGCCTATAGCCCAAAAGAAAGGAGAGCTCAAAAGATTTAGGATTGATACACTCTGGGCAGCTTCACAGATAATTTGTAAGGGGCGCTCATGAGAGGCGCCGCCAGAACCTGGCGGCTAAAGCCATCTGGCGAATTATGGTCTGCTACAGTAAACAGCTTTTTAATTAGAGGTCACACCTTGAATGATACCATGTGTATAAAAATGTACAACGTGGTACTGTATCTTCATAGTTGCTTGCATTGCAAACCCGTAGTTGAGTCAAGGTGCTTTTGTATTGAATATTCATCTGTGCTGATGACCACGCCTCGTTAGCTTCTCCACAAGCCGACTAGGATGGATTTCCAATGATAATAACAACCGGAAGGCTGAGTGACCCAGCACGCTCGAGTAATTTATTGTACGTAAAATTCAAAGCCACCAGGGACTTGCAATGCGTGAGAGTGCACAGGGCTAGGAGTATCGAGGCGCTCGAACTCCCCCACTGTCTTCTCATGTTGACTGAAGTGCTTGAGTATCACGTTTCCCGATGTATTTAAGACCCTGCCGAATGTAGGCTGCCGTTTGAAAAGTATTGAGGGTTTGCTTACCTGAGATACTGTTTGCTATATCCACAGGTGAAGCATGCCCCGCAGCTTCTCCTCAACTTTCAGGACAGAGTTTTGGAGCAGAAAAAATAGTGATGACTCGAGCAACTCTGTTAGAATCTCGATTCAATTAGAAGTTTCTTGGAGGCGGGCTGATGTTCTCATATCATTGGACGAAAGGATATTTCTATTGAAAGACCTCCTCCTGCCATTCCAAAATTTCTTCTCAAAAGCCTAGTAACGAGGACAACTTCTTGGACCTGAACTTGAGGATGAACGACTTCTTGTTTTTCTTGTATCTGCCATTGTCACTTTTTCAGCATTTGAAGAAATTTCTGACTGCATCATGTTTTAAGTCATGATGATAACTATCCAGCAAACGCTTCTCGGCCAAAGGATGAATTTCGGCAATCAGAAAGATATCAAGAGCATGCAGATATTTGAGAGCGACAGTTGGCAATTTTTGGTGATCGAGAAGCACGAGTGTGAAGTGAACTGTTTGGGCATTTGCCGCTGACGGTGCAACAGAGTTCATCGTTTTGAGATCATAGCAGCTGCGGCATCCTCCAGCGGCCTTTTTCATTGATCCAGAAAATGTCTTTTCACCAGAGCACCATCGCTGTCTTTGAGTAGAGAAATATCCATGGGGTGCAAGAGTATTCTTTGCTATATTAGAAATGTTTCTGCTGAAGAAAACACTTGCCGCGAAGATTTGCTTTAGTTAATATGAATGAAAATCGAATAGCACAATGGTAAAAGGCTCTTTATTCAAGAGTGTTTTAGTGAGTTTGCGGTAAACATAGTCTTTGGATGGCCCAATAACATTTGTAGTGGTATCAGCTCATCAGAACAATGTTGGCACACGCTCTAGTTGGCGGAAGCTGTAGCCGCCGAGGTGCTGCGAATTTTTAAACGGAAACGAAATGGATAGCGCAGCAAAATACTGTAGACGCACTTCATACCGATGAGCAACTGGGATCGAGAAATACTGCTCTCTGGCTGAATACCAGCTAATGTTCATCATACGGGTCCAAGTGGATCAAAAAGGCTTCAAAATATATATTCTATTTTATAATTTGAATGAATTAGCATAAATGCGAGCAATATTGGTAGCATTTCAAAGAAAAGAAAAATTCCAATGTAGTACCAATCCATGCATTCAATTGAAAATGGAATAACCGCATCTAGATTTCTTCATGTGATTCAGCGGTTTTTAGCTTGCCGAAACAAGTGAATCCCATGTTCAACAAACCATATGAACCGTCCCTTTGAGCCGTCTTCGGCACTACAGTTTTGAGAGAGACATCATCCCAATATCTGTTCAGCATGGAAGCCATAATCAACTCGATATCACCAATATAATCCCCACATTTGAAACAGAATAGCAGTCCATTACTTGAATTTATCCCAAAGATATGAACGACTTTCTTGCTGTGAGCCAAAAAAAGCCAATTGTTCCAAAATATGCAGAAGTCACACTGACACACCTAAAAGAAGCCTTTATTTCTTTTATCATCGCACATGAAGAACCGATTCCATTCTACGAAGGAGTTGACATCGAGGTCGCGGGTGAAACAGAGAAGTAGCCAGGGAAGCACAGATGCTCAGGTTTAGTGGATTGACATGACAACAACAAGTGGAGCTACCAGTCAGTTAGAAGCAGGGAGTAAAAGACGTTAGTCACTGCTTGGAGCTAAAGATGATAGTTACAGCTCCCACAAAAAAGATTTTGATGCTACATGGATTTGTTCAATCTGGCAAAATCTTCAGATCAAAGACGGGGGGATTGAGAAAAAACTTGCATAAACTCGGATTCGAGCTCTTCTATCCAACAGCGCCACATATAGTCACTAAAGATATCTTGAGGGCACTCCACGGTACAAGCAAGGAGTCGGAGGAAGGCAGTAACGTCTCTCCTGTAAATTTGGCATCTAAATTCAACTCTACAGATGGTACGAATGAAATATACGGTTGGTACATTAGAGCAGACCCAAATTTGCCGGGCTTCAACATCGAGAAGTCTACTTTGCAGTTTTTGCATGATTACATAGTCGAGAATGGACCCTTTCATGGTGTTATTGGGTTCAGTCAAGGCGCTGGATTAGCCGGTTACCTTGTAACAGATTTCAACCGATTGTTGAATTTAACTAAAGAAGAACAACCTGATTTGGAATTTTTCATTTCCTTCAGTGGTTTTCAGCTGGATGATGTCAAGTATCAAGAGGCGTACGCAGTACGTCGTATCGGTGTTCCTTCATTGCATGTGCAGGGTGAATTGGATTCCCTTGTTACGGAGACAAGAGCAATGAGTCTCTTTGAAGCATGCGAAGAAGACAAGAGAACGCTATTGAAGCATCCAGGGGGGCATTTTGTACCAAATTCTAAGCTGTTTATCACACAGGTCTGTAATTGGATCCAGATGACAACCGGCGATAAGTCACCTACCATTTCAGCGGCTGTGAAGGAACCACACCTAGACTCAAAGAGTCCATCGCTAGATTCTGATCTTCTTGATATGATTGATTCAATGGGAAAAATTTAGTAACTCTCTGGGCGCCAGGAGTGGCCAAGCGCACATTTTGTGGCTGTTATATATCAATAGATGCATATATATAATCGTAGCGGAAATGAGCTTAAATACAAACACATCCCAAGAAGCTCAATCTGTGAAGATATTTCACAAGAACAAAAACATAGTCTGAACAAATACGACGTACTATTACTATGTGTCAGACTCGGAGCTTCACAGCCTACATATCACTGTACTTACTGCCTGCTCACATTTTTATTGGGAAAGCGGTTGTAGAGGCCCAGTCACTTTTGCTGCAGCTCTCATCAAGTTGGGTATCACCGACTTGCATATTCTAAAGAAGAAACTCCATTATTTCCCGCCAAGCATTCTTTTGCCCCCTGCTTGACCCACGAGTCATTCAGCTCCAGCAACTCGGCGGCTAAATAGTAAAGAAATGGAGCGAGTATAAACAGCCCAAATGCACGATCTTTCAAATGATTGTTACACACCTGACCTGATGAGATGACCGTGGTTCAAAAGCAAGGGTAGTTTCTGTGACCATATAAATGATCGGCCACTTCTCAAAAAAGTTGATTCATATTTCCTACCTACTGAGCAAAAAAATTGGACAGAAAGGCTTCATTGGAGTAAACCTACTAGGTGTGAGTCGACCACTCCTTAACCAGAAGACAATACACGAGGCCTGTAAGGAAAGAGCGTTATTCTACGAATAAAAGATCGGTCGAGCTTATAATGAGCATGTACAAGGTCTCAAAACAGGCATGTTGCCCGTCTCTGAGTGAAATTTCCCTCAAATTCTAGTTGAAAATCCCAGAACCAATCCTTTGAAACTGATTGTTGTCAGTCATGGCGCTCTATTACGAAGTTTGGTAGGGTGTTCAACCTCGCAAGGGAAGTACAAGAGATGTAACAACGGAATTTAGTGACCACCTGCAACAGCCAACAGGGTATAAATCAAGTGCGGTGCTGGGAATTTACAAAAGGTCCTCAGCCTGTAGCAAGGTTCTTCCCTCACATCATTCTTGTTGATGCGAAGAAATATCAAGATCGAGTTCTATGCTGCACATGCGAAGACGATCGAGATCCGAGTTTCCGGGCTCAAGGGCTTTTAAATCCAGCACAGATCTTTACTTCACAGCAAATTGGCAATTAGCGTCAAAACAAAACTCCACCAAGAGAATCGTCGCCTGGGCGTTGCTCATCTTGCATGTTTCTACGCAGGAAAGTTATCGCGCAGCGTTTTCGGCAAAGTGCATTCATGATAGCTTATCTCAACCCTCAAGAAACGAAAACCCCCGAGGCCAAAGAATATATAAAACGCAGAAGAAAGGAGACAAAGAGGATTGGGTAGCAACACACTTCTAGAAAGGAGGGACAAACTGCACTAATCCGTAGAAGCAAATAATTGAGATGGTGAAAGAGACAAGAAATCTGAAAATTACTCAGATCGTATGTGCCAGTTTATGGTGTTTACTTTCCGCTGGTATTGTCTTTGGATTCGCAGCTTTGAAAACTATCTTGGTCAAGGAAGGCATATATTCTGATATATGTAAGAAAGGTGCAAATGTTTTCGAAAAGGGTAAAACCACGAGGCCATGTGTCGAACAAGATTTGAAATTGAACTTTTTGTTTACTGCAGCGGCAGGTGTTACCAATGTTATTGCACTGCCTGTGGGTCGGATTCTAGATACCTATGGTCCTCGAATTTGCGGTATTATAGGTGCATTTTGGATTACTTGCGGTGCTCAAATGTTTATCTGGTCAGATTTCTTTATTTCGTATTGCGATCCTTACTTGACTGGCTACGTACTTTTGGCAGTCGGTGGCCCTTTTGTGTTCATATCCTGTTTCCAACTGGCAAACACATTTCCGAAAAGATCGGGCTCCATCTTATCACTGATCACTGGGACTTTTGATTCATCCGCAGCGCTGTTTTTGGGTTATAGAATAGTCTACGAAAAATGGGACTCCGACTTGAACCTATCAAGATTTTTTAAGGCTTATTTGATCGTACCTTTATTCATCGTTGTTTGTCAGCTAACGATTATGCCACGTGAATCTTATAAAACTCAGGGAGATGTTATGAAGTTAAGCGTGGAAGGCCTTGACGAAAATGGACACCTTTTAGAGGGGGACGATGGATCTGGTATCATCCCAGATGATCAGGAGCGTCAATCATTATTGTCGCAAGATGCTATGGAACACACAGATGGGTTAAGTACGCACAGAAGTCGCCAAAAGTCAGTTCTGGAAAATTACGTGGAAGCTAAGTTAGAAGCCAAGTCTGGCGGTGTATTCGGTATTTTACACGGTCTTCCAGTCAAGGAACAATTGAAAAGTCCTCTTTTCTATTTAATGGTGATTTTTGCAACCGTTTGCATGCTTAGGATCAACTACTTTGTTGCAACTATTAGGTCTCAAGAAGAATACTTGCTTGGAAGTGCGGAGAAGGCGGCTACAATGAACGCGATCTTCGATATTGCATTGCCGGCAGGTGGTCTAGTTTCTATTCCTTTGACAGGTCTTATATTAGATCATTTTGAAACCCTGGACACGTTAGTTTTAGTGGCCGGTACCTCCATCACTATTGGTGTTATGGGCTTGATTCCCCACTCTTTTGTCTCGAATCTGATTGGTATTCTCATTCTGGTCGTCTATAGACCATTTTACTATACTGTCATTTCCGATTATGTGTCAAAGGTGTTTGGATTTGACACTTTTGGAACCATATATGGTACTCTCATCTGTATCTCTGGTGTATTGAATATGTTCCAAAGTGTTCTAGATGATTGGACTCACAATTTTTTCAAAATGAATCCATTCCCCATCAATTTCTTGTTGGTTCTTGCAACCATCGTATCCAGTTTCGTACTAATTACAAATGCACGCAGAGAAGTACGTGAGAGGAACACAAAGAAACTTTCGGCGTCTGCGGAAGAGGAGATCGCCCCAGCTAGTGCTACTACATATGGCTCAGCCTAAACAGGTTCCAGAATACATTAAGGTTAAACGAGTTAAATAATATGTCATTTAAATAATTACTTATTTATATACATGCCCCAAAAAAGACTCAAGAGTTCGTTTTGTGGGCAATATCGCTTATCTTATTACCATGCATATATCACATTTTTTTAAATATCTAGAATTGTAAGTTCACATGAGACAAAAAATTTCGTCGTAATATCTGTAAAACAATCGCTTCATCAGTTGACACCATGCAAGCGCAAGAACATCTAACTTAAAAACCAAGTGATTTTGAGTCTCTTCAAAATCTAAAATATATCGAAATAGCGAAGCTCAGATCCAACATGACCGTCGCCGAGAGTATAGATGGTGAACTCGTGAATCCAAGTAGCAATCACACTGGTGATAGTAAAGATTACGCAAATTGTTATGGAAGTGACCATCTAGAGGCTGGAAAAATGTTCGAAGATGGAAAGGAATTGGCTAAATTTATTGATAAGAAACTGGCTTTGAAGAAAGATGATACTCATTGTAAGAGAGCAAGTGTCACAACTTTCGGTGATTTTTTTGAGATGCATAAGAGACACAGCGATATTCAAGAACAGATTAACCAGTTCGCAAGAAACGTTAAACCTATCGAATTTGAATCTTACCATGAATACTTTTTGATCAACACTTTTAAAAAAGGGATATCTGCTAGTGGACATGTTGATATCGATGGTTTAAGAAGAAGGAACACTGGCGTATATTATAAGAAAATCAAAAGAAGTGGTTATAATGCCACTGCAGAATCTGTAAATTCTTCTGCGAGCTCCTCTGGGAATCCCTTATCTGATGATGCGGAGGAAGAAGACGATAGGGAAGATGATGATTTTTATTGTAATAATGATAAAGCCAGGGCTCCTGGTAATGATGATAAATTATATACTGATCTTGAAAGCAATTTGGGCCGAGCCCGAAAAGGAAGGACAAGAGCTCAGCATGCAGCTCAAGTTGAGCAACTCAACTCTGAATCACAAGAAAAATTGAATATTGACGAGAAAATTTTCACAGCTAATGAGGCTCCTATTTCAGGTACTATATCCAATAATGAGGTTGGAAACCCCAGAAGGAGGTCATCGAGGCTGTCACAAAAAACTTATGAGACTAAAGAAGGCTCTTCAAGTTCCGACGCAGATGCTGACGATGACTCTTATGCAAGGATCAAAGACTTATTTGAGTCTTTAGTGCCAAAGGTCAGAGACCCGTATAGAAGATCAGATTGGATATTACCCTCCAAGTTCAGGTACACGCCGGAGAAGCAAATGCACACAAAGCCTGTTTTCGAGAAAGTCAAGATAAATGAGCTTATTTCCAGCACAAGAATACGAAATGTTTTATCGCGGTACGAAGGAGGCGTTGCTGGAATAAGGAAAAGGGGCTGGAATTCTGTTTCTTAACACAATCTTTTAAAATTCGTAAGTAATTTTCTATAAAGTGGAGTCGAATATAAAAGAGTGCTTACTTATCACGCGCATTCAAAATCGCAGTAGTGGGAAGGATTTTCTTCAACAATTCCAATATCAGCTTGATGTAAATCTAGCCATGTGATCGCTTCAAATTCTTTCTTGCCATCAGTCTGCGATTTTAGATTGGCATCATCGGTGCATATCAAAGCGATAGCATCATATCCTCCTGCACCTGGAATGATACCTGTCAGCACCCCTTTGAGATCCATACATGCATCTAATAACGCAGTCTGAACTGCAGGTTCGATATCAGCCTGAGATTCCTTCGTGATTAAACGGAAGTTTCTACGAATCTCTTTCACTGCATCTCTCAAGTCTTTCAAGTCCGTGTGGCTTTCGATCTGTCTCTTGTCCCCAGAAGTAATTGCGTTTATCATTTGAAGATAAGAGTGCATGTCAGCTTCACTGATCGCGTTCAAATCATTCAAACTCTTCATGAGCGCTAAGTTTTGGGAGTTAATGCCCTGGTATACATGAAGGCTACGGGGATATTCTTTTTCATACCATTCCTTTACTTTAGCTACCAACTTAGTTGTTTCTGAGCCATTGTTCACATCTCCCATCATAAGTCTTAGTTTTTCTGGTAGTTTGACGCGGTCGATAGTAATATTCCAATTAATTTCATCTACTAGAGACTGTAAGCTCTCACGGTACACTTGAATTCCGGTCTCAGAGTGGTCGGGGAGATTCGTAATCAGTTTAGGTTCGAATCTTTGATAAATAATAGATCCGAAAGTGGCAGAAGCGACATCAAAACCACTTCCAACTTTCCCCTGCGCTTGACAATGTGCCACCTGTGCCAGTTTGTGAACAAACTCGAGCTCGGATGTTGAGCACACATTCAAGTCAGGTTTGAAAACAGATGCCAATGCAGTTGTTAGGACTGTTACTAAACCAGCAGACGAGCCCAACCCAGTTTTTGGAACATCTGTGATGCTTTTGGTATGGAACGCGAACTCTTTGAAATTGTTCTTTTTTAAAGTGCTTGACGATTGTGAATGGTATCCTGAATCGGAGAATATATCAATATGTATATCTTGAAGAGTTGAAATTGGCGGGTTGAAATAATTGAGTACATTGAAAAGAACCTTTTCAATGAAGGGATTCTTCTTGTTGTACTTTTCCTTCGCCAAATATCCGTCGTTTTGTTCAACTTCAAAATTCCAGCAATCATTATTGAATTGAGAACTTGTCAATTGAATAACTGGGCTGCCCTTTCGTTCGGGTGCTGAGGTTGACACAACTGCGTGCATACGTGCGGATAAGGCGACGACATAAGACCTGTATTCGGGTTCTAGAACCAGATATCCTCCTACTAGAAGGGCTTTCCCAGGTGCACTAAATGCACGCTTCTCCACCATTTGTGATTGACAGTGGACTTCTGTGTCTTAAGAACTTTTGGGTTCGATAATTGTTCGTTTTTCTCCTCCGAATGTAATGATCGTCGGGATCGCCAACCACCTATACGAGCAGTTGAGGCCGAACAAAAACATGTTACAGAGGAGATATATCTAAATAAAATCATTACAAATTGCAATCATGAATATAACTATATCTTCTTTAGCTTCTTTTACGCGATCTTGACTTTTTATCTTCTTTAAAAGTCCTGGACTTGTAGTTTTTACGTTGCTTCTTTTTTAAGCTGCCCTTCGAGAATCCATAGGTGCGTTTTCTCTTAGTATGGTAGATGCTGTTTTCAGAGGGAGCTATATCCGCAGCAACACCTTCTTCTTCTTTGATCAATTCATTCTCCACATGTGTAATCTTTACAGCCACTTCTGCTTCTATTTCTGAGGCAGCCTCCTGCTCAGCTGCTACACCCGCCTCCGGTTCAACTTCTACTTCAACTTCTTGGTCAACTTCTAACTCTGTATCAACTTGAACTTCTACTGCAGCATGTACTTCTGCATGTTCTACAGCTTCTGCATCCTTTTCTACCTGGACCTGGACTTCTGCTTCAGATTCTTCTTCTGTTTGTATTTCAACTTCAGCATCTGCTTCTACATCTGCTTCTGTGTCAGCCTCTGCATCTTTTTCAAGTTCGACTCTTGCTTCAGGTTTATCTTCGGCATGTACTTCAACTTCTACTTTCGGGTATATACGAGTAATTACCATGTCCTCTACACCCTCCGCATCTCTGCTTGAGCGGTCATCATTAGAGGGATCATCAGAAGGAGGATCAGATGGCAAATCATCCGGCAGTATAGCTGCTTTCAAAGTGTTCGCTTCTGAACTATTGAGAATCGGTGCTCCCGCATTCTCTATTTCGTTGTCAGAGTCAGAAGAAATGATTTCAATACTTCTGACGAAACCTAACGAGTCGATCGTGACAGATTTTGATTCAATCTCACCGCTGTTCCAAGTAGAAAAATTTTCTTGCTCCTTTCCACTCAGTAGCAAGTAATTTTCCGACTCCTTTTCGATTGCAACCCCAATTTCTGGGCACTCATCCTTTTTAACAATTGTATTAAAATCTTTTTTGATTTTGGGATTTTCAAGCGGATTTTGAGATTTAACAACTTTGAGTTCACTGAGCGAGGATTCCCCCAAAACTTCAGCCAGCCGTTGTAATCTTTCGATGTTTGAAACAATATCCTCATTATTTACGCGGTCTGTTGCAGAGCTACCTTCATTAGACGAGATAGATTTATGATTTTTTGATGGAAACACGCCTTCTTTAATTTTAAGTTCAACATCAGCTTCATTATTTCCAGAATCATAGTTTGTCCTTTCTTCATATACTGCTTCTTTTTCTATTGGATCTTCAGTTTCGCACTGCTCCAACTGCTCTGAATAATCCTGACATAAACTCTCCTCCGAAAGCTTCTCTTCTTCCTTTCCAGGTATAAAACTATCCGCAAAGTCCTCATTCTCCGTGCCACACTCTTTGATACATTTTACTTTCTGTTGTGTCTCTGCTTGTTTTTCAGCGACTTCATCATCAATATCCATTACGTCTAGCGTTTTAACGAATTCAGATGCCGCATTTCCGACATTCTTGATACCTGCCATTACAGACACCAAGGCCCGCACAGGAGATGATAATATTTTCTTAGGAATTGAAGAGTGAGTCAGATTGGAATTTTCGTTCTTTTGAAACGAGTCGAATGTTTCGATTGCCTTCTTGGCTTCATCCACATGAATTGCCGACCGATCTTGACTCTTTATGTCTATGATTTTTTCGTTCCGTTTAAATTTTAATGAAAAGGAACTCTCGGTTCCATCAATTGTAGAGTTAGAGCTTCCATGATGTTGCCCGTTAGGAACTGTTGAATAATCATCCAGTTCATCGCACTCTTCTAAAATAATTGGAGAATTCCGTAACTGCCCTGGAACCTCAATTATTGGTTGCGATTCAATGATATGTAACATTTTCCCCTCAAGTACCAGATTTGCCCCCACCAAATCTGTTATATCTGCTATGGATCGCTCTTCCAGAATTGGGGATGGAGCCTCCTCCATATCTATGGGAGGTTCAACGAGTGGCTCTGCCTGTACAACGCGCATTATATTTTCCTCAAGATTCTCAAAATTTGCCGGATCTATCTCCATAATCGGTACTCCTCCATAAACAGAGAGTTCATTTTGGGAGTCCGTATCCTCAATTACGGGAAGAGTCGAGATCAATCGAAAAGAACTTTTTGTATCAGTATCCAGCTCTTCCACTAAGGGCTCTTCATTAAACATCTCTGGACTATTTTCCTTAGAATTTAGGACGTTATTAATCATCTCATTGATAACAGGTTCGTAGGTATTTGGTAATAATTTTTCTGACGAATCAAGTGGTTTTGTTGAAGCCAAGTCATGACTCTCCAAATCTAGTGTTACACCCAGCGCTCCATTGACATTTGATTCAAGCCTTGCAAGTATAGTGGGGTCATCTATCGAGCTATCCTCTGATTCAGCACCCGAATTTGCTTCGCCAGGAGTACCGTTCTGATCTGAGTGGGAGGCAGATAATTGAGATTTCTCCTCAGCAGCTTTATTCTCTTCGGGGGTGCCTTTCTCACTTTTGCAAACTTGGTCGTTATTTGACTCTAACGTTTCTCCAATGGAAACCAAGGTTGATTTCAGTAACTCTAAAGCATTTTGCGGGTATTTAGGCGAAAACGGATTTTCTGTTAGTGGTGATACGTACTCTGCTGGTTCTGTCAGATGGCGGTTATCTTCAGAGGAGCTCGAGCTGTACGCAGACCCAAGGAAAAGGATCTCATACTTCGGTACTTTTTTCGTATGCACTTTTTGAGGAATTTGACTGCCGGCAGATTCATTTTGGTTTTCCTCGACTGAATAGTATATTGTGTCATCCGCTGTAGAGAACGCACTAGTATCTTCATCTTCCGCTTTTGATGCTGGCTTGAATATTTTATGCAGTAAAGGAACTTCAGATTTTTTCGGTAGAGACTCTTGTTCTTTAAGAGCTTCTTGGGTTATTTCTACCATCTTTCTCTCTGGGAGGACTTGATGAGGTTCAAAATTCTCATCTTCTGTAAGTTCATTCTTAATTCCGTTAGGAGCATCTGTCGTGGTACCAACTTGATCAATACAAGTTTGATCCCTTTGCTCTTCATCAGTTTCCGTGAAAATGATTGGATCATTTTTATCACCGTTTTCATTCTCAGAATAAGATTTATCCATGGCTAAAGTAGCAATCTCCTTAAAATCATATAGATTGTTTGGGAGCTGATATTCTACTCCTTCAGTTTCCACGAGATCATTTTGATCACCAATATATCCATTTGATGTACTATGCTCATGACCCGCCTCTTCTTGTGGCTCATACTCAAGTTCAGAGTTTGTATCTTCCAAGCTCTGATTGCTCTCAACAGATTCATCATCTATTTTGATACTTTCAGTTCCAGTTTCATAGTCATTAACGATAGACTCTCCAAAAATAATATTATCAGGATGATAGAGAGATGATTCTTGTTTGTTTAGTCCTCTATCCTTATTTTCAACAGCTTGTGCATCCAGGCATATCTTTTTTCTGTTTTGCAACGTACTCTCTAATTCTTCTTGTGATTCTTCTTGTGATTCTTCTTGTGATTCTTCTTGTGTTTCAATATTTACCCCGGAAAGTGAAATGGAAGAGGTACCTATACTGTCTGAATTTCGTCCATATTCATTATGGCATACCTCTTCTGAAGGACCTCGATGTATTTCTGTCGCATGTTTTATCAGGGTATAACCAGGCACATTTTGATTGAAATCTTGACTTTGCTCCTGAGGCTCTTTTAAAGCATTGAAATTTGAATCTGCCCCTTGGCCACCATAACATCCGTCATCTGTCTCGTTAAAGGTCGACCCGTTTTGATACATCTCTGTGGCTTGTTCATCAGAAGACTCTGAAGCCGGAACATCTCCTTCATAATCAGAAATTATTATGATAGAGTCCTGCTTTTCATCAGATGATATATCCTCTCGCATTTCTACCTCTCTTTCTAGTTCACCTTCGTGTTCATCTTCGTATTCTTCCCTGAGTCTCATTTCTTCATCTTCGAATAAACCACTGCTTGCTTTTCCATCAGATATTGAAGCATCAGAATCCAAAAATGAATTTCGCAATGTGCTATTAAAATTTTTGAAGGAAGTGTCCCTTCCGTATTGACTAACTTCTAATTCACTATTTAGATCTTCCTCTGAACCCTTCAAGACAGCCTCAATCAACCCATCGTGCATTTTTGAGAGTTCTGCTTCCTCTCTTAATTCTCTTTCAAGGTCATTCTCCTGTTCTTTCAATGTCGACAGAATAGATTTGCCACGTTTAATTAGGGAATTGAGCCATTCCAAAGCATGGGAACTATCTTTGTGAATACTGTCACCCCAAGAATCGCTGCTAGTAGAAATCAGTGGTTTACGATGCTTAGAAACCTTGTATTCTGACGAACTCGTTCCATGCTGTCTCACGGATACCGGAACCCTTTGAGAGGTCGCAGCCCTAAATCTCTTCAAGTTTCTCCGGGGTGTCTTCAGGCCCATCTTTGCGTTGGTTTGCTCATTCAATTTTTCAGGTTTTATTGGCATTTTTAAGTGGTATGCTCCCCTGGTGGTTGTAACGTTTTCTTTTGGCAAAGAAATGTGCTAACCTTTTCATTAAAATGGAAAAATGATAAACGCACAAAGGCGCTTCTGCGTTATGAAGATACATACATACTAAATATGAAAAACATGGCTGATATTTAAATGGACAAAAATAATGGAAGCTCAACTTGTACCCCGAGCAGTATCTATTAGCTATTTTGATCCGTTTGAAGTCTTTGACAATGTCAAAGAAGAATTCCTAGAGTCAATCCCTTTTCAGAACGTGCACTGGAAGGCACCTAACGGGGCTGTTAGAACTATTGATGAATTACCTGTGAATTTGGTCAGCGAAAGTAAAGACCTGGAAACTAAATCGAGAGCTATAAATTTTTTTATTCGATTTATCGTTGTTAACTGTAAATCTGTCGATGAGTATAGAGCGAAGGTACGTCCACTAATAAGAAAATGGTTGCCAGCTACCGAGGGGTTGGCTTACAAAGAGGATATTTTACAAGCACCATTGCCCTTGATCCTATTGTATTCAAACTCGGAAGTAATTGACTCTAACTTATTCAAGTCGATTCCTTTGATGGATAAATTTAATAAGGATTTCCCAAATGTGAGTACACTTGAGCTAAAATCTGTGTATAAATCACCCAAAGAGAAGAAAGAATTCTGGGATCAACTGACCAATCAATTGAAAAACTTTATTCTCGATATATTTCAGCGAAGACTAGCATATTATCAAAATGAATTAGCTAGCTCAGAAGTCAAGACGATGAGTTTTGAAGATAAACTGTCCCTAAGGGAAATACTTTTGGAATTGTATATGATTTTGAACATGCATCAGCAAGCCACAGAGTCACTGGATATCATTTATTCAAAAGTTTCGCTGCATGTAAAAGGGGAAATGCCAAATGGAACACTGGAAAACCCTTTTGGTGCTATGCAAGGTTCCAGGTTGGATTGTAATTCAATTTGCATTATGTTGGTAGAGAAAAAACTCACTAAATTTCAGTTTCACAGGTACTTTTTTATAAGAAAGTTTGAGCTACTGCTCAAGGATGTTGCAAGTAAAGTGAAGGTATTCAAAGTGTATAAATTATTACGTGATTACTGTTACACAATTGGCAAGATATTCAGAAACGACAAAACTTGGTTGCAATTCAAATATGAATTTCTAGATCGAGCTATTAAATTCCTACCGAAGGAAAACTCGGTTGAAATTAGAGGTGAATTGCTTCTTGCCAAACGTGATTGTTGGGTAGAAGGCGTACAGGCAACTACTAACTTCAGAATAATCAATAAGTCATTTTCCAAGACTATTGTTGGCTATGATTTTGAGAAACATAGAGATACTTTTGCTACGGAAGAAATCTTTCAAGAGTGCTACTTCTCTCTTACCAGAGAAATCCTATCACTTTACAATAGATGTGGAGGTAAACGGCAAAGAATTGTGGATATTTTATCCATAGAGATCGGGAATTTGCATTTTCAGCGAAATGAATATGATAAAGCAGTTTCCATTTTCCTCTCATGTCATGAATACTATATGCAGTCAAAGTGGGATTTAATCGGGAAAAATATTCTCAGAGTATTCGTAGACTCGTTAACAAAATGCTCGGGAGTGAAAAATCTAGAAATTGAGGAAGAAGCCGTACCCATTTCGACTGTTCTATCTAACGCGTTTTTGAATATTCTCAAAATCTCAAGTTGTCTTAGTGAGAGAAAAAAATGGTGGAACAACTTTGTCGAAACGCAAAAGAGTCAACCCGCGAGTCTAATGTACACAACTGAAGGTCTATTCAAAGTGGATATAATCGGCGATTATGGTCTTACAGCACCGAACACGTACGCCTTGCATGTTGAGATTGATAACCAAGTAATTCCCCAGGAAATACAAGTTGATAGTATGAGATTCTCATTGAAAAATTCGGAGGATGCATTCATTCAATTCAACTCATATGGTGTTGCTATTAGTCAAACGAAGAAAATCTATGAACTCGTAGCTACTGAAATTTCCTTCGGAAGTTTTCTTCCCGTTTCATTTGAGATCGATATTGGAGAAGCTACGTTTATCAAGCAATTTCTGGATAATGACATGGATTTCATTGAAATCCATCCTCTCTATAGCCCATCAAATGTAGCATTTACCGTACAACAGGCCAGAGAACTAAAATTGGGGGAGAATGCTATTGAGTTATGCTGTAGAAATCTCGTTAATGCCAAGAGTTTGGAATTTGACATATCAGTGGAAGGAGGTGATGTTTCTTCTGGTTCACTCGTTAGCTTTGCAAAGGATAAAGTAGTACATAGCTTGAAAATCAAAGGTGGGGAAGAAAAAACGAAATTGGTTTATTACATTAAAGAGCCTGCCACCTCATTTGAAATAAGGGCCAAATTGTCGTTTATAGGCGCAGTTTCGAACAAGAAACACAGTGAAGAAAGAATATGTTTGATAAAATGCTATTTGCCCATTTCAGTTTCAGTTGAAGACATTTTCAAAAGGGATTTATTCATATTTAAATTTCTCTTGAACTCATCCAGGGTGGAAGAACCTGTAATTTTGTTCGCATCAGAATTGTTATCACCAGAAGGGGTCGATCATTACGATATATCTCGAGAATATAAGCCGGAATCTTTTGAATATCTGATCGCAGATTCAAATGAGTACTGCCTGAACTGCTACCAAATCAGAACTTCCCAGCGATTCGATCCCGCTGATACATTTTACTTGAAGGTTACATACAACACTCTGAAAGAACAATTAGATCAATTAGTGACAGATGCTGTTCTAGTTCAGGGAAATGTTGAGTGGTACGGCGAATTTGAGGTCTGGAAGTCTTTTTGGGATTTTTTCATACTACCTAAACTCCAGTACGATTATAGGGTTTTCCAAAGAACTTGGAACATAATTCTGAGTAAAGGAACTTTCGACCTAAAATCCATCAGTAAACGGATAAAGAAGCTTGCAATCAGTAGCACGGTCAGCGAAAGAATGATAGAGTGTTTGCGGAATGTTAGTGATGGTGTGCAGCTTTCAGAGATCGACATCAATGCATACACAAAAAATTTAGCAGCAAGTACATTAATAGTTCCAGTGGAAGTACCAAAAATTGAGCAACTATTTTTCATTGAACTACTGAAAAAATTTCATGCATCCCATGAAGTGGGAACACCTATCCCGTTCACAATAAAGGTCCAAAAACTTGGTGACAAGTGGATTTCCAATAATGAAGCGGGAAAATTTATATTTGAAATAACCAGCAGTAATGAATGGTTGGTTCACGGAAAGAAGAGAATGATGATATCCTCCGACTATACAGAGTTTGCTGTGCAAATAATCCCCCTGAAAAAGGGTTACTTGAACTACCCTCGAGTTGAAATAACTAGTGTTGAAGGCAACGAACCCGGACGGATTGATAACCCGAGTATGTTCGAAACCATACTAGTTTTTTAGCTTCATTTTTGATTATTTACAATTTCATAAATAGGATTGCATTGCTTTAAGCAAACTTTCAGCATCAGGTTTTGAGCTAACAACGTTTGGTTTAATTCCATTATTCTCCAAGTATTCCTCTGTAGTTGGTCCAATGCTTGCAATTTTGATGTTCTCATGATGTTCTACATTAAATGAATTAAGAATTTCGTCCGTTCCTTGGGGACTAAAAAACACTACCCAGGCATTATCTTCAATAGCCGTTTGAAATCTGAGCAGAGTATCACCAAGGTTTTTAGTCCTGTACATTATGACTTCCTTTGTTTTGATTCCTTTATAAGACAACTTTTTGGGGATGATATCCCTTCTAATCTCGCCTACCAAAAATAGTATCTCGCTAATCTTCTGATCGTCTGTAGTATTTAAAAGATCAGCTATAATAATTTCAGCAAGCAAATTACCATTTCCAGCATCCTCACCTCCTCTGACTTCTTTGAATCCAATACGAATCAAAAAATCCTTGGTTACAGGGCCAACAGTATAAACGGTCTTATGAAGCAGCTTACTCCTAGTTTGATCGTCCAAAATTGGTAGTACAGACTCGCACAAGCATTCGACTGTCCTCTGAGAAGTTATTATGATGTTTTTCAAACCTTCCAGATAACCAGGCTCTCTTAGAAGATCAAAGAAGTCTGCGGTTACATGTGTGTGAGTTATCAAAGGAACAAATTCTGGTTCAAACCCACTCGATCTGAACAAAACCTCATATCTATCCAGTTGTGCCGTCTTGTTCTTCAGTAAAAGCACCTTCATTCCTTTGCTGAACTTGGAATTAAAGAGCAAACGATTGTCCTTTGCCCAATTATTAAATCTTATTTTTTCGAACTCACTTTGTTGAAGAAAAAAATGAACTGTTTATGCCAAGCATTCGAATTTGATTAGATACTGCCTATAAACATTTAAAACTAAGCTGGCATATGTAGTACAAGAATTTTGAACTTTCTTACTCTTTATTCCCATTCAACAGTAGCTGGAGGCTTGGAAGTGATATCGTAAGTGACTCTAGCAACACCGTCAACTTCGTTCACGATTCTAGAGGCAACCTTCTTCAAGAAGTCATGTTCGAATGGATACCAGTCAGCAGTCATGAAGTCAGTAGTTTCAATGGCTCTCAAGGCAATAACTTGCTCGTAGGTTCTCTGGTCGCCCATGACACCGACAGACTTAACTGGCAACAAACAAGCAAAAGCTTGAGAGATCTTATTGTACAAACCAGCCTTTTTGATTTCTTCTATATAGATAAAGTCTGCTTTTCTAGCAATTGCCACTTGTTCTCTGGTAACTTCGCCAAGAACACGGATAGCAATACCTGGACCAGGGAATGGATGTCTCCAAACCAATTCGTGAGAAATACCAAGTAACTCACCCAAGTGTCTGACTTCATCTTTGAATAGCTCTCTCAATGGTTCAATTAGTTTCAATTTCATATCCTCGAGTAAACCACCGACGTTATGGTGCGTTTTGATGGTTTGGGAAGGACCCTTGAAAGAGATGGATTCGATAACATCCGGGTACAAGGTACCCTGCAACAAAAATTCAATGTCTTTACCATCTTTTGGCTTGATCTTTGCAGCTTCCCTCTCAAAGACATGAATAAAAGTATTACCGATGATCTTTCTCTTCTTCTCTGGGTCAGTCACACCCTTCAATTTGTCCAAAAATTCGTCTGAAGCGTCTACAACAGTCAAATTGATACCTAACCCTTCAACAAGGGTTTTCTTGACAGTTTTGGCTTCGTTTAATCTCAGAACACCGTTGTCAACTAAAATGGCGTGGAATCTATCACCTATAGCCTCAGACATCAACTTAGAAGCCACAGTGGAGTCGACACCTCCGGAGACAGCTCCGATGACCTCCGCAGTTGGACCAACCAACTTTCTGATTCTCTGGATCTCGGTGTCGATGAAGTTTTCCATAGTCCAGTTTTGCTTAGCCTTGCAAATATCCACAGCAAAGTTCCTCAACAAGACTTTACCGTGGGTGGAGTGGGTGACCTCTGGGTGGAATTGGATCCCAAATATTTGCTTGGTCTTGTGACCAATACCACAGTAAGGAGAGTTCTCAGATGTGGCAATGATTTCGTAGTCCTTTGGCAGCCCATGCAGTTTATCACCGTGAGACATCCAGACTCTGGATTGGTCGATGCCCTTGAACAATGGAGTTTGCTTGTCGACAACCTCCAGCGTAGCTGGGCCGTATTCTCGTTTATCACCGCGGCCCACATGATTACCGTCGATCCAAGCCAACTCTTGGAGACCGTAGCAAATACCAAGAATTGGTACGTTTAAATCGAAAATTGCGTGATCCACATGAGGCGAACCAGCTTCGTAGACCGAGTATGGGCCACCAGACAAGATAACACCGGCAGGCTTCCAAGAAAGCTCGGATATCTTCTGCGTACATGGCAACATCTCTGCGTAGATGTTGAACTCTCTCAATCTTCTTGTGATTAAGTGCGAGTATTGAGAACCAAAATCTAACACCAGGATGGTGTCGAACATACTAGAGACTTGTTCAGTCATCGTAACTTGCTTTGTATTGTTTGACGAGATCTGAACCAAAAGAACAACCACGAATAACCAACAACCCCAATTGATTGAAAATGCAAGTCTTTACTTTAGCTCATCTCATCGATATTTATAAAATTGAAATTTCGTGCAATCTGTAAAATTTTCTTCGAGAAGTCAATTCGGGCGCCCAGGCTTCTTTCACGGAAAAGCCTGGCGGGTCTGCCGTTCAATTAATCCAAGAGATATCTAATCTATATAATCTTCAATAGCAGTGTGCACACTCAATGTAGGCTAGAGCTGATGGCAAGAAAGACGGCCTTGCTCCCGTCATCAAGGCCTGCAAGAGTTTTGACGTGACTCGTGTTTGATAGAAAGCTCTCTTACATGTCAATCTGCAACACGCCAGGTAGCACGGTGTCAGCTGCTCCCACGATGAGGGGCAGGGAGGGCCACTTTGAACGCCCAATCCACCTCGGTTTACCGCAAGTGCCAAAGGTGCAGGTGTCGCAATAGCCTGCCAGCCGATGGCCGCTCCTACCGTGCGCCAGACATCGCGCTGCGTCACGTTCGTCAGTGTGTTCAACCCGACGGTGTGCGGGCTCTTGCAGCTGCTGTGTGCCTCGGGGTTGGCTTTTGCGAGGCGTGTAGAGCATATTGGCTACCTGCGTGGTGTCTGAGATCCACCAGTCTTGCATCTTAATGCTCTTCCTCCGTCACGTATAAGGAGCCGGTTTATTCCCCTTCTTACCCGGCACTCCTTCTTCCGTAGTTTCCGTTTTCATGATCTGAAATAGTTATATAACCCCAGTTGAACGTTCCTCAAGCCAGTCTGGGAAAGAACTGGGGAAAAAGTGCGTACATCGAGCTTTTTGCATTCTTGTATTCTTGTGCAGGTACATTGCAATATACACAGTGAGCATTTCTGTTTATTCGTGCTCCCAGTGGCGTTTTCAGAGAGAGCCTAGAACACCCTTTTTGTGAGGGAACCCATTCATTATTGATCGACTTCAGTGAGAAATTTTTGACTCGACGAAGCTTGAAATGGGGTCCTCTATAAACTACCCAGGCTTTATGGGCAAATCGCATCAGAAGCATGAAACTGAAGATGTGTCTCCCGAAGGGGCCGTCGGCGAACGTGACAACTGCTCGACAAACGCGGGCTTGGTGACATCCAGCGATTCGAAACTATTCAAGAGGAATTATGTCAATAAGGCGACGTCTGCAAATGCTGGCAGCAATGGCACCACATCCAATCTGTCTCTGGCTTTGAAGAATTCCAGCCTGAGGGCTGCAGCGGACTCACGGGTCAATGAGCAGGAGCATGGCAACCAGGAGGCCGAGGCCGTGGAGGAAGACGAGGAAGAGTTCAATGACGAAGACTACTCGTCGTGCGATGAGAAGAATGAAGAGTCTCTGAAAGATTACAAACCTGGTGGGTATCATCCTGCATTCAAGGGCGAAAAGTACAAGAACGGAAGGTACATGCTAGTTAGAAAGTTGGGCTGGGGCCACTTCTCCACGGTATGGTTGGCCCGGGATCTACAAAGCTCCAAAAACAGCCATGTGGCGGTGAAGATTGTGAGAAGTGATAAGGTTTACACCGAAGCAGCTCTGGACGAGATCAAGCTGCTGAAAAGAATACGCTCTCACACGGAACAAGACCATCAGGGCTCCAAACACATCCTGTGTCTCTTGGACAATTTTGTGCACTCAGGTCCAAATGGCGAGCACATAGTGATGGTGTTTGAAGTTCTTGGTGAAAATCTGCTAGCATTGATCAAGAAATACGAACATCGCGGTATCCCAATGGTCTATGTGAAGCAAATTTCGAAGCAATTGTTGTTAGGATTGGATTACATGCATAGGCGGTGTGGCGTCGTCCACACAGACATCAAGCCGGAGAACGTCCTCATGGAAATCGGGGACGTGGAAAGCATAGTTGAAATGGTGGAAGTGATGGAAAAGCGAAGGAAAGATTGGAAAAAATTACAAAGACAAGAGTCCACTGAATTTTCCTCCTCCCCTTCTCCTTATTCATCTCAACAGCATATGAATAATAGTAACACCAATAATAGTAATAATAATAATAATAATAACGCATCATCTTCGATGGCCGCCGAATCGTCTCCGCCACTACAGAGAATCCCAAGCAGAAGGCCAAGACGGCACACTGTTATAACAGGATCGCAACCATTGCCTTCGCCGTTGAGCTCGACAAATTTTCATGAAATGAAATCTCAGTTTCTGGGCAACAATTCCAGCAGTCTTACTTCATCGCATTATCACACTCTGTTGCATTCAAAGAGTAACGTAACAATTCCATCCTTTGGAAGTAATCCGCTGTCTAATCAGCAAATAAACAACAGTGGCACGCCCACTCCCAGTAAAGGTACCCAGATAAATGAAGAACAATTGGCAACGTCTTTATCGTCCTTTGATATTTCACAAAGTGACGAAAACAACATTTTAGAGACAGGTATCTCGCCTACTCACTCTTCCGCATTAAATGAGAACAACGTTATACAGATTAAAATTGCAGATTTAGGTAATGCGTGTTGGTACGATGAGCATTATACAAGCTCCATTCAAACCAGAGAATATAGAGCCCCTGAAGTATTGATGGGAGCGCCTTGGGGTTGCAGTGCTGATATCTGGTCTACTGCTTGTCTGATCTTCGAACTAATTACTGGAGATTTACTGTTTGAGCCAAATGAGGGACATTCATACACCAAGGATGATGACCATATTGCTCAGATTCTTGAACTTTTAGGTGAAGTTCCATCCTATCTCTTGCGCGAAGGTAAATATTCGAGAACGTTTTTCAATTCAAGAGGCCAGCTAAGAAACATTTCTAAACTAAAACATTGGCCATTGAAGAGTGTTTTAGGTGAAAAGTATCATTTTTCCGCAGAGGAATCACAAGACATTGCTGATTTTTTGCTACCCATGTTGAATCTGGATCCCAGGAAAAGAGCAGACGCGGGAGGCTTGGTTAATCACCCGTGGCTCAGAGACACTTTGGGCATGGAAAGTATCGGTTTACCCGACAGAAAACTATACGAGAGTGGCTCTGACATTCCTGGTTGGTATCAAGAGGTTACGGGACACCCAAGGCACTAAAATGCATCAAAACTTTTCGCATCAGAACACATTTCATTGTAATTCCATTAGTTATCAGATTATCCTTTGCCCTAGTTACTCTCACGATCCATTTTATCGGTTTAGCGTCTAGCCATCTCCTTTTTTAACGAATCTAGAATCTGTGTAATTTCATAACCTCTTCTACTTTATGCCTAAAACGTCTTTTTAAGGCATTATTTTTTATCAAAAAAATTAACGCCATCGTATAACTACTTGCAACGGCTAGTAAACGATCTCAAGCAGCCTCACAGAATGCATGAAACAGATATATCTTACCTAGTTGGTAAACCAAACCTAATTCTGCTAGTAGCATGTTTTCACGTCGCAGTGTGACGTTTTTGTTGGGAACCTTGAACCACAACAGCTTATGTTAGATTAGCGTAACTGCAATTGTGAAAGATATAAATACCTAAATAATTACATGTGGTGCGCTTACTACCCATCATAATTTTCTGTTATCTTTTCTGGAGCAAGGTATCGGTTTGTATAAATTATCGATTGAATCACATTTTTGCTATCTATTTTAGTATTTCTCAATCTTTTAAACAGAAATGATTAACGCTGTCAAATCCGCTGCTACATCAAGAAATATCAGTATTTTGGCTACGAGCTACATTGCAGCCAGCACTATGTTGGCTTACTGGTCCGGTTTAGAATCTAATAAAACTCAGAGTTTGTTGAAAGCTAGGGATTCCAAAAAGTAACTGTCCCACTTATTTTGAGTGCGTGCTACTCGCAACAGGCGTATGTTAAGGAGGCTTTTCAGCAATAGTTTAGCAATAGTTTAGCAATAGTTTATAGAAGAGCTTTATAGGTTTAGATAAAGTGAAGCTTTGTTTTTTACTTCAATATTTCTTCTATCTTCCCTTAATCAGATACCGACTTGTGCCCTAATTCGCCAAGTAACGAGATTCGTGCTTATACGAAATTGCCTTGCATGAGAAAAAGCAGGCAAGCGATGAGGGTGGTGCAGCGTTCACCTCAGCTGCTAATTGGTGAAGACGTAATGTAATGATGCAAATTTCGCGCCACATATACCACTCCTCGAAAGTAGATCCATGTGACGACTGACGCGTTTCACGAGGGCAATCCTACACATAAATCAAGTTTTAAATTCAGTTTTTACAGTCAGTTTAAGAGTGGGATGTGCTCCTATAGCGAACCAAAAGATAGTTCATCGAATGATCGATGTCAAATAAAATTTGGATTATTACTCCATTGCTGAAGTACTAGGAGGCCAATAGTTCATCTGCTTCCGGCCATTTGTGCTGTAATATGACATATGGAGACGAAAATGTCTAAGCTTGGTAATCCGGAAGGTCAGTTTGTAAGTGCCCTCTTAGTGCATCAAAAGTTTGTTGGAAGAACTTGCCACATTCACCTTTTTATATGCCGAAAAAATCATATCAAGCAGTGAAAATTTTTACTCGTCCAATGTGAGGTCATCAGAGAGGTATAAAAATTATATGTAAAAATTACTATGCACACCAACTATGTCTCCTTCTTGTTCTCTTCTAGAATAATAAGAATGATTGATTTAAGTTGCCATGTGTTCCTGTTGGCGTCATTTTACTCGAATTTCATATGAGTAAGGTTCTGGATGCCTGACGGGGTCAATCATTCTTGTGTGATGCATGGTAGATTAAAATTTTATTAGGAAGATGTATCTCCAGCTGTTGATTAGAGGGGGAAGCTTTTCTCTTTCACCTCGCTATGAAAAAATCTGATACAGTTGGTCATAATTCTTGCTACAATTTTATAGTTTTCTTTTGTTCTTGTTCTATAACGCTATAAGGTATTTACAGCTCATCTCTTGTAATCTGCTTGCCTCCATTGGCAAATTCTGGAGGCATCACGATAGTGTACTCCACGAATAAGTCCCCAAACCCTTGCTCGCCACCGGCTTTGGGCATCCCGAAACCCACTATCTTCTCTACCTCACCATCATATACAATACGTTTTGTGGGCCTTGATAAATTGACCTTTTTCTTGTCGTCTAGGAATTCTATCTGTCTCTCCCAACCACCATGCAGTGCTTCTTTGACACTCAATGCTTCGGTTCTGAAGAGGTGGGCCCCACGCCTTCTATATCCCATGTTGTTTTTGCTGTTTTCATCAAACTGAATGAAAACATCGCCAGGAGCGAAATCTGCACCTTTGTCAGATTCACCATGCCTAACTTCTGCGTAGTGTCTCGGAGCACCAGCTGGTATCTCCACGTGGAACTGTTTCGCCTTTTTCGTGACTTTAGCACCTTTACAGGTCTTACAACGGTTTTTGATGATCGAACCTTTACCGCCACACTTACCACAGACTTGTTGAATCTGCTGTGTCATCATACCCATTCTTATCAGCTGGACAATGACACCACGGCCTTGACAGTCTGGGCATTGAGTAACTTTGCCATCTTCTGACCCGGTGCCATCACAATGATCGCAGACATCATCTAACATCAAACTGAAATCTAACGTTGTTCCAGTATAGTATTCTTTCAGTGATAATTGCTCTTGGACTCTTAAATTATGACCACGAGGCTGTTGTCTTTGGCCAAATCCTCCACCTTGGCCGCCTCTATTGAACATTTGCTCAAATATGTCAAATGGATCATGGAATCCGCCCTGTCCACCCCCGGGACCGCCTTGTCCGCCATTCTTCAATGCTTCTGCTCCATATTGATCGAAAACCTTCCTCTTTTCTGGGTCGCTCAGTACTTCATAGGCCTCCCCGATTTCAATAAACTTATGGTGGGCAGTCTCATCCCCCGGATTCTTATCCGGATGAAATTGTTTTGACAATTGTCTATATGACGACTTGATCTCTTTATCTGACGCATCTCGATTGATACCAAGTATGGAATAATAATCCTGAGCTATCGTTAATGGTAATAGAAGTAAAGAGAGCAGCAATGATGATGACAATCGCATGGTAGGCAAAATTACAGGTAGGCAAACTCTTGTGTATCGGCTATTTGTACTTTTGTAGACTCGTTTTAATTTCTTTCGAACAGCTTGTCAAATATCGACGATGCGCCAACCGAGAAATGGAACACAAGCCCTGAAGATGTAATAAGTTTGATACATGACGCCATGAATTCTTCATCCGGAGCACTAACTCGATACTTAACGCTTTGAAATTGCTTTAGATTACACATGAAATTACATAGAATCGTTAAGAGGCCCAATTGAACCTCATTAAATAAATTACCAAAGAATCATCTTAAAAAGAAAAAAAACAAAAAAAAAAAGGTTCTAATACTTGTTCATTTAAAATTTGAAATCATTCTTCATCACCCTCATCACTCTCTAGTGCTGCAAAGGCGTTAAAACTCAATGTGGGCTTGTCTGTAGCCAAATCTGTGGGATCTGCAGGCCTGGAGGAGGAAATATTCTTATTATTCGGCTTAACTTTCAAAGTTTCTTGCGCAATGGGGGCAGATATGACTTCTTTAAAATCTTCCTCTTCTTCTTCGTCCCCGCTGCCTTTCTTCTTACCCTCAAAGGTGCACCAGCCATCCGAGTCGGTGGTCACTTTTGGTTTTGTGTGCTTGACTTTTGGCCTGCCGTGATGATGGGACGATCTTCTGCGGTTGAAATGCCCACCATGATGAGCAGCAAATTCTTCCTCTCTTAAAGCCTGCACTTGCTTGACTTTTTCAATGATAGCTCTGAACTCTTCAGCTGCGAAATTTGCAGTCAAAGTTTCGCTTGGTTTCAATTGTAATAACTCTTCAATAGTATATCTAGCCATTTTCACTTATGCTATCAATCAATAGAGCTTTAGAGACTTTTCAAACAATCTTAATAACCTTTCCTTGGTGAATTTCTGTATTTACATTTACATACTATAGACAAATGATTTTCTTGTGCATCGAGTCTTAGCGAAAAATTTTTTAGTAATTACCCGGGAAATTTAATGTAAGACGGAGTGACGAGAGCTGTGACGCCTATGATTAGGATTCCAAATCACGCTTAAGTCTGTCCCTCCTTTCTTGAATCCCATTTGTTTCACTCTGGTACATCCTGTAATTTACATAATATCTGTGCTGTAGTGAACGAATCAGTGGCAATTGCTGACCGCAAATTTTTTCAGATAGTATTTTGTTACGCTCTGTTAGAGGTTTAATGTATGCCAACTCCTCTTTTAAACGTCTGATTGATTCCATTCTTGATTCTATGGAGTTCAGAAGATCGTGTTTCGAGGATATTTGCACGTCGAATTTTACAGGAGATGAGCCATTGGGCTTTTCGGTGTTCATTTCCTCTTCGACCATACCTAAGTAGTCTTGCATATCACGAATATCTTTGTAAGGTTCGTCCATCATTGAACAGGCCAGCAGCTCATTAAATTTTTGTTCATAAGAGTCCTTAGGGTTTTCTCGAAAGGAGGGAAGAGGAATATTTCTGCGCCTCAAACAGTCGAGATCCAGAGATATTGTGCTGTTCGCTGTTTTGTCTACAGGATGACCACTTTCTTTGCCTAAATTTATTGCTTCCTCCTTGGAGCTTTGCTTACCCTGTGGTTGATATTCCTTGCCATCTTCATCCTCTTCCTCATCAAAAGCTATTTCGAAATCATTTCGAGGCTCTGGCAGCATCGCAAAAAGCTCTTTTAAAGATTTTTCATTGCTCCAGAGCTGAATATCTCTTCTAGGTTGTTCCTTTTTTACAGACCCTTTTAATAATGGTAAGCTGGGTTTGAAAACTGCTCCTACATGACTATTTTCCAATATTTTTTGTCTCTTGTATTCTATATCATTTGTATTGAGACCTCCTTTAGTGCCTGGCTTTGAAAGGAGGAGAGGTGGTTTTTTGTATTCATCTACAAGTGTGTTAGTTTCTTTTGCTTCCGTGCGTATCTCTTGCTGATCTTGTCGCTTCTTTTTGTCATGCCTGGAGTCCTTATTCAGATTCGACCTACCCCGTAGGCCCCTTCTGTCGACATTGGTTTTGAAACTTTTGAACTCTTCTTCCAACCTCTCATCTTCTTTAGTTGTGTCATATATTCCAGGAGGTGCTGCTTGCTCATAGACTACGTCGGCATTATAATCCAATTCTGTAGCGAACCTCTTCTTACCTTGCCTAATGCTTGTCTTGACTCCGGCTTGTTTTAGCTCTCTTCTCTTCTGTAGTTGTGCGATCTGTTTTGATTCCTCAAGCATTCGCTCTCGTATCTTTCTTGTGGCCTTCTTACCTTGCGTGTTGAGCAAACGCGCTCGAGCTTCTGCAAGCATCTCCCGTTCATCTTCTGCCAAACTTACATCGTCTGGTTTTGCTGTTAAGGTTTCGGACCTTGGATTTATATCTCCTACTTTAAACTCAATTGAGGATCCTAGCCTTAATTCAGAATCGTGATCATCTCCTTCCAAAAGCTCATTGTAATGATCAATGCACACTTGGGCAGTTCGACCCATGGCATCTGCGATGGTTCTCCACTGGTTGGGCAACTTTCTCGCCAGTTCCAGTAATCGACCATCCTCTTCTTTGGTAAACTCGGTGAAATTCAATCTAGGATTTAAATACTCATTCCATCTAATCTCACATTGTTTGGCTGACTTTTTTTGCAGTAGCGATGCAATTTTACTCCACTGATGAGTACCATATTTTTGGATGGCAGCCTTAACAATCTGGTCCTCCAAATTAGTCCAGACACCACCTTTTACATATACAGGAACAGGGGCCATCACAAAAGCATTAATCTTAAATCTATTTTGCAATTATTATGTACTTTATTTGTTCTTCCTTATATATTCACTTCAATTTTGAATTGTCATTTTTAAGATTGGAAAAATCATAAGTTAATGCGAAGGTACCCTGCGACCTTGGCCCATACGACCGTCAAATAAGAACAAATTCAAAGTATATTTCAAACAAAGAAGGCATTCGTTAGTCTTCTAGCGCACCAGAGAGGGTTTTTGAAAAGTGAACTACAAATTGGCTTCTTCCTGCAAGGAATTAATTAAGGGTGCTTGAGGTTGATGCGATTGTTTGCTCCTAAACACCAAAAATTGGTCAACCAATGCTATCCATCCGGGAGAACCCCAGATAAGAAGCCCAAATCTTCTGAAACATCTTATTTGCTCTATTATGTGAATTCAAGACGTAGTAAACTAGAAAAAGTGAGTACCTATCTAGTGAAAAGGACAACGGCAGATCTAAATCGAAGACGGGTGGGAAATGTTTGTGTAACATTAGAGTTAATGGCTCGCATAGTGACCAGTTGTAAAGAAAATTTGAATGTTTTTGTCAAAGATTTTCTGTCCATTATGCAGCGGATTATGTCAAATAACAATTTTAATAATGATGTGACTGTGGTCGAACTGGTTGAAAGAACATATTGTAACATATGCCAAAATGTTGATGGTGCCTTGTTCAGTGGTGATTCTGAATTTGTCAGGATGTATCAAGGGTTCGTTGAATTGTACTTCAAAGTTGCCAATGATACCTTACACAATGATGATTTGGTTCTAAGGGGATGTATTGACATATCACAAACCAAAAGTTTGGCCAGTAGTCCCCAAATTAAACATTTAGTCCCACAATCGGTTAACTATGCTTTACTGAGATTTGTCGAGCGCAACCCAAGATATAAGATCCCGCATTTAGGGAATAGTACTGATCAGAATCTAACAAAGAGATTGAGCAGAACGCAGACGCGTACGGTGGGCTTAGATGACATATCAGAAACTGGCGCAGATCTCTCTGTAAGGGCTCTTCAGTCATATTTTGGGACCACGGAAACTGATAAGCTGACTTTATCTATTAGAGCACTCCTCAGTTTTATGCAATCCACGCCAAACAAAGAATTACTTGAATTTATATGTGACGGAATTCCAGTTCAATTGAGATACATTGTTGTTCTACTATTGATCCGACAATTGAATGACAAAACCTCCAACCATTCTGTTATATTAAAACTGATTTCCTCTCTATTGGTATCTAATGTAAGTATAGTTGGCCTGAGCGTCCTGGATATGATGAGAAAACTATTGAGGTTCCAAATTGAAAGCATCGGAAATGATGATATCGTCGATCAATGCTGTATTACACTTGCGGACTTAAACAAGAAAGTTTACTACAGGGGGCAAACATCGGATATTTTATATGAACTGTTGGTGAAATTGAAGGCAACGAAAAATCCTGAAGAGATTGCCATTCTGAATAGAGACGTCAAGCAGTTGGTAGGCCAGATTGGTGGGCCATGTCTCAGTTTAGAATTGTTCTTAGAGTTGGCACCTTACGCTGCACAAAAGGAGATAATACCTCTTTTCGATACCGTTGAAGATGAAATATCGGGAGGCGGACTTTTTTCAAAGCTCTTCGAGTATGTTCGAGATCTTAAATCTACTGATGAGCAAGAGATTTTGATGCATAAGATCTTCGAGAAGTATAAGAATTTAGCACTTTTATCGGGGCTCAAGTATTTTATGGAAAATGTGTCGGAACCAGAGCCTACTTACTATATATATCATCTGGAAGCGGCAAAGTATTTGGATATAAACGATTACAAGTCGCAAACTGAATTCAAACGGGAAAAAAGCCTGCTTTTCACGAAAGAAGATTTGGTAAACTATTATTCTGATATGGGCTCTAATAAGTATAGCAAAAAGGGAATGCAGATACTGTTATCCCAACCTGCTCAAATGTCAACTTCTGACTTGCTTTCAGATACCAATGGACGATCTACCATTGTGGGATCTTTAGACGGTGAAACGCAAGAATCTTCAATCGATGCATTCCAACCTCAGCAGATTCAGTTAAATGGTAATTTCGTAAATGAGAGCTCACATAACGAACATTCAGATGCTACAAGTAACTATTTGTCAGGGAACACAAAGCCATGGGGTACATATACTGTTCAAGCTCCTAGAATTGAAGATTTGAAAAGGGCAGTGAGCAGAAAAGGAGCGAAAAACATTAAAAGAGAGACTTCTCTACGTGGTTCCCAATCCGTTAAATCTAGAGTCACTAATATTACGTTCTTACTAAGTGAATTGAAGAGTATCGATGACGAAACAAGTCATATATATGATCCAGATGAAGATGAAGTTGTTGGCCTAGAGAAAGCCGATATTGCGAGATCCCATACCCTAAAGCCATCCATCAGCATTAATGAAAATAACAGAAAATCATTCATCAAGACCCCTGAAGTGGTTCAAGATGAGTTTACTGACGCCGCCGAAGAAGTTCCCCTCACAGGAACGAGAGGAAGACTTTTCTAGATCGCGAATTGAAGAAGTGGATATTAAGCAAGAAAATTAATTCAAAAGTACTCCGGCTAAAAGTTCGTGAATGAACAAAATTCTATAATAATTGTCATGTAATTTTTTTTTATTTCATAGAATGCATTGTATTTCACCAAAATACGATCCTAGCTCTTCGATTTTATCTAGAGCGAGTCCACCGTTTTAAGGCCCTGAAGATGAAATCCAAGCTACACTTGCAAAAGGAGAGTTAGAAGATGACTGAGCTGCTATGCATACCGTTTAAACGAACCCTGAATGTCAACCTTAAAGATGAGTTGGCAAAAGTTATAGATATGACGTCTTACCAAACATCAACGTTTTTCAAGGATGATTTGGACAAAATTTCAGCTGCAAGAGAAACAATATGCGATTCCACCGTTTCGGAGGCCAGATTGCAAGATATAAAGCAATATTGGGCATATCTTATATGCTTGCAGAATAAGTTCCCTGATAACCAAATTGAATTTACATGGTTTCAAACTTTATCAGCTAAGTCACACGCTTGCCCACAGTATTCTTTAGTTTTTGAGAAAATGAATTTACTGTACAATATTGGTTGTATGTATTCCCTTCTAGCATTGGACGCTAACGATGGTTCGAGCAGCTCGTTAAAGAAATTATGTCTCTATTTCCAGTATAGTGCAGGTTGTTTTCAATATATTCTTGATCATCTCTCTGATACCAAGGAACCTGTTGTTGACAAAAACACGAATCTCGCACTAATAAACGTAATGTTGGCTCAAGCCCAAGAATGCTTTTGGTTCAAGTCTACAAAAGATTCTCACAAGCATTCGTTGATATCTCGACTAGCACGACAAGTTGTAGATTATTACAATGATGCGGTGGAATATTCTCGCAAGAGTGAATTAATTAGAAGTAATTGGGTCCAACATTTGGAATCTAAACGGTGCTATTTTCAAGCTGTGGTGAATTACAGAAATGGGCTTGCATTAGGCGAAAAGAATAGGTACGGCGCAATGGTTAAATCATTATCTTTGGCTCTTGAAAACCTGAAAAAAAGCGAAATGACTTCTAAAGCTGACTTTATGAAAACGGTGGAGGTAGCGCTGAAAAATGCTCAAAGGGATAATGATTTTATATATCTGCAGCAGATACCTTCTGAGTTGGATAGTGTCAAGCCGGCGCCAATGGTTAAACCCCTGCCTATTTCTGACTTCTTAAAAACCAGCTTAGAACAAAATGATTGCCTGTTTAGAAATCTTTTACCTATCGCTGTTATGGAATCATGCTCTGCGTATAACGAAAGACAAGACGAATATGTCCGGCAAAATATAACGGAACCACTGCTAGCGCTTAACAAATTGCTAAATGATGATATTCCTCGATTTGAGGTTCCTGAAAACCTCAAGCCAATATCTGAAGAACAAATGGCACATTATGAATTCATACTGTCGGACCAGAAGAATAAACACGATATGATTAAGAGCCTGCACTCCGAAATTGAAAGTATACTCGAGGAGGAGGCAGAAACCGATGAGGAGCTGCGAAAAAGATATGGAACATTTAAATGGAAGCTGCAAGAATCTTGTACATTGAACAAAAATTTTTATGATAAATTACAGAAGCTTCGAGATTACGCGCGACAAGGAGAAGTTGTGGATCAAGAAACCTTCACTCTTTTTAAATCGATTGATAGAAAATTGATCACATCTCCAATCAAGCTGCCAGAGAGTAACAATTCGGTGGTTCGAGACGCTATTGCTTTGATAAAGCGAAGGGAGCAGAGTATTCAGGATGTTTTAGGAAAGTCTCTTGAACATCGAATACTGCCTAAGATAGTATCCAAGTACAAAGCAACCGGAAAACTAGATTTCGAGACTCTTTTTAGAGAGCATTTAAGGTTCTTTGATACGGACGTGAAGTATGTTCAAGAAGAGAAGGAACATAATAAAACCATGTCAAAAATGCTTGGAAATCAGACAGAAGAAACCTCAGTGAAACGTCTAGAACCTTATAAGTTATATATTGAGGACTTGGCGTACTCTGTGAAGCTTCTTGAAGAAGTAAAGTCTAACATTGATGCTGGCGATCAATTCTATCAAGATTTGATGAAATCTTGCAAAGCGTTACTCATTGAAACCCAAGAATTCGAAGCATATAGAAGAGAACAAAAGAGAGAATTAGAGAAGAAACTGAATGTTGAACCTTAGACTAACTAAAATTTACTTCTACATTTGTTCTATTTCCTGCGTTAGGGCTCTTCTGCTCAGCCTTCCATTTCTCAAAGGCAAGCTTTCGTGAGCCTCTTGACGAATTAGATCTGTGCCTCCTACTATTCAGATGTATTTTCCAGTTCTTCTCGCCTATCGCTATTAACTCATTTCCCTCTTGATCAAAACAGACAGAACAGGTATGCTGTTTCCAATCATCGGCTGTGCGGAGCGGCTGAACCTTACGCGCTAATAGTCCCTCTAGCCTTTGGGGTGCAAAACTTTCTTCGATAGATCGATTGCTGACAAACTCTTGAGCAATTTTCATTGATCTTTCTTTCACCATGGAATCCCATTGTGATAAATCGGATGCATCTAACAAATAAATACTACCCTCTATATCTGGTATCAACATTTTCTTTATCCACTTGACCTGCTTTTTGGCATATTGCCTTGTTCTTATTTTCATTCGATCGACACATTCCTCAAGTGTAATGTTGGGGTCATTATTTAACCATGGTAAGAACTCCTTAAATCCGATTACTTGCCAGACACCATTTTCACACTGCTCCATAGTATACTTTTTATTCTTGTAGAATTCATGAAGCTGCCGTATCTCCTCCATGCCTCCATTTTCGAGCATTTTATCTACCCTTTCATCCAATCTAGTTTCTAAAGGTTTAGGATCACTGTAAAGCCACAAGCACAATGTGTCGTATATTAACTGAGTAACTTGCTCAGAATACATTTCGCTCGGTTTTTTTCCTGTTCTATAGTATATTTCAAGCATCCTTTGCACTCTTCTGGTATCATTGGGATGGAATTTATTGGCTATCAGAGGGTCATGAGTTTGCAAAGTTTTATAAACCAATTTGGGGTCACCGGATGAAAGAATCTCATTCTCTTCTTGTGTGGGCGTTCTCGTTTGAGAGTCTAGATGTTTGTTGAATAAGACTTGCAAATAGTAATGAGTCCCGCCGACTACTATAGCGGTCTTGCCTCTACTATGAATATCATCTATGGCATCGAGACATTCTTTCTCAAACCGATGTAAATAATACTCTTCAGTCCAATCTACATGGTTCATCACATGGTGAGATATTCCATCTCTTTCTTTTAATGGATGCTTATTAGTAATTATGGGTATGTCTTTGTAGACTTGCATCGAGTCAGAGTTTATGACCTCGCCGTTAAACCGCTTCGCCAGTTGAATGGACAATTGAGATTTGCCTACTCCGGTTGTACCAGCGATAATAATGACTTTCTTAGAACATTTAGTGGGGAGTAATTCCACCATGCTCTTTAGCATATCGTTGGTTTGCTTACATTTACTATATCATCGAATGGCATACGACGTTTTTCTTATTAGAAAAGCATCTGCATCGCTTGTAAAAAAGAAACTCGAACGGCCATACAAAATATTTCTAAGACTTTTAAAAACCTCAGCAGCCCAATTGCACTTAGAATCAGGAGGCGATAATACTAGTGTGTATAGGTATGCGCTACTATCCTACGTTTCCCTTGGAGACTCACTGCCTTATTCCTCTGCAGTCTATCCATGTTTATACAGGAGCTATGAAAAGAAACCGACCCTACTGCAGCATGTACCAATGCCGTAATTCTCTGCGTGCCATATCTTGCAGTACTCCTTGCAAACCCCCTGGTACGTTTCAGGTGCCGCAGAAGTCGTGACTTTACATACATTTACTAAAGCGATTACTTATTGTGACATAAGTCTTTTCGAGGCAGAGTATACAGTGCGCGGCACTTTACCGGAAAATAAAGCACAATTGTTTTCACGTAAATTGAAGGTGAAGATAAAGTTATCACAGAAAATGAACGTTGTGCTGCATAGACCACATTAGCTATGCCATCAGTAGAGGGGACGCCGAATGTGCCCCAGAACAAGACAACCTACGGCGACACGCACGTAAATGATGTTCAGCCGATGGTGGTTCTCAGTGTGGCAACACAATCCAGAGTCCCCATCCATGTTCTTAGTTTCCTCCAGCTTGTCGCTTACATGAATGTGCTTTCTAGAAAAGGGCTAGACTTTAAAACTAAGCTCTTAAAGAGTAGCGAAGGTCAATATCTTCTGGTACGTTACGTGACCACGCAAAAGAAGAGCATGATTTTCATTTCGGACAAATTGTCATAGCAACGATGGTATAATTTTCTGTTTGAGGAATGGACATAAATACAGGAAGAGAATATCTGCATGCATAGCACTGCAGATGCCACATAGCGTGAAGTACGCTCCAAGCTCATGCTGACAACATGAGCACTGAATTGCAGGGTCCACGACTTTGGCTCTTCGCGATTGAGGTTCCATGGAAGTTTTTCCTAAAGTTTCCATTTAGGTTTCTCGAGCCGCCTTTCTCCATCTTTTCCCATGTGGCTCATTTACTACGGGCGAAAAGGACTGAAAATTTTTCAAAATCAAGAAAAAGTGCCCTCCGGCCGTCTTCCTGAAAGTGAGTCGATGAATTGGGCTTTACTAAGTTCTGAGTCAGAGGGTGTTTCTTCTTTCGCAGATTTCTCAACGGCGATCAAATGTTTGTAGCACAAGGGTTCTATATTTTCTTTTAATATCTTGCAAGTTTTCATTCTTTTTTACTTAAGTAGTTTGTATATTTTACTTTGTTCTTTTAGAAAAGAAGCTTAATCCTAATAGTTACTACTTGCCGTGCTACTAAAACACAACGAAGTAGAGAAAAAATGTCTGAATCACCAATGTTCCCGGCTTCTGGTTCTGAAGAATCAAACGAGGATGTCAGAATTCTTGGCTACGATCCTCTGGTTTCTCCTGCTCTACTGCAAGTGCAGGTTCCGGCTACTCCAGAAAGTTTAGCAACCGCCAAAAGAGGTAGAAAAGAATCTATCGAGATCATTTCCGGTAGAGATGATAGACTTTTGGTGATTGTTGGCCCATGTTCTGTTCATGACTTGGATGCTGCAGCTGAGTATGCTCAAAGGTTAAAGAAGTTGTCTGATGAATTGAAAGGTGACCTATGCATTGTCATGAGAGCTTATTTGGAAAAGCCAAGAACAACTGTTGGTTGGAAAGGTTTGATCAATGATCCTGAATTAAACAACAGCTTCAACATCAATAAAGGCCTGCAGTTCGCTAGACAATTGTTTGTCACCTTGACTAACACGGGTGTTCCAATCGGTTCTGAGATGTTGGACACTATCTCTCCTCAATATTTGGCCGATTTGTTATCATTCGGTGCTATTGGTGCTAGAACTACTGAATCTCAACTCCATAGAGAATTGGCCTCAGGTCTATCATTCCCTGTTGGTTTCAAGAATGGTACCGACGGTACTCTTGGCGTTGCTGTAGACGCAGTTCAAGCAGCTTCTCATCCACATCATTTCATGGGTGTCACCAAGCATGGTGTTGCTGCGATTACTACCACGAAGGGTAACGACAACTGTTTCATTATTCTAAGAGGGGGTAAGAAGGGTACCAACTATGATGCTGAGTCAGTGGCAGAGGCCAAAAAACAACTAGTCCCAGGTTCAAACGGTTTAATGATCGATTACTCTCATGGTAACTCTAACAAAGATTTCAGAAACCAACCAAAAGTCAACGACGCTGTTGCAGCTCAAGTTGCGAAGGGTGAGAATGCCATCATTGGTGTTATGATTGAATCTAATATCAATGAGGGTAAGCAAGACATTCCACCTGAGGGCAAGGCTGGCTTGAAATATGGTGTCTCCATCACTGACGCATGTATAAGCTGGGAAACCACCGAAGACGTTTTGAGAAAGTTAGCCGGTGCTGTTAGACAAAGAAGGGAAGTTAACAAGAATTAGAAGAATACAAAGCCTCGCTTTATAACCTTTTAGTAATATCTTCCCTTTTTTCCCACCACATTCAACGTATTTAATTGCTGAAGTACATCCGTATTGTGTTTAACGCTTGTTAAGTATAGTTTATGAAAAAGCTTGGCGAGCAAGCTCGTTTAATCTCTTCCACCAAGTAAGTCTCTTGAATACCTAAACTCTTGCGGTGGACGGAAGTATAGGGCTCTAGCTCCCAGTGTGTTTGCCAAATTTTTTGCCGTCAAAATGGTTTTGGTGGCAAGAATAATCCTGATGACAAATTTGCCTGACCACCAGGTCAAGACCAGTACTTCAAATTGGTTTTGCTTAACTCATCAATGTTTGGTGAACAGCGTGCAATGTGTGAGAACAGTTCTTCCTTCTGGAGGGGACCAAGTGGCGTCTCTTTTTTCGAGCTCCAAATTTTTGCAAAACACCCATTCATCCCAGCTCAAGCTTCTCATGCCTTTGACTCAAGATATAGTCATTAGTATTTAATCAGTCGAGACCACATCTTCGACCATCTGGAGGCCCTCCTTAGTACAGCATACAATGATGCCAGTCGTTCATATTATAGATGTGGAGAGTGGAAATCTTCAGTCACTAAGGAATGCCATTGAATACCTTGGCTACGATGTCCATCTTATTAAAACTGCTGATGATCCAGAATTGGCTTCGGCATCATTATTAATTCTTCCTGGTGTTGGAAACTTTGGTCATTTTGTTGACAATCTGTACTCTCGTGGCTTTGAGAAACCAGTCAAAGACTACATTAAATCGGGAAAACCTATCATGGGAATTTGCGTCGGTTTACAAGCGTTGTTTGCTACCTCTGATGAGAGCCCAAGTAGTCCGGGACTAAATTTGATCGATATGAAGTTGACTAAATTTAACGACACTACTAAGGCAGTTCCCGAAATTGGCTGGAATACTTGCAAGTTTGATGATGGAGAGCCATTCTTCGGAATCGATCCTTACAAAAGGTTTTATTTCGTTCACTCATATGCTGCTATATTAACACCAGAATTAGAAATCAAATTGAACAAAGATGGCTGGAGAATTGCAAAGAGTAAATATGGAGATGAAGAATTTGCCGCAGCTGTCTATAAAGACAATGTTTTCGCAACTCAATTCCATCCAGAAAAGTCTAGTAAGGCAGGTCTAGACGTCATCGCAAATTTCCTAAAGCAACAGCATCCAATAGTAAAATATACCGCAGAAGAAAGGGAATTATTGGAGAACGATTATTCAAATAACGGACTCACTAGAAGAATCATTGCTTGTCTGGATGTTCGTACAAACGATAAAGGTGATCTGGTTGTAACCAAAGGTGATCAGTACGATGTTCGCGAGAAAACAAACGGAAATGATGTAAGGAACCTTGGTAAGCCCGTTGAAATGGCACAAAAGTATTATCAACAAGGTGCCGATGAGGTCACTTTCTTGAATATAACGTCCTTCAGAGATTGCCCTTTAAAGGACACGCCAATGCTTGAGGTTCTGAAAAGAGCAGCTAAGACGGTCTTTGTCCCACTAACAGTCGGTGGTGGTATAAAGGACATCATCGACGTGGATGGAACGAAGATTGCAGCCCACGAGGTGGCAAGCTTGTACTTCAGATCAGGTGCTGATAAAATCTCTATCGGTACTGATTCTGTATATGCAGCAGAGAATTACTATGCCCATGGCTGTAAGGGTGATGGAACTTCGCCTATAGAAACCATCTCTAAGGCATACGGAGCACAAGCAGTCGTCGTGTCTGTGGATCCTAAGAGAGTGTATGTAAATGATCCAGAGGATACAAAGAATAAAACATTTCAAACAAAGTTTCCAAATGCAGAAGGCAAGACCTGGTGTTGGTACCAATGTACAATTAAAGGAGGTAGAGAATCGAGAGACTTGGGTGTTTGGGAACTCACAAAAGCATCGGAAGCTCTAGGTGCTGGCGAGATTTTATTGAATTGTATTGACAAGGATGGTTCTAATTCTGGTTATGATCTGGAGCTGATTGAACATGTCAAAGATGCAGTAAGTATACCAGTTATCGCATCTAGTGGTGCCGGTAACCCTGGTCACTTCGAAGAGGCGTTCAAAACAACACGTGCTGATGCTTGTTTGGGAGCTGGTATGTTCCACAGAGGTGAGTACACTGTTGATGATGTCAAAAAACATCTTCTAGAACATGGGCTCAAAGTTAGAATGGACCAAACCCAATTATAAAAAAAGCTTTTTTATTGACGGGCTCACATTTAGTTTGCACCATCACTATAATACTACGTATAGTAAATACTTTTATATAAAACACGCAACTTTTAATTAATTATCCTACAAGAAAAGTGTCATCACATATGTTTCAAAGAGGGACTATATCTCAATCATCCATTTCATCTGCTCTTTTTTCTGCATCGTTGTCGGAAAGCTTGATACCACCTGAAACAGAAAATTGACCACCGCAACCGACCATAACAATGTTATGATCTTGTGTGGCGGTATTCTTAATTCTTGTAGGAACTTCGATATCTTCGCCAGAAGGTCCTAAACCAACTGCATATGTCTCACCAAAACCCCAGGAGTAAGCTATCCCATTTTGGGCCACGGCTACACTATGGTGCGATCCAGCAGCAACGGTTTTCCACTTTGGCGTATTTTGGAATTTTGTTGGGATTGGTACTGCACGGATTTTATCGTGCACATCTTTATAACTGTATTCCGGTACTTCGTTCACCGCAATCCCAATTTCAAACATATCCAATCTACCAAAAGTGTACAAATCACAGTCTTGCGAAAGGACTAACGAGTGGTGCTCACCAGCCGATACCATTTTTACCTTGAGATCCTTAGGTAAAACGACTTCTTTAGGTTTTGTAACCAACCCACCATCTTCTATTTCTTCGGAAACACCACATTGACCGAATTGGTTCAATCCCCAACTGAATAGCACGCCGTCTTTGTTCAAAGCGAAATTATGGTTTTCTCCCGCGGCAATGTATTTGATATGCTTCAAGCCAAACGGTCTAGGGTCTAAGGTTTTCAAACGGAAACGTTCCATGACTTTTCTGCCTAATTGGTGTTGCTGACCGTTACCCCATGCAAAAACCATCCCCTCTTCATCCAAGAATAGAATGTGATCTTTTCCAGGAGCCAACTGCACAATCTTGAATTTTGAGAAGGTTGGAACTTTCCAGGGGGTATATTGAATTTTAATTTGGTCCTGATAGAACCCGAGAATTCCTTCATTACAACGGAAAGTACCCCACGCGTAGACCTCGCCATTACTAAATAGGGCGCAGCTCATGTTATCAGTGGCAGCTAGCTGTACTATTCTATGACCATCCAGCAACGGAGGTAGCGATTCTCTTGGGATCATGCTAGGTGTTGATTCAAGCTCGTTCAGATCTCCGTCATCGTCATCGCTGGAATCATCCGCATCCATATCTTTCAATTTTTCGGCAGCATCCGAAGTGTCCCTGCCCAGAGCACCGACATCATTGCAACCCCAAGACCAAACATTGCTGTCTGAATCAATTGCAAGTGTATGCATACCACCGACTGCGAAGGACACGATCTTCGTCGTATCATGCGGCAAAAAAGGGTTCAATCGAGGCCTCTTGACCTCTTTATTCTTGGCCAATGGACCAAGACCAAGCTCGCACATTGAACCAGTTCCCCAGCAGAAAATATCCAGCGGTTTCAGCGACACGTATAAGTGTTTGTAGTCATCCTGCGTATTAATTATATGAGAAGCGTGAGTCTTCGAGACTCGCTTGCTACTGGCATGGTTACCATTTTCTAAACCTGCACTAGCAGCCCTTTTCACCATTTTGAATCACGAAATGGACTTGTAAGTTATTTCTTTAATGATGTGTGCTCTTCAGTGTTTTCACGAGATCAGATCCAGTTTAGTATTTGAAAGTCTTTCAGTTGCTTAACTAATAACTTCCTCTGTCACGTGCAAGCGAGATCGAGCGTCACTATATGCTGGCACAAAAAAAATATTGGTATTCGAGGAATTGGGAAGATTAACGTTTTCTATTGTGACTTGAAGATTCTGAATATCATATTCGAGCGGTCTTCGTGTCTTTTGTTTGATTGGGGGACTTTTCCGCAGTGGCTTTGATTAATTTGATCCCAGGCAGCATTCCTTTCGCTGGCTCTCAGTCAAATGAGGCTATGTAAAACCATTTTCCCTGCTCTAACTGTTTTCTTTTTTTGGGCTATTGCCACATGCGAATATGAAGGCAAGGCAGCTACACTTTTATACTCAAGTGCTGCAGAGCGTATAAAAAATACTGTGAGCGTTCTGAATTCAAAGGAAGCTATATCCAAGGATATGGTTTATGAGATATTGAGAAGTCTCGGCGATATCGAAGAAAATTTAGAAATGGTGAAAGCAAAATTCTACACCCAGGATAAATTTTTGTCGATTCTTCATGCGATGTTAAAGCAAAAATTCGCCCAGCTACAGCAGAATGGCACTGACATGGAACGCACTTTGAACCATTTACTACAGCTGGTGAAAGGGCTGCAGGCTCTACAGCTAGCAGAGGAGGATGTTGATCAGATTAATTCTGTAACATTGGTTGCACCATCTAACATCACGTCTGAGTCTCAAATCACCAACTTTTTGGCCGAAGCGATGGGTAGAGAAGATGGTAGCTTTTCAATTGCTGCTGAGAGCGACCCCAAACCTGATTTGAAAAAGCTCCTAAAGACAGGGTCGTTCGTGTTGCTAATGCTGAGTACAACTGCTGATGTCTGTGTTTTCACAGGATTGGGACCCTGTATTGTGCTTTACGTGGTGGGATCCGGAGGGCTTCTAGTATGGTTCTCTCAGATTCTGAGTGAGATGTTTGGAGCAGAAAGCATCAGTATCTTTGAGTGTGTAGTTGAGCAATAGATTGATTCGGGGCTTTTTTGTACTAAATGGTGTTTTAATTAATGATTTACTGGCGCCCGTTTATATTTTTTTTCTGTAGGTCATCGGGTAGAACCTGAAAATTTTTAAACAGCGATGAGATGGCGATTGATGAGACGATGGTACTGCCAGCGGTTTAAAAGCTTTAGGGACAGTTATCGTGACTAGACCACTCATAATTCCAGAATAACATTTGATAAATGGGTAAAGTTACTTCTTCTAGATCTAGAAAGCAAAGACACGATCCTCTACTGAAGGACTTGGATTCAGCTCAAGGCACATTGAGAAGAGTTCAAGAAACGAGAGCTTCAAACAACGCTGATGATGAGGATGATCGCGAAGAGTTCATAGATTCCAGCACCTCTAGAAAGATTTTGCAACTGGCTAAGGAGCAGCAAGATGAAATCGCCGATGAGGAGGACAAGGAGGCACAAGATGCGGAGATTAACTCTGCCAGATTCAAGTCCATACAATACGACGACGCAGATTTCGATGAAGAGGATGAACAAGAGGTGGGGAATATTTCAGATTTTGAACCAGATGAGGAATACGCAGAAGAAGAGGAAGTGGAAATGGTTGAGATTGATGAAGAGGACAATGCTATGTTCGAACAATACTTCAAAGGCTCAGGTGATTACAACGCTGTGAATGGTAGCTATAATTTGGCAGATAAGATCATGGCATCTATCAAAGAAAAAGAGATGGAGTATGATGATCCTAGTGCGGTTCCTGCAAACGATGTCCCAGAAGAGGAGGAGGAAGATCTTCGTGAAAAGGCAATGAGAGGTGAAGGTGTCTCTCTACCGGAAAAAGTCATCAGAGCGTATACCACTGTCGGTACAATTCTGGCTACTTGGACTCACGGTAAGCTGCCCAAGCTGTTCAAGGTTATCCCCTCCTTGAGAAATTGGCAAGATATCCTGTATGTTACTTTTCCTGAGCAATGGTCTCCCCATGTTGTCTATGAGGCAACCAAGCTTTTTGTATCGAACATGTCAGCAAAAGAATCTCAAAAATTTGTCAGCCTGATATTATATGAACGGTTTCGTGAGGAAATCGAGAGAAGTCGAGACCATTCTCTAAACTATCATGTCTATCGTGCGTTGAAAAAATCTCTGTATAAGCCAAGTGCCTTTTTCAAAGGTTTTCTATTTCCTTTAGCTGAATCCGGATGTAATGTTCGGGAAGCAACTATTGCGGGAAGTGTACTTGCTAGGGTGTCTATTCCTGTACTACATTCGTCGGCCGCACTAAGTTACCTGTTGAGATTGCCCTTCTCACCTGCAACCGCCGTATTCATAGGGGTTCTTTTAGATAAGAAATATGCTCTACCATATCAGACTGTCGATGAATGTGTTTACTATTTCATGAGGTTTAGAATTTTGGAAGATGGAAGTAATTATGAAGACGCTACAAGAACGTTACCAGTCGTATGGCATAAGGCATTTCTAACATTCGCGCAACGTTACAAGAACGATATCACACAAGATCAGAGAGACTTTTTGTTAGAAACAGTTCGTCAAAGAGGGCACAAAGATATGGGTCCTGAGATTAGAAGGGAATTATTGGCTGGCTCAAGCAGAGAATTTGTCGATCCTTCTGAACAAAACAATGATTTGATGATAGATGTCAAATAAGCCCTCATCCCACCAAGTGCACTACCGGGCTGGAAAATCCTACCAGCGGAATATACACAGCTATTTACTCTACGTAAACTTTTAAAACGATAGGAACTTCCAATATGCGCGAGTCTACAGGGGCTGGTCAACCAAAAAAGACACCTCCCATCAAGTGTTCGGTGAAACGGTGTATTTGAAAAGTAGTGTAATTTTCTCTACATGCTGCTTGGAGTCTTTCCAGTTGGAGTAATATGTGGAAACACGTTTTTATACTATTTACGTTTTGTCTAACATTTTCAAGTTTAGATACCCGCCTATACACCTATTTTTTTTGGTAAGAGCGAGAAAAACCCGCCGCCGGGCATGTTTTTAGCGATTTTTAATCGACATATGTTAATATTCATGATGTACTACTCACAATGGCAGCATCTAAGTGAAGAATCCCAGGATGAGTCATTATGAACTAAAATCATTCGGCAAAACAGCTGAAACAGTTGATGCAGTTGAAGGTGTTCCGACTGAAGAAGAGGAAGAGGAAGATTTGGAGCTTGATCTTCGAGATCCGGTTACTTTCCCGTGGGTATTGACTTCATTGTGGATGAATTCTGCGCTTTCGGCATTAGATGGGACAATTGTATCAACCACAATAAACGATGTTGCTTCAAGGTTCCAACAAGCATCATTAGTAGCCTGGGTGGCCACGAGTTATCTCCTTACCACTTGCAGTGCACAACCATTGTATGGTAAAATAAGTGATATAATAGGCAGGAGAAAATGCTTGCTTTTTGGGGAAGTTATATTTGCGCTCGGAATAATACTCTGCTCTATATCTAGAACCATCCCAGAATTGGCAATAGCGAGAGCTGTTTGTGGAATTGGTGGTTCTGGCACAAGTGCGATGACTAATATTATTCTCTCTGATATGGTGCCCTTATCAGAGAGGGCCAAGTATTGGGGATATGGATCTGTTCTGTGGGGAATCTTTCAATCTATCGGAGGTCCATTAGGCGGAATCCTGCTGTCGTATTTTGGAGTGAGTGGATTGTTTATCCCACAAATCCCTTTTTGCATCGCTTCCCTCTACTTGTCTTGGAGATATGTTGAGGACTATAACGAAGATATGAAGACCTCTTGGAGAAGGATAGATTTTGGGGGTAGCTTTTTTTTACTGACAATGATTTCATCATTCATTTTTCTTCTCTCGGCGAATGATAACAAATCATTAGAACAGGCATCATGGTCCGGGTATAAGGTGGCAAGTCTAATTATTTTCGTACTATCAATCCTGGCATTTGCATTTGTTGAACGATTTGTAGCTATAGAGAATATTCTACCTTTTAGCGTTGTCAAAGGTTCTTTGGGATTGATGGCTTTTATTTATGGTCTTGTAGCTGTGATTAATTACACGTGTTTGTTCGTGATTCCACTATATTTGCAATTGGTTTGGGGAGTTAGTGTAAGCCAATCCGGCTGGTACATCATGTCAGTTGTGGTTTCCTCATCTGTGGGTGCAGTATCTACAGGTTGGATAGTCAAAAAGCTTGCAAAAAAAAATCGTGAAGCGACAATATACTACTCATCAATGTTGTTATTTCTCATGACAGTGCTGACAGCCTTTGGGTATTATGGAATTTTTGATGCGGTACGTGGAAGCCCCCCCGTTTACCAATTTCAACACCAACAGAAGCATGCAGTGGCTAAAATGATACTTGGCATGGGTATTCTTGGGTTTTGTCAGGGTTCACAAAATGTCACAGTAATGTTGTTCAACGTTGCGAAGGTCGGGAGAAAAGGGCAGGCTTCCTCAACAAGCGTGAACTTCTTATTCCGCTCCATGGGCAATGTATTGAGTGTTTCGATTGCTTTGAGTATCTTTACTAACTCCCTCAAAAATAGACTTCAGGACGTCTTGGCTGGAAAAGACGACGAATTGCTTCTTACTTTACTCAAAAACAATGCCTTTTTGCGCAGTGCTTCCATGCCCACAGCAAAAATTGACGTTATCTTGAATGCATTTAGACAATCTCTGATGAAAAGCTTTTTGCCTTGCAGATCTTCGGTCATTATGAATGTTTTATGTGGTGCAGTTCTATTTATGGTTGTTAAAAGGAAAATCAGGGCCATGTCAGGTTTGGCTGGCGACTTCTCCTAATTCTCGATTGCTCATAAAGCCGGGAAGATTTTAATGATAATGAATGTGATAAGCAACCCAATAATCATGAACAGAAATACAGTGATGTAAAACAAGTAACCCAATTTTTTCTTATCATACTTTTTTAATTTCCCACTTATATCTGTTAGACTTCTAGAGGCGACCTGAACCCCTATCTCAGCTGCACTAAGGACAGTCTTGTCTTCTTCTAAAGCATTTTGGAAAGCAGAAGCGCTTTGTCTCAAGCTTCCAACAAGCTTGGTCATATCCTCAAGCAGATTACTTTGTATATTATCTTGATCTTCAATTTGCCTGTCGACAGATTTTTCAGAATCGTTACCAGTGGCATCTTCTGATGCTCTCTTACCCAACAATCGTTTTCGCAGTTCCGACATCTCCTCAGACTGATCGTCAGTTCTGTTTTTTTCCAATTTTTCCAATTGGACAGTATCTGAACTTGGAGCGTCAAAATCGACGCTATAGCGTCTCGTCTTCATGCTTTCCTGGTATCCCTCATACTGTCTCTCCATTTCCTGCAATACTTGGTGCCTCTTTCTCGAACACTCGAAAGCGAGGGATGGGTAGTATTCTTGGTATTCCACTAAGGTGCCCTTGCCGTACTGTTTATGATTTGAGCTCAGTTGTTGATTGACTTCATTCTTTCTAATAATATCCAAATTTTCTGAAAGTTTCACGCTCAGCAGGTAAGATAAGAAAGGATCATTCACTTCATCGAACTCAGTTCCTAGAGAAGTATGTAGCATTTCCTTCATGTTCACGTTGATTTCCAACTTTTCTAACGCTTATGAAGCAATTGACGTTTTCCGTTTTTGAACCTTACTATGTATGGGAAGCCGCCCTCAGCAGAAACAGCAGGAATTTGACCAAAGAAAATAATATTTTTATTTCACCACAACTAAAGAGGAAAATAACGTCACAAGTGTTTTTGATACTCAGCGCTGAGTTGATCACATATGGCTGGCTCTGCTTCAAGAAAGACAGCCTTACGAAGGCATTTCGCGGCGATTCATTTCAACAGTGAAACGACCACTTTAACCGCCGAGTAACGTTGGCCTAATGGCCATTAAAAGGAGTCGAGAAATGTTGCATTTAGTGATTTTCTAGGGAGCCAAAACCAAGTGTGAGAATGTCCTCAAGGCGTTTGGGCTCAATGTCAGATTCAAGAAATTGCTCTCACTGACTTTAACGGGTCTGAAGAAGCACTAGTTTAAAACAAATACAAGTCTACACCTCACTATCTTCTTAAGCAACAATATACAAGCCAGGCGACCGCTTCCCAGAAAAATCACCATTGACTTGAGACTCATAAGGTCTCGCCTGGTAAATTCTATCTTGGGTTTACCAGAAAGACTTACACAATGGCCTAAGAGAAGGTCTCCGCCCGCTTCATATTTACCAACCTCCACATACGGCCGTACCTGCCCGGCTATGCACCAAAATTGATCGTGGTTGAAGGCGGAAAACAAGCATTCGTGGCAGCATCCAAGCTGTTGCTGCGGTCCCGTCAACGAGAGCCTCCTTTGACATAGGGTACACATGAGGAGACAGAGTGGGATATGCCAAAAAATCTCTGCATAAAGTACTACAACATTTACCTCTTCAAACTCGACCTCTAAAACGTTACCAAGCCAACCCAACATCTAAATCAAAGACGGTCCATAAGGGCGCTGCGGATTCCACTGCGGGACGACGACGGACTCGCAGCAGGCTGGTGGTCGGCACGTCGTAGAACTGAGGAAGGATTGGAGATCTTCGCCATGCCCAATCCTGAGATTATCAAGCAAAATCTGAGGCGAGTCCAGATGTAGAGCTGCAAAAGTCCCGAAGGTCAGAAGCCAAGTGGTGTCGCTACGGTCCCAATCACGCAAGCCCTGTCCGTTAAGACGCATCGCAAGGCCCCAGAGTGTACTGGAATTTTACTTAAATTTACTCGTTTTGACGAGAACGCTCGTCGGTCAACCAACGAGCTTTCCCTTCTACAGGTAAGATAAATTTCCGCCCACCTACTATCAAACTACGCACTGTGGATTTAATCAGTCGTTGTTAGCGAAAAGGGCGTGGTAAAATCGTTTCTGGGCAACTTAGAATACTTGACTGTGCAAAGCTTAGAGAGATTGAGATAATCTCAACAAAGTAATCTTCTCAATGACAGCAAGAAAAACTCCCGCATGATTGTCTCAAGAATCATTCAATGTCGAAGAATACCCTCCTCAATCCAATTGATCAAGCCAAAGTGTATTTTGTGCCGTTGATTGTATGAAAGTTGGGCAAAGAACTGTAGAAATTTGCAGCGCCGTCGTACTTTATAGCTGAAAATTTGACCTGAACTAAGACGCCGGGTAACAACTATGCGTTTGCACAGTTTTAAAATCTATCAACTTTCCAATCACAATGGCATTGCAAATAACCGCAGCGGCCTGGACCCAGCGTAGAGGAACGTGAAGTCCACCCACTTGATATTCCAGCATATCGAGCAGGTTTCAGATACTCTATATTTCTCTTAAGTCAGCGTCAAATGTGCCTGAAATTTGTGGTGGTGGGCGCAGTGTGCCATCGTGGCCATTGATATCGATCTAGAGTTTAGCTTAGCACAGCTACTTTGATAGAAACAACTTGTGTGAAATATCTTGTTACAGCAAGACACATGTTTCCATCAAAACTTTTAATGGGGACTGATGCTCTATTAAAACTGTAAAATTTTCTGTTCCAGCCGCGGAGGCACTGCAACTATCCCAGACTAAAAACTAATTAATATACTAAAATTGCTTTAGAAGTACCTGCGAGGATTAGAAAACTGCGAGATAAATTCTTTTAAATGAGACACTCTAATGGTCTTCTGTTAAGAGATTTTGCAATGACAATTGCGCCTTGCGACTAGCCGCCTTTATATCTTGATAGCGGCTACACCTCTGCAATTAGAGCCCACTGATATTTTGTATAACGTTTCATACAAGTTCCAGAAAGTATCTAGCGCGGATTATTGTCCTATAATAGTATGTAGGTGACACAAAGGCTTATATGCAGCTTAATCAAAGGCTCAAGGAAGTCCTCGACTGCTTTTTGTTAAAAACCTCCCTTCCAATTCAGTGAAGCCTATTGGATCGAAAAAACATTGCTCATGATTATCTTTTTAAGGAAGACATGTCGATAATTGTGAATCAGGGCAGCGAGAGAAGTAAAATCAGGGTTTAACACTTGATTGTTGCCGGTTAACGATGGCGTGTCAAAAAAGATTTTGCAATATTTACGTAAGTCTCTTACATGCTGCTAATTTCTATAAAGATAGATAAATAATCATGCCAACCTGAATCACCATTCTGGATGCATTTCAGCCCTTTTTTTCTCTTTCTTATTCTTTTTGTTGTGTTTTTTACTCCTATCCCCAGTTACAGAGTTCTTGTGGAAAGGCGATGTCAATTTACCCTTAACTTTATCCATTTGAAAAAATTCTTTGTCCAAGCTGTCTGATGCATTATACAGAGCCGCTTGCTTACCACCATGTGTCACCCCTGAGGCTTCATTTCCGTCTTCACCACCGGTATGTGCGGAAAAAGTAAGTTTGTTCAAGTCTTTTGCTAGATCGAACTCTTCTAGGGCTTTTGACTTAGCGGCCTCAAGTAGTTGCACCTGTCTGGTTTCAGGCAGCCTTTCAAAAGAATAAAGCTCCTTGTTAAATTCAGCACATTCCTCTCTTGAGTAAGGTGTGTCATCTTCCAAGTGTGGTGGAGGATTCACGTAAAGCAGCTTACCATTGACGTAGTCCTTTAGAATATAACGACTTGCACGAGACTCATCTGCAGAACCGAAACCTTGGGTCATATAACCTCGGGCTCTTGCATATGCAACTAGCAATTCTTGTGCGGTTGGATGCTCTCCGGTCCCTCCCTCTTCAGGAGAACGCATTTGGATGTGAATACCATACGTCGCCTCAATGTAATACTTGGGGACCCTTTCTGCAACAAGAGTACAGGGTCCCATATAGTCACGCAGTTGATCTATTGGTAAAACACCATTACATACTAGTTCTCCTTTATTGTAGGCGAAATTTGGGAAAACTAGACCAGGACAATCACATAGGATAACGGAATCTGACAGATTGATTGTTTGAAAATGCTTAGTTTTTCCAGGGGTACTTGAAACAGAGACCTTTTTAGCGCCTACCAGGGAGTTAATTGTGGAAGATTTTCCGACGTTGGGATAACCCACTAAACCAATTTGAGTTACCGGAGGTTGCCCCGGCAAAGGTTCTGTCAAGGATACATCGGGCGCCCTTGCCAAAAATAACTCTTCCAATTGGTCAAGCGTCAGAATTCTGACCAATTCTAACATGTCTTCGTCCAAGACCTCACCTTCACACAATTCTTCCTTCACTTCTTCTTGCACATAGCTTTCACCTAGCTCTTCCTGCTTCTGCAGAATTTCATTAGCTTTCAAAGCCGAGTAGAATGTGAATGCAACGTTTCTTGACGTGAAGTACTTTGCCCATGCAACTCTTTGTTTTAAAGTCAAAAGATCGGCCTTATTAACTAGCAGTAAATTCTGTTTACGTGCATCTATTTCCTTGACGTATCTTTCCAAATCGACGGATCTAAACAGCAGCGGGTCTCTGGCATCAACGATTTGTACGACCAGGTCAGATCTTTCTACCACTCTCCAAAGCTGCCTCCAAACTTCAATATTTCTTTCAAATGGAGTTAGCAGCAAATCTTCCTCAGATTCTTGTAGCATTGCTAGTTTTCTCCTCCAATTCAAAAAAGCTTCTTTCTCCTGCTTATCTAATTGGAACCTAGTCATATCTTTATCCCACGCTGGTCTTCTTGGCACGATCAGTTCGCGAGCATGTTCTCTTTGCTTAGAACTCAAATTCTCACGTTGCTCATTGGTCAAACTAAACCCTTTAGTAACAGCTGAGTCATTTCCACTATCCATACGGATGATCTTGACGTTAGAATGACGATCAGCAGCAAAATCTTTGTCAGCTAATTCCGCTGTTCCCAAAAATTCTTCCAGAGCAGATTCCTGGGTCACAGATCTCAGTTTCACCCAGTCCGCCTCATGCTTCTCTGTAGTAAATCTCATTTCTCCATCAGGTAAAAACTCTACGGCGTTCTCCTTTTGACGTGCGTATTTAATGGCTCTTCCCAGTACAATAGCATTCTTATTCTTACGGTGTATTGGTTTTGGACCCTTTGGAGGCTTCCATTTCTTTGTAGCTTCCTTTGGTGGCATTATATTTCAACTTATTGCAAAACTGAATAAAGCTTCGTAATGCTTTGACGTTCAATAGCCTAATATTTCGACAATTGTCCATAGTAAACTTGCGATGACCATCCCAAAAATTTTTTATCTGCCGCCAGATGAGCGAAGCCCGCTCGGCGCAACTACACAAATAATTAACATATATGAACTTTCGACCCGCAAAGGACTTGCAATGCGTCCGAGTGTACAAGGACCGGCGTCGAGCGTAGAGGCTCCAGACACTTTCTCACATTCCACTGAATGCTTGGCAGGATACTGCCTTGGAAGTTCTGTCAAAAAGGTGCTGAAATTTGAACGGCATTCTATTTTGAAAATTGTGAGTTTTTAGGTGATGGCACCGCAATTTGGCCAGGCCGTAGACAAAGTGTTCCCTTTGAGAGCTCTACACATGCCACATTTGTAATGATTTGTCATAAAATGAACAAGTAGCGACAAAATCTTTGCACCAATCCCCACCGTAGCACATTGATTCATGACCTGTCTTCAGATAATTCTTCACTCTAAAGATATCTTCCCTGTCCTCTCTTATCTCAATTATCTTGGCACCGTTGTACATGCAACACACCAGCAATTGGTCTAAGGTTGAGTTGGAATCCGAAATGTCTTGCGATAAGCCTCTTGGGAATTCAGAGAATCTCCATACCCCTCCCCCCAGGCCACAATCCCAGGATTTTGTCACAGGAGAGTTCCGTCCTGGGTAGATAGATTCGCCCAGCATTCTAAGATCAAGCGATCTGATCTTGTCGTCATATGAACCAGTGATTATAGATGTCGGTCTTGAATGGCGAAAAGTTGCCGAGCCACTTTTAATGGCAACAACACCAGCTTCATGTATCCTCTCGTTCGACCATATTATGTCCTTGGTGCGTAGGTCGTGTGCTATTATTTTAGCATCATCACCGCCGGTGAATACCACATTTTCGAGTGGTTGCAGTTGGCCAAACTCCCCGGTCCAACATTCCAAGGAGTGTCCCTCAATGAACTCAGCAGGCTCTATTTTGATAACATTTTGAAATCTTCCTTGTACCTCCACGCTGTCGAGCTTCATTTTTTCATAATTAGTAGCGACTGAACTGCAATTTAAGGTGATCGTCTCGTCAACAATATCCGCGATTGCACAGTGACCAAGAGTGTTCGTTACAAGTAGAGTCCTGGGGTCCAAGGGCGAAAAGTGAAGTGATGTTATAAGTGCATCAGTTTCAAATACTTGCAGATTAGCCAACTGGTGAAGTTCAATGCTCTCGTCGTGGGTTGTCGTTACAATTCGCCAAAGTGTCACATTTCCTGTTGAATGTGCAGTTGCAACAAGATTCTCATCAAAGGAGGATAACTTTAGATCCAGGATGGCTCCATAGGTATCATACGATTTTATTAATCGAAGGTATTTATCAAAAACGTCCAATGAACCTGTTCTTTTACCGCTGGGTTTGTCCAAATCATATGTGCCGACGAGAATGAACTTGCCTTGGAATATCCGCAGGCAGCACGGTGGCAATTTGGTCTGAACCGCTCTGTTGACAATTGACTCGTCCATACAGCTGTTCGACAACTCAATAAATGCTCTCTCTGTGTGATAATTCTTCATCGAGCCAATAATTGGCATGCCGTACAATTTCATTGACTTTCCAATGTTTGTCCGGTGCTGTTTCTTGTCCGATGTTCAATTGTCAATGCTCAATGGAATCAGCAAGACACGTCAAAATAGAGTAGGAAAAGTTTTATACATAAGGAACAGTTAGCAGGAGCTCAGACCACAAATTTCAGGTGAATTATAGCTGCTCTGATCTGTCTTTAGACTGTGGAGAATATTTTCTTGTTTATTGCAAGACAATGACTGTAGATCAGAAGTATTGGGATGAGTTGAAACCCTATCAAGTCGATGTACCTTCTCGCGATCCGCAAGCCAGATATCTTCTGAAGGACCCTAGCAGTCGCAAATTTGACATCGAAGCTACCGCTAAGAGATTTGAACATTTACTTTCTCTCAGTGGGCTGTTTAAGCACTTCATCCAGAACAAGGCTAAGAAAGATGAAAGGTTCAAACGTGTGCTTGATATGCTTGAGAATGGCGATGGAAAGAATAGTAAAGGAGGAAATGGCCGTAACGATAAGAGGAGGCGTAAGACTGAGAGAGAAGAAGATGCTGAACTTTTGAAAGGCGAAGAAGAAGAGGAAGAAGGGGTTGACGACATAGAGTTTCAATTCACAGAATCTCCAACTTACGTCAACGGATCCTTGAGAGATTACCAAATTCAAGGCTTGAACTGGTTAATTTCCTTGCATAAAAATGGACTAGCTGGTATCTTAGCCGATGAAATGGGATTAGGCAAAACCCTGCAAACTATCTCGTTTCTCGCCTACCTAAGATATATCGAGAAGGTTCCCGGGCCGTTTTTCGTTATTGCTCCAAAATCGACTTTGAACAATTGGTTAAGGGAAGTAAAGAGGTGGACACCTGAGGTGAATGCGTTCATCCTACAAGGTGACAAGCACGAAAGAGCAGAGCTGGTTCGTAGTAAACTGTTAACATGCAAGTTTGATATCGTTATCGCGTCTTATGAAATAGTCATCAGAGAGAAAGCCTCCTTCAGAAAAATAGATTGGCAGTATATTGTAATCGACGAAGCACACCGAATTAAAAATGAAGAATCTATGTTGTCGCAAGTGTTGAGAGAATTCTCCTCCCGTAACAGGTTGCTTATCACAGGTACTCCTCTACAAAACAATTTGCATGAGCTATGGGCCTTATTAAACTTCTTACTCCCTGACATCTTCTCTGATTCTCAAGATTTCGATGACTGGTTTTCATCAGAAACAACGGAGGAGGATCAGGACAAGATCGTGAAGCAACTGCACACAGTTCTTAAACCCTTTTTGCTGCGTCGTATCAAAAATGATGTCGAAAAGTCACTTCTACCAAAGCAAGAATTGAACGTCTACGTGGGGATGTCGTCTATGCAAAGAAAGTGGTATAAGCAAATTTTAGAAAAGGATCTAGATGCTGTTAATGGATCAAATGGAAGCAAAGAATCGAAAACACGTCTTCTAAATATTGTCATGCAACTGAGAAAATGCTGCAATCATCCTTACCTTTTCGATGGAGCCGAACCGGGTCCACCATATACAACAGACGAACATCTGATTTACAATTCTGCAAAGTTAAAAGTCCTGGACCAGCTATTGAAAAAAATGAAGGAGCAAGGTTCTCGTGTTCTGATTTTCAGTCAGATGTCAAGAGTTCTGGACATTATGGAGGATTATTGTTTTTTCAGGGAGTATGAATACTGTAGGATAGATGGTTCAACCGCGCACGAAGATAGAATCCAAGCAATAGATGACTACAATAGTCCCGAATCAAAGAAATTCATATTTCTGCTAACCACACGTGCAGGTGGGCTTGGTATCAACTTAACTACTGCTGACGTGGTTGTATTATACGATTCTGACTGGAATCCTCAAGCAGATTTGCAAGCAATGGATAGAGCCCATCGTATTGGCCAAAAGAAACAAGTCAAAGTATTTAGGTTTGTTACAGACAATTCTGTTGAAGAAAAAATTTTGGAGAGAGCCACTCAGAAGCTAAGGCTGGATCAATTGGTTATACAGCAAAACAGGGTATCGGGTCAAAAAAGCAAGAAAGAGGGTAAGGCTGATTCCAAAGATGCTTTACTCTCCATGATTCAGCATGGTGCGGCGGATGTTTTCGAAAGTGCAGCAGGCAGTTCAGGAAATACTCCACAACCCGAAGATCAAACTGCACGCGAAGAAATTGACTTAGATGCTCTTTTAGCGGCATCACAAAACAAAACGCAATCCCTAAATCAAAAATATTCAGCATTAGGTTTAGATGATCTACAAAAATTCAACCAAGACTCTGCATATGAGTGGAATGGGCAGGATTTCAAGAAAAAAACACAGAAAGACATTATCAGCCCCGTTTGGATCAACCCGACCAAGCGTGAACGTAAGGAGAACTATTCAGTCGACGGTTATTATAAAGATGTTTTGCAAACTGGAAGAGCCTCAACTCCAAGTCATCCAAAGATGCCAAGACCTAGACCATTCTACTCTCATCAACTACAATCTCCTCAACTGAAAGTTTTGTATGAAAAGGAAAGGATGTGGAATACAAAAAAATCTGGCTACACGCCTACCCAGGATGATGTTAAAACGACATATGGTAATATAGAGGATGAGGGTGAAAGAAATCAAAAATTAGAATTGCTCAAATTATCAGTGAATAATGCCCAGCCTTTAACTGAAGAAGAGGAAAAATTGAAAGCTGAATTGGAAACAGAAGGCTTCCCTAACTGGAGCAAGACTGACTTCAGAAAATTCATAACAGCTTCTGGTAAATATGGCAGAAATTCTATTCAAGCCCTCACACTGGATTTAGCTCCTAAAACAGTTGATGAGGTCCGTGAATATGCCAAGGCGTTTTGGGCCCATGTCGAACGAGTAGAAGACTACGAAAAACATTTGAAATACATTGAAACGGAAGAGGAGAAAATAAAGAGAGTTAAGCAACAACAGGAGGCACTTCGCCGTAAAATTTCGCAATACACAAACCCATTCATCGATCTAAAGCTGAAGCACCCCCCATCGACGAACAACAAAAGAACCTTCTCTGAAGAGGAGGACAGATTTATTATGATAATGCTCTTCAAGTATGGTCTTGACAGGGACGACGTATATGAATTGATCCGAGACGAAATTCGGGAATCTCCACTGTTTGAATTGGATTTTTTCTTTCAAAGTAGAACACCTATGGAGCTAGCCAGAAGAGCAAGTACTTTGATGCAATGTTTAGAGAAGGAGTTTAATACAGGCCTTGTTGTCGATGATGATCTGAAAAAACGTTTAAAAGAGGAAGACGAGAGTGGCAAGCGTATGAGAGAAGAGATACAAAACGAAGAAAACCAAACCGAAGAGCAAAACAAGAAAGCTAAAACCGAGCCCGAATAAGCAGTAGCTATTTTATTATTACGCTGAATATATAGTAATTAGAACTTGATTCGGTAATCAAAAAACAAAAATATAAACGAAGCAGCTAGGTTTGAACAACAACCACAAAACACAAACGCAGCGCAGCCCTTTACTGTTTGAGCAGTTTTTCAATTTCAGATTCCAGCGAATGAGGCTTAGTCAAGGAAGAATATCTTTCCACGACTTTCCCGTGCTTGTCGATCAAAAATTTTTCGAAATTCCATTTGATACGAGTTAGACCCATCATTCCTGATTTTTCCCCCTTCAAATATTCGTAAACAGGGTCAACGTTCTTACCGTTGACATCGATTTTCTTCAACACAGGGAAAGTAACACCGTAGTTCAGCTTGCAGAAAGAGGCAATCTCTGAGTCTGTGCCGGGTTCTTGGCTACCAAACTGGTTACATGGGAAACCGAGAATGACCAGCCCTTGGTCCTTGTACTTCTGATAAAGCTTCTCCAAATCTTCGTATTGAGGAGTGAAACCACACTTGGAAGCAACGTTCACTATTACAACAACCTTACCATCCAGCTGTTTAAAAGGGTAAGGTTCTCCCTGGTTATCTTTTGGTGCTAATGAGTAAAACTTTGAAGCCATGGTAGGATTTTTCTATATAGGTTACGATACTTCTATTATCGTAAGGTATAGCTATTTGCTTTCATCGATCCATTGATAAAGGTACCCTTTATATAGAAAGCGCCAGCAACACAGCGTGTCACCCGGCCTAGACCAGGCAGATATATATTCTATGTAGCTTTTAGAACCCTGCGGACTGTCAATGCACGCGAGTGCTGAGAGACTAGGCCTCTCCACACGCCATCAAGCTCTCAATTAAGTACTTCAGAATGGTGTTTTAGCTGTATCGAAGGCCTCAGCGGCCGTTGGCAGTAACTTCTAGCAGTAGCACGTTTTGGGACGCCCGCGAGCTTATGCTTGAGCTTCCCGCAGCTAAGGCGGGTCTTCGGAGCTAGGCAATGGCAAAAACTGAAGTCGTCGTAGCATTCTATGCAGATGCAGTCATCTCCTGCATTACCAGTCCCTGGTGAAGTTATATTCTTAATATTTATTTAGATGTACATACAGGAAGAAGGCTCACGGGCTTACTGGCTGCGATTCCCCTGGGGGAAGAAGAAGTTTTGTGGAGGCGCTCACGTTTATTGTTCTTGGAAGTCTGGTTGAGATTGTGGTTGCTGGGCGCTGACCACAGACATGCATCTAAACTCGTTGGAGTATGTGGACTTCCACAGGCGCACCTTGCCGTCGTCGCCTGCACTGCTTAGTAAAGTTCCGGTCAAATTCCACGAAACTGACCACACTTCGCTTTTATGGTCGTCGTGTTCGCTAATCAATTCCACTTGTAGTTGAGCAGCATCGGCTTTTTCTATGCTTATATCATCACGATAGCCCTCCCCGAAGGAGGAGGTGGAGTTGCTTGCTGGTCGTTCAGTCAATTTGTATATCCGCACCTTACCGTCTTTGCAACCCGTTGCGATGAGCTGATACCACCTACCAATGGACGGAGCCCAACTCACACTTCTGATCAGACCGCTATGGCCCTCCAACTTGGCCGCGACGTGTAGCTTGTTATCTTTGCCTCTTTGGTAGATCAGCGCCTGGTCAAGGACGCATACCGCAATCTTCTCGGTAGAGAATCTCGAAGGGCACCAAGATAGACAGAAATCAGACTGCAGATGACTCGCCGGCGATACAGATAGAACTTTGATCTCCGACGTTAATGTCCAAGATCTCAGGTCCGATGGTTCCAAGGCGTCATACATTCTGAACGTGCCGTCATTGCCAATACACGCCACTCTCAATCCAAGATGTGCAGGTGCAAATTTAACATCGTAGAGTGCACCTTTCGAATCATTGATAGCACACAGTTTAGTCCAACGACGACCTGAACACTCTTCTTGATCAGGGTCTTCTTCCCATAGTTTAATCGTTTTATCATACGACGCAGAGGCAATTATGCGGCCATACTCGGGGCTAGCCCAGTCCAATGAGACCACACTGCTGTTGTGTGCTCTCCACGAATCACTTAGTTGCCATTCGTTTGTTTCGCTTTCTAATCTAAATACTTTGATATGTTGGTCAGATGAGCATGTTGCGACATGCCTGCCGTAGAAATCATAGGAAACATCATGAACTAGGTCATCGTGACCGCTATCGAAAGGTTTCATTTTATACAGCCAACGTTCGTTCTTATCCTCTTACTTTTGCCCTCCTGCTCAGCATTTCTATATTATGATTTTTTCGCTAGGAAGCGAGCTCGAGATTAATATCAACGTGTACAGAACTACATACATTCTAGGCCAATCAAGAGACGGCAAGAGCAAGACTAGGGAATTATGTTTCGGTTCATTCTACCATCAATTGCCCTGGTGTTGGTATACAGCTCAAAGCAACACTCTGCTGTTCTCTCTTCGATAGTTTTCTCATTGGCAGGATATATTGTTACCGATTCCTTGATTCCACGTGTGGGAAGTTCATTCGTTAAGATCGGTTTATTTGGCAAGGACCTAAGTAAAGTCGGTAGGCCAGTTATCCCTGAGAGTATAGGTGCCGTTTCTGCTGCCGTCTACTTACTTTTAATGATGTTTTGCATACCTTTCATGTTTTACAAATATATGGTGACTACAACGTCTGGCGGTGGTATTCGTGACATTTCAGCTGAACGTTTGGAACCGTCTGGTGATTTCTTTCCTCATGTTAAACTTTCAGAGTACCTAAGTAGTCTGTTATGCTTAGAAAGCACTGTGCTCTTAGGTATCGCAGATGACTTGTTCGATTTGCGCTGGAGACATAAGTTCTTTTTGCCCGCTGTCGGTGCTATTCCGCTATTAATTGTTTACTATGTTGATTTTGGGGCCACGCACGTACTGGTGCCAGGGTTCATGCAGAACTGGTTGCAGAAGACCAATATTGATCTAGGTTTGATGTATTATGCGTACATGATGTCCATGACTATTTTCTGTCCGAATTCCATCAACATATTGGCGGGGGTCAATGGTTTGGAAGTTGGTCAAAGTATTGTGCTAGGAATTTTGGCCCTTATCAACGACTCCTTGTACTTAACCATGGGTCCACCCGCATCATGGGAAAGTCACCGTTTTTCGGCTATCATAATCCTGCCATTTTTGGGGGTATCAGCAGCCTTATGGAAATGGAATCGCTGGCCAGCCAGAGTTTTCGTCGGGGATACATACTGCTATTTCGCCGGTATGGTGTTTGCTGTGGTCGGTATACTGGGTCACTTTTCAAAGACAATGTTGCTGTTGTTTTTACCTCAAATTCTAAATTTCATTTATTCGTGTCCTCAATTATTTCACATAGTTCCATGCCCGAGGCACAGATTACCTAAATTCAACGAGAAGGATGGGTTACTTTATCCCTCGACCGCCGATTTGCGAGAAACACCCGCCAAGAGCTTTTTTCAACCTATATTGAAGCTCCTCCATTTTTTCAGATTAATTCACTTAGAATACGAGAATGACAAAATGGTTAGCTGTACAAATATGACGCTGATTAACTTAGTCCTAGTCTGGATGGGTCCGATGCGTGAGGATAAATTGTGTAATACTATATTACAGCTCCAGTTTATCATAGGAATATTAGCCATCATAGCAAGACATACCCTAGGTGCCTTACTCTTTGGCCATGACAATCTATGGTCGATTGTTTAACGATACAAATTCTTAGCATTAATATTATTATTTAATATGATTCTGCATTTAAAAAAGGATACACAATATAGTTGGCTGAGACATGCAGTACTTGCAGCTATGATTTTACGTTTAGCAGTTCACAGAGCATTGAGCTTCTACGCCCTTGAATGCTATTTGGCCAATTCATCAAAATATTTTTGACGTGCCTCGCATAATTCTTGCACCCAACTTTGAACTTCTTCGGTCTTGACGCTAGAAACTGCACTCCAAAACTGGCTCAAATCCTTTTCACCCTTATACTCCTTCTCGTATTCAAAACATTGAACTAGCATTTCATACTTATCGATATCTTTGACATAACGAGCTTCGAGAGAAGATATGTTTTCATATTCCAACCAATCGTTCAAGATCTCTTTTGCAGCCTTTTCGTTGTATGGCTCAATCAAAAATTCACATAAATATTGAATTGTTTCCCATTCTCGGCGATGCTTTTCTTCCTTGTCAACGCCATCAAATGGCGTTATATCACCAACCAAGGATTCAGCAATATCGTGAACCAAAGCGATACGCACACATCTGTCACGGTTTACCTTTGGATCAGTTATCAACATCGAGGTGATACTCATTCGGTACATATGGTCCGAAATACTTTCACAGGGTATAATGTCATGGTCTAACCAGCCAGTTCTCTTTTGAATCTTCAGCTGTTGCACAACATGAAGAAATGCTAAAACGTAATTTGGCTGAGGAGTGGCGAGCATTTTCTGAACTTCAACAGGGACATGATCTTGGGGTCTCCAAATCTTGGTGTCACCGTTTGTAGCTGTACACATCGTAGATTTGTATGTAAAACGAGATAACTTAAACTGTTGGAATCGTGAACTGCAGTAGCGAGGCAGTCGGTGTGGACTTAGCAATGCTAAAAAGTTCATCTTCTAATCTTGGCAACTCATCAAGAATATTTTTATTCGATTTTTCAAATGTAAACAATGATCACCGTTAAAATTTCGGATTTAAAAAATATAAAATACAATATAATATTCATTTAAAAAATGGAAATGAGAATTAGAATTACTTTACAACGTACAAATTATATTTAAAGTTTGTAGTTTAAGCAACCAATTCGACAACACCACCAGCAGCTCTGATCTTTTCCTCAGCTAACTTAGAAACGAATCTGGCCTTGACAATGACTGGGACGTTTGGAATTCTACCCTTACCCAAGATCTTACCGTAACCGGCAGCCAAAGTGTCAATAACTGGAGCAGCAGATTTGGAAGAAGATTTCAAGTATTCATCTCTCTTGTCTTCTGGGATCAAAGTCCACAATTTGTCCAAATTCAAAACTGGCTTCCAGAAATGAGCTTGTTGTTTGTGGAAGTATCTCATACCGACCTTACCGAAGTAACCAGGATGGTATTTATCCAAGTTAGTTCTGTGGTGGTGGAAACCACCGGCCATACCTCTACCACCGGGATGCTTTCTGTGCTTACCGACACGACCTTTACCGGCTGTGAAAATAATGACAACAAGTGAATGTGTCCAAAATATGTTAGTAAACCTTAATTCTTCTAATGAGTCTGAAATATGGTGATAATTCTCTTTTCCGAATCGTGCAATAATCTAAGCCCTTCGTCCTGCGATAGTTCTTATAATAATTAGTGAAGCGTCCACTCATGCGAAAAGGTTCTGTCTGAGATGTGATTAGCGATGGAAGAGTATTAGTGACAGGCAGACATGCTGCTGTCCTCCTCGTGGCCTGGCAATTTGCCGAGACCTACGAGGACTGATAAGCACACTAAGTGTGCTTATCATGTCGTAATCTTAAACATAACAAACAAATCCTTTTTTGATAGCACGAAGTGGTACACTACTCTACGATGACAATGCACGAAACACAAAAGAGAATCACAGCCTTGGTTCTTTCATTCCCTCTTCCAATAGGAATTACATACCTGAGACGTGACCTCTGTGCTTTCTGGTTTTGGTTAATCTAGTTGGCATTTCTGGTTAACTTTCTTCAATATTTTAAAGAAATGCTTGAAGACAGGAAGTAGCATTGATAAACCATTTGCTCTTATGCATAATGAGTGTCACCCATCATCCATCATCGAGGCATCTACTGGCCCCATGCGTCGGCGGCGGCGCCCGAACTGTTTGTTGTATGCGTTCTATAATGGCAGTCGCGGAACCCGCTTGAAAACTTGAAGAAAATAAAACCAAAAATAAGGTACGGATGTTTGTACGGTAAATATATGTACGGATGTAAATAGCATACAGTCATAATGTTCTAAAAGCAAAATAAAAGGGGAGCGATGCGTTTTGGTTTGTTTATATATAGTGAAAAAGATGGATCAGATATCCTACACGATCCGTCTCAACAATGATTCAATGGTCACGTAAGTAAAGATCAGTTTAAGTGTACTTTTAGATGAGTGAGACTGATTCTTTGCTTCCTGACTCGGCGATGCGCTCCCATAACAAGAGAGCTTCACTGGCAAAGCCTGTTTTATACTGCACTTTGATTTCTTGTTTGGGCTCTGTGCAGTTTGGCTACCACACCGCTGAATTGAATGCTCCTCAGCAAGTAATGTCGTGCTCTGAGTTCTACATCCCTGGCGGGAATACACCGTATGATAACACATGGTTGGGCGAGCACAACTTCAAGCAATGTGTCCCGATGGATGACGAGCAGATCGGGATGATTACTGCTGTGTTCTGTGTTGGCGGTCTTTTGGGTTCATATTACTCGGGATGGCTGTCAAATATGTACGGACGTAAGAAGCTGAGCATATATTCCAGTCTAGTGGCTTGTTTAGGATCTTTGATATTGTTCGGGAGCAATAGTTACAGCGGCTTGATCGTCGGGAGAATGATTGTTGGCTTATCCAGTGGTCTGTCGATCGTGGTAACACCATTGTTTATCAACGAGATTAGTCCTGTGGAATGGAAGGGCGCGTTGGGGTCTATGAACCAGGTCTGCATCAACCTGGGTATTCTTTTGACGCAGACCCTAGCTTTAAAGCTTGCAGATTCATATCGCTGGAGATGGTTGATGTTCACAGGGTTTATACTTGCTGTGACCAACATTTTACTCTGGCTGCTGATTGAGGAGTCCCCCAAATGGTTGATGATCAAGGGCCATGTGCCAGAGGCTGAAATGGCGCTGTATAAATTACGCGGCGGGACTCATCAAGATGCGAAGGATGAGATCCAAAAATGGCTGGAGGACGTGAGGCTTCAGGAAGATCAAGAAGATCTAGGTGGCAGCAAAGACGGGCCAACACTATGGCAGTATTTCCGCAACCCAATCTTCAGAAAGCCACGCAATGTCATCATCGCATTGCTGTTAGGACAGCAGCTGTGTGGAATCAATTCAATTGTTTTCTATGGTGTTAAAGTCATTGGCCAGTTATTGCCTGACCATGCCATCCAGGTCAACTTTGCCATCTCCATGTTAAACGTGGTCATGACTTTCATTGCTTCGTTGGTCATCGATCATGTGGGTTGCAAGCCCTTGCTAATGTCATCCTCCGCAGTCATGTCGCTTGCGTCGTTTCTCATAAGCATAGGTATTGTGAAGAGCATGTCCTCACTGTTGGTCTCATCGACGCTTCTGTACATCGCGGCCTTTGCCCTAGGGCTGGGACCAATTCCTTTCTTGATCATCGGGTCCTTGTCTGCTCCGCAGGATGCTGCAACCGCGCAGAGCTTCGGAACAGTTTGCAATTGGATAGGCACATTTATCGTTGCCTATCTATTTCCCATGATTCACGACATGATCGGAGGATCTGTATACACCATATTCGGTGTCATTGCCGTCCTCTTCTGCGCTTACACCTATTATCAAATCCCAGAGACTAGAAACAAATCGAGCTACACGGAAGTCTGGTCTTCTTAGCCCCCCGCTTCCACATACATATATAAACCAAGTATTTCTTAAACATTCCCGTTAACCTGAAGACCTGCGAGAAACTCTATGGCTCAATATGAGTCGATGTTCCCGTGCGAGAACACACCTGGAGGATGCATGGATATAAGAATCTAAAAAATATACCTACGACTGCGCGCCTGCGACTGCGACGCTACTGAATTGGATGCGGACCGATGTAGCCGTGAGTGATTAGCCTTGCAGAGGATCAGGGCGCATAAGTGGGCACCAAAGTCTCGCAATTCGAACGGCAAAAGTTTCCCCAGTTGAGATTGTTGCTGATTTGAAATTTGCAGATTTCTATTATTGTCGTTACACTTGCCAGATCGCAGCCGTGCGCCTGTTTTTAACCTATATAGGGCGAGACCGCCGTACATAGCAACACTAGCCGCCGAGTTGGATATCTCGGCCGAGTGAATAGATGTCCGGGTGTTTCAACCACAAATATTCACTATCTGCATGGATAAGCGGTAGCCATAGCACCAAATACCTGATCTAGAGGGGGCATCTGTTCATACTTAAGGGATAGCCGCCAAACTATCCAACTAGCCTATAATTCTTCACTTTTGTTGAAGGTTAGCTTTCCATGTTCCTCTAAGCTTTGTTTTCTCGTCGGCCGCCGCTGCTATCTCATTTGTCCCCGTTTCGCCCTTCTAAGCGCATATCTTCGGCATTCCGCTATTGTGTTGGCATGGACATTAACATAGTTGCATTTTCGTTCAATGCATCGGAGTAGATGCGAGATAATTTTACTACCGTGAATCGCTTTAGAGAGCTTCTTGGAATTACAGTTGGTACTAAAGATTTTTGCCATATGGCCCGATCTGCCGGAGCTCTTCCTGAAGAATGAGGCCAGTAATCGTATGACGGACGGCTTTGCAGCAGGTTTCTGCTTTCTTCACACAAGGCTGAAATTGGTTGTTCTCGAGGCCACAGCTTACTGGCCCGTTATATAATTGGCGTTTCGCTATATATATATTGAAATACCTTGTTTGCTTGCTAAGCTTAAGTTTTCTGGCAATTACTCGAGGAAATACCAATTGCTCGAGGAACGGACTCTGTGATACATAATATATCATCGAAATATTGTCATTATGGGAAATGAATGTTGTGAAAATTTACCACCTGGGCAAGAGCAGAGTGACAGTAAAAAACTGGCACCTTTGAGGGGCAGAACTTTTAGTGGATGCTGGGCTTGCAGGCTTCACAAAAAGAGATGCGATGAAAGAAGGCCCCGCTGTTCCTATTGCATAGAAAATAATCTCAAATGTTGCTACGATGTGAGACTCATATGGTTAGATGAGAACTCTTATGTTATTTCTCCGCTCGAAAGTAGCCAACTGGCTAGAAAAAGTCAGCTAAAAAGACAGAAGGGCAGCCTGGGCTATAAAGGTGGCCAAAAGTTGAAGAGATGTAAACTACCAAGGGAAAGCTTAGTCAAAGCGACCCTATCTCCACCCAATAGTGACAGTGAGATAGAAGATGAGATCAATTTGGAAGAGGTCAATGCCATTAAGGAGCCTGCAGCTTTGAACATCAGGAGACTAAAACTTTATGATAATCAAGTTGAATCCGTTTATGGCAAAGGAAAGACCAGGAATTATGATCAAAAACACGTCAATAATATTTTAAATGGGCTATTGAAAGACTTGGATACCGAAATAAAACAAATGAGTTGCTGCACGGGAATAAGACATGGCCCTTTTTCGATGTTCAATGGTCACTACGATTCAGGCATAGCTAATATCCCATCGCCAAATAATCATCACCACAACAGCAAGATCGATGCAGAAAAATTGGATAGGATGAAAATGTTCATCGATGATTTGGTTGAAAATAAAATTTACACAATTTTGTGGCTCAATACCCACGGCAATATGATACTAAGTAGAGCAGAATACCGTACTTGGTTTTTGGGGTACATGAAGAGGACTCTGCCATTTGAATTCTGTAAAACTCTCGAACAAATCATTAATGATGCTAATCCATTCAACATCTTTAGTTGGCTAAAAATCATCAAAAATAAATGGTTTAACAACCCTGACTGGCAAACGATTTCGTTCACAATATTAGTGGTGGTTCATGGTTACACTTGCCCGGAATTATCAAGTGAGCTAGAGAGCTGGTTTTTGACTCAATCAGTCTTACAATACTCGATGTACCCTCTGATCAATTTTGTCGTCAGAAATTCCACAAATTTGCCAGTCCTCTATCATTGCAATGAATTGTTAAACGGTAGTAATGAGACCTCCCAGGATCTATACCAAGGTGAACTGGTGAACGAAATGAATGTGTTAGTAGCCAAGAAGTTGGTCAACATATGGAGGGATAAAATTTTACTACAGTTGTGTTCATGTGAAGATACTACGAACTCATGTTCCCAGTTGAAGTATTGGGAGCTACAACTGAAATATAACGAGACGTTTTACACCGATGTTTATTCTTCGTGAAGCTACCATCAATGGACATGTGCTGGACTCACGTCGATCTGCCACGATTAATAACAACAAGAACAACACTAAGGGCTTGCATATATATGTAGATTCATCAAACATACATATAGTTTAATATTAATGATATTCAAATATACATTTAAATACCGATTTTCAACGAACTTCAGCATCAACCAAGGAGGATACCTTGAATGAACCGCCGTTTTTGTTAGTTAGTTTTCTAATTGGTTTTTCTTTATCTTCGTCATCTTTAAAAACAACTTCCAATTGTTCCGTTGTAGAAAAGTGTGGTTGCAATTGCTCCCAAAGCTTCTTCTTTGGGTTTAATTGCTTCAATGGCTCCTCATCACCAAATCCTTCAAAGAAGACTTTGTCACCGGCCTTTGACCCTGCAGGTGGGTCAACAAACTCAATCTTGGTTTCGTTAGCACCACAGAGAACCATAGCGCTTGACTTGATACCTCTCATATTGACAGGCTTCAAGTTACAGACAGTAACAACGAGGCGCTCCTGCATAGCCTCCAATGGGAAGTGTTTGACCAAACCCGAGCAAACAGTTCTTGGACCTTCTTCGTCTCCACAATCAATAGTAGAGACATATAATGAGTCTGCATCCGGGTGTTTAATCGCCTTTTGGATAAAACCAACACGGAAATCAATAACAGAGGGTTTTGGCTTTTCATTTGCTGCTGCTTGTTGCTGCTGTTGTTGTTGGTTAGCGCTGGCAGCCTTCTTCTGTGCCTTCTTAGCCTTGGCTTCCTCCCTCAATTTTTTTAATGTCTCTTCATCTGGTTTTCCCTTTGGTTTATCAGCGGTCTTCTTATCCTTTTTGGCCGCAGCTGCTGCTTGATCAGCTGGCTTTTGGGTCTCTTCTGTCTTCTTTGCGTCAGCCTTCTTCTTCTTCTCAATAACCTCGCGAGGCAATTCAATATCGTAAGACAACTTAAGCTGGTTTTCTTCTGAGACTTCTAATAGGTTTTGTAAGTAGTCTAACCATCTCAAGACGTGTCTATATTTACAATAAGTCATCTTGACATCTTTGGTGCTGAAGACCAACTCCTTAACCAAGGGCAATGCAACCTCGAAGACCTCAACATCTGTAACCGTTGGCTTCAATGTAGATAAGATGAAAGTATTATCTCTTAGGTGAACGTTAAACTCCTCTAGTTTATCTTGGAATTGACCGGTCTTCAAGACGGAGTTCCATTGGGCAGCTTCCGCTTGTTGTTCTCTTGAAAGGGAAGCTGGTTGCGCAATCGATAGGGATTCAAATTTGCTGACTAAGTCTGACATTGTGTGAGCGGCAAAAAAACTAAGAATGGATACTACTTACTCTATACTTCTTCGCGGGTATAAGCTTTGAAAGTAATAAAATTTTTCAGATTCTACACAAAGAAATTGGAAAGATCCATTTGAACCATTCGAAAGATAATGCTAATCAACCAGCACGTGATAAGACATCAATTACTAAATAATACCCCAGAGAACGCCTCGACTGCAACAACTGGGCATTCATCACTCTCGCATATGCAGCCATGTATGAGTTGCTGTATAACACTGGGGTTCGGTCCAGCTCTTGTGTTTTTCTGGCTGTATGGTGCTTTTTTAGATAAGTGGATATTGAAAAATTTAGCCCAGCTTATGGGACCTAGGATAGTAAATATCAAAAACGACACACGGGAATAGGTCGGGTCAGACAATAGGCCTGTCATATTTCTGCTAGCAGCCTAGTCGAGCTTCTAGCCTCTGATATGACTGAAGGTAATTCAAAGGATGAAAACGATGCGATAAGAACAGACCCCAAGTCACCATCAATACGCCCAAAGAAAAGGAGAAACACGCATATTGCCTGCGTTAATTGCGCTAAATGGCATCTTTCCTGTGAAGCAAAGAGGCCCTGTTTTAGATGCATCAGTAAGGGTATAGAGCATACGTGCGTTGATGCACCCAGAAAGAAGAGTAAATACTTGGCTGGAATCCCGGACGACTCGTTAACGAAGCCAATACAGAAAAGCATACCTATTATTCAGAGCAATAGCAACAGTCCAATCAACCATAATAACCGAGAGCATCAAAACTTCGCAAGCCCTCAGCACATTGTCCATAAGTCAAAATTTCTTTCCAACGCGGCCGATTCAGAATATGCAATCCTCTCACATATCATCAACCAGGACACCTTACTGAATAAAATCCCCGTAGATCAACTGTACTCTACAAAGGCTATCGACAGAAGCAATGAAGCTGTACCGAAAGTTTCCCACTCTCCGAATGCCAACCTGCCGCCGCATTACTATCCATCTTCCGGACAAAATGTGTACTCTGTTCTCCTGGGGCACGAATCGATGGGTATAGTGTCGTCAAAGATCGATCTTTTTGCCAATCATTTTCCTCTGATGCCGGTTGAATCCATGAATAAATCGCTAAACTTCAAAAGGCTACTGCCGCACGATCGAAGCCCAGAGTCAAGCGACATCAGTGAAAATCCGAGTATCAATCAATACTACCTCAATATCGAAACCTTGACATTTCCAGAGGTATACGATGTCTGCCGCCACGGCTCGGAGAACGGGGTATCCGTATCGTTTGCCCTGCAATGTTGCTCGCCGGATGCTATGCGAATGTATAGTAATCCCGAGTGGGAACATTCGCTAAGATATTCAACACCGATGGAGATATACACTTTAATCAACAAGCCGTTCTCTCACACACCCGGCTTTCATCATCTATTCACATATCTCAGGAGAAGATTCAATCTGCAAGCGCTAGTGGAGATCTGCCAGTCCTTGGCGGAGTTTCGGCCCATTTTCATTGCATGTTCGGTCACACTGACCGAGGAGGACATGATATTTATGGAACAATGCTACCAAAGGACGCTTTTGGAATACGTCAAATTCATTGTGCAGATCGGAACTCCGACGTGTGTTTGGAGGCGCAACGGCCAGATTTCCTACGTTAACGAGGAGTTCGAAATCCTGAGCGGCTGGAACAAAGAGGAGTTGCTGAACAAAATGACGTTCATCGTCGAGATCATGGACGATGAAAGCGTCCAGGACTACTTCAAGACCTTCTCCAAGGTCGCCTATAAGGACTTCAAGGGTTCTGAACAGATGCAAATTTGTAATTTATTAAGCCCCATCAAGGGCGACGTCATTAGGTGCTGCTGCATGTGGACACTAAAGCGAGATGTTTCCGGTCTCCCGTTGATGATACTGGGCAACTTTATGCCCATTCTTACTTAATACGTATATAATACTTAAAAAACCTACTGTCTTAGTATGTCTTCGATAAATTTCTTGTAATCTACACCGCCTTCGCTGTCAATCTCCACACCTTTCAGCAACTCGTCAACCTCCTCGTCCGACAATTTCTCCCCCAGCGAAGTCAGCATGTACCTAATATCACCGACGGACACTTTTCCCGAATTTTCTTTGTCGAAGACCTGGAAAGCCTTGATAAAATCGTCCACCTTGCCTGTTGTCGTGGCGTCCAGTTCGCGTTCATTCGATTGAATCAACTCATCAATCAGCTCCAATGACAGTTGGTCTGGTGCATTAGCGTTCTTCAGAATGTCCTCACTCTGCTGGTTTGTTGGGTTGTAGCCAATAGCCCTGAGATAATCACCAAACAACTGTTTGGAGATGGCGCCTTGCCCTTTCTTGTCGAAAAGGGTGAAAATATCTTTGTTTGTCTTGGAAGAGGGCATAGTCGGGTATCGTAGTATGAAGGTGCACGTACAGACTAATGGGGCCCGTGATTGACGTTACGTATGCTTTGCTTTCTGATCCGTGTTCGCTTTTGAACCTTTTGTTTACGTTTATAGATCCATTACTTTGTTTCGCAGCGCGCTGAACAGGCGAAAAAACGCCGTCGCAGGCGACAGTCCAGAGCTTCCAGCTGGCACGTGACACTCACGTATATGGTGACCGTTATGACACAGACGCAGCACCCAGAAACCTCAGCTGTAAGACAGGAGAAGCTGCTGTGGCCTTTCTTCTCCATTATGGGACGGAGGATTGGGGTAAAATCAGCCGCCAACGCCATGTATATAAACAAGAGAAACCCCAATGGATCTCATGGAGCTTCTGACACTTGTGTGTGCGAATTATTTTCAACCTCGCTTCCAAGACGATCTGCATCAATACAACGACAACAATCGTTCGGACTTGAATTGATACAGTATATCACACGTATTGAGCGTGTAGCAAATTGACCGGAGCTGCAGGCGCGACAAACTTTTATGCGATTACAGCGATAAATCGCAGCACTTCAGAACTTACTCGAGCCTCGATATTCATCCGCCCGCCGTGCGTACGAACAACATTCTCGTCTCAACACCCCACTGCGTCATCGTGTTTTGATACTTCTACGTTTTCAGATTTCTGCTTACGCAACGCCATAACTCTAAGGTTCGTCGAACCGTCTCAAAAAACCTGCAGTGGGCGCCATTTGCCGGACCCAGTGAACACCTCTTTAGTGGTTTCCCATCGCCATATAATTCGTGGTGCTGTGCGTCAGCTCGCTTCGCTTCGGAGAAAAAATAATCGAGAAAAATTTCAAATTTTAAAACTCGATCAGGCCATTATTGGAAACTGACCTGATTATAGCTATTCATTTTTATCTAGGAACGAGCAAACGAGCATTTAATAAAAACCCAACAAAAAAGAGTGAAGTGACTAATAGATAGGAAGTCGATAGTTAAAAGAACCAACAAAGTCTAATAGTCTCGTTTTTTCACCCCATCCATTTGTTCCACTCAGGCGAATCAACTTACACTGTTCTATCCAATACAGCGCGAATATTCATATATATATATCTTTCAGCACATCGTACATTTGTGGAAGACGCAACCAAAGTTTTTTTTTTGTTAGCGATATCAAATACATCATTGAGCGCTGCACAAACCATTGCTAGTATTTTGATATAATGATGTTCAGGTTTGCTCAGCAGGCGCAGGTCATAAAGGGCAGATTGCCAAATCAGTTTGCCCATGCTTCGGCAAGAAACTCGTTCAACCACTCGGTGAGGTTCAATAGTGCAGTGACGCTTGAGAGACAGGACTCCTCCAACGGTTCAGCTACCAATCCGCTGGCTCAGACATCAAACCAAGTGAATGCTGCCGTCAACAAGGTGCGTCACTTGAGAAACAACATCAAGGCTTCACCAAACAATCAATCAGGTGCCCCAGGAGCGCCTCTACAAAACTCCTACAACAACAATAACCACAATAATCGGAACATCGCTCATTCCACCACGTCAGTGGATTCACCTTGGTATCATAAGGTATGTGCGTTCGAAGACTGTGTTTCGCAAACGTTATACATGTCTCAAACGCCAAGAAGGAAAAATATGAAACACCATTCAGAGCATCCAAACTCAAATGCAAACCCGTTATTCTGGGACTCTATCGGCAGGGCAATGGATCTTTACCACGATTTAATCAACACCCCAGAATTGAATTCGGATCGTGTTTCCAAATTAGTTCATTTACTGCACAACGGTCTAAGAGCTAACAGAAATCAACTGACAAGAATGAACAAGAAACCAGATTACGATTCTCAAAGTTTTCACAAAGAGATGACGAATTATCTGTGCAAGTCGCTAAGAGAAATCTCAGAGGACGTCTTACACGGTAAAGTCGAACTGAACGAATACGGTGCCATGCACTTGATTACTGCTTTCAAAGAGCTTCTGTTATTCGAAGAGGCGGTAGACATCTGGAAGGCTGCAATCAACGGTACAAGTCAATACACGTCGAATATCTTCCTAAATCCAAGAGTGGTTGGTGTTATCTTACCAATCCTCTATGATAATGGTGTTTCATACCCTGAGATCCAAACTCTATACGAGAGGTCATCTTCTATGATCAACTACTTCCATCCAAACTTGTCGGTTGGAATGATCAGAGCATCCCTATCGGCGGGTGAAAATGAAATGGCCTTGAAGCTGTTTCAAAAGCTATGTGAAGAGAGCACTGAAATGAAATATGGTTATTTGATCGAAACTCACTTGTCTTTTATTGGTGAGTGTAAGGATTTGACTGTTGCCCAGACTTTTTTCGATAAGGCTTTGAATGATGAAATGCCTTACAAAATTGATTTGCAAGTTTCTTATGTCAAATCGTTTTTGAGAAACATTTGGAAACAAACTCGCAACTTCAATCATGTTTACGAAATCTGGTACAAATCCTCTGTACACTATGGAAAAGGCGTTAACCATGGTATTTCTTCATCTTTGAATGACACGTTTTTTGACATTTTTTTCGAAAATTATGCTCAAGATAAGCTTCAAGGTTTTCAATCTTTGCAATCTTTGATCCAAACATACAATCAAATTAAACCTATCGATGAACCATTTTTTAACATCATTTTGGCCAAATGTACAATCTGGCGCGATCGTAAGATTATCGATTACATCGATAAGAGTTACGAATTATACCATATTCCAAAGACAATTGTCGCTTATAGGATCTTACTGAAATCAATGGGCTCTGTCGATGACGCCAGTAACATTGAGATTTTACAAAGATGGATCAATTTGATTTCTAAATCTGATGAAATAGGCCAAAGGTTTATCGCCAACGCCGATTGGGCTGCTTTAAGAGATGCCACTGTGACGTGGACTCAGTATCAGAGAGAAAATAATGCTTTTAAAGAGAACAACCATATGAACTCCTCAACTGAATCTCCAAAGAGTAACGCAAGCACTGAATTATTCACTGCTTCCAATGGAGACGTCGATTATTCACATCCTGCCTTGCAAGCAGCTAATGCCTCCGGTGCATTTGATGACAATTATCCAAGTGGGGCTCAACAGCAACAGGAACAAGATTTACAAGATCAATTTGCTAAGGTCAATGAAAGGATGTTTTTATACCTAAAGATCGTCAAGCGCTATTCACCTTATTGTCGTGATTCAAGACAGCTTGCAAGATTAACAACAGGAACTGCGGTTAAATATTCTGTTCTACAGGATGTTCTTGGAGAATTCCAGGATTTGGACGTGTCTGACATCCCTGTGCCTCACTTGGGAAATCTGAGGCCAAATTGCAATTAACCGGAGAAAAAATTTATATTCAAAATTCTAAGGGAACTACGATAGACCATCAAACAAAGCTTCATTCTTATTTTTTCAATATTCATAATATCATATTTTGAAATACTATTCCATCCCATCGGACTTTAAACTACTTTTTTGTTTCTTACTTTCTTTACTTTATTTAGAGGCATTTCGGATTTTTATACATTTCTTCATAACCTATCACTCTATATTAATTAGTAACGTAAACGTCATATTTTGAACAAGTGTAGTAGCATTCTTCATTTTTAATTAGCCAGGAAGCTAGAAAAACTCAGTACAAAGTCGCCGAATATCCTACTACAGTTCGGAAAATCCCTATCCATACTTTATGATTGTTATTTTCTCTTTCATTCAAAGCCCTGTCGAATTCATTCATCTGCAGAGGCAGTGTGTCTCGGCAGATGACGAAATCCTTTTGTTCCCGCGTAGTATTATAAATAGTAAGTGAAATTCATATAACTTTGGAGCACATAAATTTCGAAAAGATACAGCTCGAGGTGTGAAATGGGATTATGCGCTAGCAAATCTGACTCCCAGGCTGTGAGCTCAAGCTCAAATGTAACCAAGAGGACTACCAGCACTGGTCCACAGAAACATAAGCCAAATACACCAGCAAAGTCTGTACAACCACCAACATTTAAAAGGAGCAATGGCAATAAAATACTGGAAGATGCCAAGGATGCCAATAGAGGAAAAATTTCCGCTACAGAAGCTGCGAAACTTGCCGCAGAAAAACGTTTTCAAGAGGCTAACGAGAAGTCTACCAGGGGAGAATTGGGCAAGAAGTTGGCCGAGGAGAGAAGTAAGTCACATAAATCTCAAATGATGAAGCAGGTTGAGCAACAAAAGCTAGAAAAGGCAAATGGGAAATTAGTCTATGATTAATGACATATGTGGTTTACTAAATATACACTTCTTAATACTTGGTATCTTTGATAGAGTTATTACTCACTTTTCTAACACCCTCTTTCACTTTTTGCTCCAAGAGTTCAATGCTTAGTCTTATGTCCTTCTCTTCCTGTGACTCTACCAATAAATACAACTTGGGCTCATCTTGTGGAGACTCTGGGGATTTTCCTTCAGGATAATATTTACCTTTATTGGTTATACTGCAGCCGGTCTCCCTTTTAATGAACATCAGCGTGGTATTTTTTGTGGCCTCCCATCTAACCAGTTGTGGTAAATCGTTGACATTGATGTTTGCACTGAAAGTTTTGGATCCATCGGGATTTGAATTTTGTATAACGGTATATTGAAGCTTAGGAATTTGAATATGCGTTGCACTATCGGTATTCGTGCTACTTTTATTATCGTGAGGATCTTGCTTGCCATTTTTATTATTGGAAGAGCTATTACCATTTTCAAATTGTTGCCTTTCTTCAATTTGTTTCTCTTCCCTCTTGGACTCTAAATTATCTAACCCTTTACCACCAAATCCAGAAGATATCTTGTACTTACCATCTTTCATACCCGATTTGAAAGTATTACTCATTTCATGTAATTTCTGCACTGCCTTAGGATCATGTTCACTGAGTTCACTTTTTCGAAGGGCCTTGGACAAAATGTACGAAGCACTGAGTTCATTCTCCAGTAAAAGGGAAATTGCAACACCAGTTTTGGTACCTCTGGCGGTTCTACCCGTGGTATGCACGTACTGGGCAAATGTCTTCACTGCGTTAAATATAATTACCAGAGATACCTCTGGCACATTGAGCCCTCGGGATAGCACTTCGGTGCAAATGAGAATACTATTCCTGGTGCTTTTAAAATTTTCCAAATTTTTGACTCTATCTTGATAGGGCTTTCCGGCGTGGATTGAAAATAAGTTGTAGCCTTCGGTACTCAGTTTTCTAAAGAGTATATCACATATCTGCTGACTGGATACAAATATAATGATTTTTTCATCCTTCAAATTACCTTCTTCCTCTTCCTCTTCTTCCTGCTCTTCTTCTTCGTCAACCTTTATTCTGTCATCCAAAATCTTTAACAATTTGAGAAATTTCTCTTCTTCACTTTGAAAAATATCGAATTTTTGCGCTACGTTTTCATTGACTAGACTTGTAGAGCTTATCGTTATGCTCAATGGCAATTTTAGGACTCTCAGAGCGAAACTCCGTAGCTTGTTTGGAAATGTGGCACTGAACAGAACACACTGTTTGTCCGGTCTTATCGTTTTCATAATCTGAGTTATCTGGGGCTCAAAGCCAAGATCAAATAGCCTGTCTGCCTCATCCATAACCACGAAAGTTATCCTCTTTGTGCTCAGTAATTTTCCTGTATTTAGCGTCAAGAGATCGATAAATCTACCCGGGGTTGCAACGACGATTTCGATACCTCTCTTCAAAGTTTTAATTTGCTGCTTCAATTCTGATCCACCTGTGCAGCATATAGAATTGATCATACTATCATCTTTAGTAAATTTTTCAACCTCCTCGTTAATTTGAAGTGCCAGCTCTCTTGTGGGCGCTAATATTAACCCCAAGGGACCCGTCTCCGCACTGGATAGAGGCCTTTGCGCTTTTATTTGTCTTATTAAAGGCAAAACGTAAGATATTGTTTTACCAGACCCTGTTTTAGATATACCAATAACATCCCGGCCACTCATAATTGCTGGGATAGCTTGAGACTGGATCGGTGTCGGAAATTCGTATTCAAAAGTTTTTGTAATTAAATTCATGACTTCAGTGGTTAGCCCTAGTTGTGACCATCTCGTTATTGGTACTGGACAATTTTCTCCTTTTATTTTTATGTTTCCAAGGCTTAACCGAAGCTCATCTATTTCATTCTGAGATAATGAGTTCAATTCTTCTGATTGAGAATAAAAGGTTTTGCGAAATGGCTCCAGATCTTGAGGTGTATATTTTATATTATAAACCTGTTTTTTTGACTTCATTTTGGCAATTTTAGCGTATCGTGTATACTCGTCGATGTCATTATTTTCAAACTCTATATCTTCCGTTTCAAGTCGATTGTCCTCTCCGTCAAGTAAGTCGCCAGCATCCCTGCTACTGCTAATGGGCATACTGCCTTTTTGGGAGACTATCTGCATGAATTCTTCAAATGGGTCTTTTTTATCCACATTACTATTGGATTCTGAGCCCATTGGTTTGACATTTGTTTGAACATGATCATTCTCATCGTGAGTAATATTGGCCTTTGGTAAGAAAATTTTTATTTCAGGGGCCTCAGGTTCTTCATCACTAACATCGAAAAGTGGTTTTCGCTTCGCATTTTTGTTTTTAAGCTGCTTCTTTTTTCCTTGTGTATCATTCTCTATATTAGATACTTCATTGCGTCTTTCTTGGTCTCTCTCAAGCTTCCTTTTCTTCCACTCTTGAAGCTTGCTTTGCTTGTCAACCTGTTTGCCTTGACTGTCACCTTCATTGTTAGTAAGATTGTTTTGTTTAGCTTTCTTCTGCTCATCAGATTGTGTCTTCTTTTGCTTCCACTTCGCCAATCGGTTTTGTCTTTCCTGCAAAAGTTCAGCCTTATTTTTATGATTAGAACTTACAGGTAGCATTTGTTCAGGTGATTTTATTCGGCCAAACGTTCATTAGCTTCGGTCATGTCATTTGAAACTGTTTCTCAAGTTTTATAATTCGATTACCATATCGCATCGTTTGAAATTTCTGTTTGAAATTTCAAGCCTATGGTTATATGTATGCGGAACTACTAGATAAAAAGGCAGCAACGCAGGCCTTCTATAGAGATTGATTGCTTCAATAATGTCAGCAAGGCCAGAGAAGCCAGTATGGATGGCACAAGAGGACTATGATAGACAATACGGTAGCTTGGGCAACCAAGTAAATACATCAGAGAAGGCGGAACGATTGGAGCAACAAAATAAGGAACCAATCATCGCAGAGGCAAATGGGCAGACCCAGACAGATTCAACTAATGAAGCAGAGTTGGAAAAACCTACATATAAGATTGAAAAACGCAGACATCAGCGATTTGACCACGAAGAGAGAATGAGGAAACTGGAAACTCAAAGAATACGCGAAGAACAATTAAAGAACCACGAAATCGAACTTGCTGCAAATAGAACGATAAACGTTGATCAAATTGTGAGACAGCACTATAATGAAAGGACTTTTATTGCAAATAAAGCTAGGAGAAATCTTTCTCCTATTATCAAGCTGCGTAATTTTAATAATGCTATAAAATATATGCTAATCGATAAATATACGAGAGCAGGCGACGTGGTTTTAGAGCTAGGCTGTGGTAAGGGTGGTGATCTAAGGAAATATGGTAATGCGAATATTTCTCAGTTCATCGGAGTGGATATCTCAAATGCATCAATCCAAGAAGCTCATAAAAGATATAATTCAATGAAAAATTTATCTTTTCAAGTCATATTGATCACTGGAGACTGTTTTGGGGAATCATTAGGTGTAGCTGTGGAACCTTTCCCAGAATGTAGGTTCCCTTGCGACATCGTTTCTCTTCAATTCTGTCTACATTATGCCTTTGAGACAGAGGAAAAGGCCAGAAGGACGTTGTTGAATATCTCAAAATCTTTAAGAATAGGTGGTCATTTCTTTGGAACGATTCCTGATTCAGAATTCATTCGTTACAAGTTGAACAAATTTAGTACAGATGTCGAAAAGCCATCTTGGGGTAATTCTATTTATAAAGTCACATTCGACAATAACGAATATGCTAAAAATGACCATGAATTTCCATCTCCTTTTGGACAAATGTACGTATATTGGTTGGAAGATGCAATTGACAATGTTCCGGAGTATGTTGTTCCGTTTGAAACTTTGAGAAGCTTGGGGGACGAGTACGGCCTAGAGCTTGAGTTACAAAAGCCGTTTAACAAGTTTTTTGTTCAGGAGATACCTCATTGGATTGATAAATTCTCACCAAAAATGAGAGAAGGACTACAACGCTCAGATGGGAAATACGGTGTCGAGGGGGATGAAAAAGAGGCAGCCTCCTACTTTTACACAATGTTTGCATTTCGCAAAGTAAAAGACTATGTTGAGCCAAAATGAGACCTTTAAGTTCATAAGAGCAATGTACCTGCATTCCTATTTACATCTTACATTCTTTTTATCTATTCTATAAAGCTGTAGTCACCGTCATCGTTTGAGAATTAATTAGCATAGTTGGAGGGAGTCCTTTTAGCCAAATATGTAAATCCTCCACATAAAGTAAGCTGGAATCAGGATCATCGTGTGTGCCTAGCGCTGGAATGGGCAAAGTTGAGAATATAAGATCAGAGTGATTTGAAAGTTGTGTCATAACATCATTTAAAATTAAGTGTTGTGCTTTGCTTGGTAGATCATTGAACACCAAGTTTCGCATAGCAAGCACCAAACTATCCTTGGAACAACATGGCGATAATTCGGGAAGTACAGGGTTTCTCCCGACGTGGTCATGACTATCTTGATCCCCCGGCGTGTCCTCTACGACTGGCACCAGGGTGGGTTTATCGCCACTACCATCTTCTAAAACTCTTGTCTCTGGTAGCTTGTTACTTGAAAAAACTGGTCTCAGAGAATGATTAGCTCCATCTTCAGTATTCTTATGTAGTGGTGTGGCAACTCTCGCCAAATGGTTCTTTCTTCTATTGGACTCGTAATTAAATCTTTGCGATAGAGAAGGGATGGACGTTGAAGACTCAAAGACTGAGGCTACATCCGTTTCATCATCTGAGTCAAAGTTCGAAAAAGGTACGGCCAGTGGCATACTAGAGCTCATTGTCAAGCTTACTCCCAACCTTTGCAATTTTGAGATTTTGTGTGTTTTTGAGTTCAACTCATTCGATCTCAAGGCAATAGGGTTTGCCATTGAGAACCTTCTTTTCGGTTTTAAGGTATCTCTTGCATCTATTAAGTCCCTCCACCAAGGATCGCCACTGAGCATAGAATTAACATAGTCAAAATTGATTGGATCTCCTTTTACGATAGTATTGTATACTCTAAATTGATCCAAAGAGACAACAAGCACTTCAGCCTCTATTCTTAGAACGCTCAATAGATCTTCCATTCTCTTGATTTCATCTGGTCTGTCCAATTCTTTCTCTACGAAAAGAATTACGCGTAAAGTATGAGTGCATTTCCACTGGGGCACAGTAACTAAGATCGCACCCAACTGCAAAATTAGGGTATATGTATCAAAGTTTGTTGTTGTAACCGAAGGTGCCTCATTCTGGAACTTCATCTGGGCACACATCTGAATGGGGTAGAGATCTATGTACTTTTTTCTTTCGGATTTATCTGAGCTTTTGGGTAGATTCAAGCTTCCAAAGCCATGTGCAATCGCAATGTTCGACTGCATTAATGACAGATCTTCAATAATCTGAACCCATTGCTGGACTTTAATCTTTTCCTCATTCTTGCATTCATCCGTTGGAAGTTTCGGACCAAAGTCAGGGATATCTGAGGTTGCCACATGCGATATGGCCTGCGACACGCCATTATTATCGTTAATATTTGGTGAGGAATTCTGGCGATAGTGTTGTAAGTCAAACATACCTAAAACGGTGATATTTGGCTTCATCCCACCAAGCCCTGATCCTAAGAAGACGTTTCTAATCCCCCATGGTAGTGTTGGACCAGTACCGATTTGGACGAATGCCTTGATTTCTGTTAGCTCTCTGATTTTTAGCCATGCTCTTTGCTGTTTCTTTAGTTCGTTAAACTGGTCATGAAAACTAGTAATTACAGTGACATGGCCCAAAATATACAAACCCCCTTTCTTCAAATGGTTACAAAACCTTATCAAGTTCCAGCTTGTTCTGGGATTATCTACCAGTAAAAGAATCTGTGGCCGCCAATATTTGATATTATCTTGACGCAACCGAAGCAGATACTTTCTGACTTGATGATAAATCAAACTTTGAGATACATCACCCCACGATTTCGGTGGGCAAAAATAATGTATGATTAAGAAAAGAACCGCCATTCCGAATATCACGCCAGATGCCGATATCCCATCAACAACAAACATAGCAATAGTCGACATAAATGCCCCAGAAATTGCGGTATATCTATCGAAATACTTGAACGAAGGTCTGAAATTTGGCGCTGATGATAACTCCAGTAGAAAACAAGCTAAATTCATGACAGCGAATGTCATTAGAAATGTCATCGTGATAAATGTAGCGATCTTGTTAACATCTGAGAAAAGGCAAATTTGAGTCAGCACCCAAGTAAACAGTAACGATGCCAACGGCCTTTTGTGAAAGATTGCAATTCCAGGAATAATGCTATCTTTTGAGATAGCCTCTAGCACATAAGCGGCGCCCACCATACCAACAATAATGGAAAATAAAGAAGTAGACATTTCCCCCATGAATATAATCCACTGAATGGCACTCACTGATTGAATTACTTGAACATCTTTATACAAATACTCTCTTGGTATGGTAAAGCCCATAGAAATCACAACAATAGTGTAACACAGAAATGTGAATAAGAGGCCCCACAAAGTGCCTTTGGGAATTGACCGAGAGGGTTTACGCAATTCGCTTGACATACCTGCTCCTGCAAATATACCTGCAGTTGCTGGAAAGAAAATCCCAAACAAATCGTTGAAAGTTTCTCGTTTGTTCATCAAAGAGCCTGCAGCACCTTTTGTTAAACGAGGATATAGGTTCTGAGTAAAGGTCTCCCAAGAAATTCCACTATAATATAGGTTATTGTCGTCAACAAAGGGTTTCTTGATTAAAGCTGATAATGGAATGGATGCAATCGATGCGACAAGAACCAGAAACAGAATGTTTCCGGCCCGTGAAACAGTTTGTGATCCTACGAGTGCAACGCTTAAACAAATCAACAGGATGATTGTCGCATACGCGAATTCGTGCCAATGGCCCACGGGCAACAGCTGGAAAAGCGCGGCCGCCTTCCCATTGTCATCGATTCCACCTGGTTTGCCCAAATTGTACAATAGTGGCTCCACCAACCCGATTGCGTTCATGCCACTATTTAGGACTTGGCCAAGGAAGAATACAAGTCCAATTGAGCCACCAAACTCAGGCCCTAGACTTCTTGAAATCATGTAATAGGCACCGCCGCCTCGTACCGTCCCATTTGTTGAGATGGCAGATATACTCAGTGTTGTCAACAGATTAATAAGATAACTTAACAACAGAAGTCCCAGAGAGCATAGTATACCCAGCTGGCCCAGAATGAACCCGAACCGTAAGAACATCAGGATCGATAGAACATTCAGTGCTGTGGGCACAAAAACACCTTCGTAGGTGCCCAGCTTATCCCTATTTGGATTATCAGGATCATATTTCGATGAGATTTTCCGTGATTGTGGAGTTGCCTTGTAGTTGAAATAAGTCAGGCTCGTTCTTCTTACCGGCAACAATGGTGAAGATTCTTCCTCCGACATCGTAGAGGAGGGTCTTTGGGACCCAGGAATGTCATAGAACCTTGTACTCATGCTTGTTGTCCTCAGGCCTGTGGACGACGTCTTTTGCTTTTGAGATGTACGCTTTTTTTCTCAAGCATGGAACCTTCGGTCCAATTTCCCGAAAGTAATATGGAAAGAAAAGGAAGCGTATTTTGGGATGTCCTCAGCCCGCAACAACAGGGGCTTTCAGCAAGATTATGTTGGCTAGGTGATAGAGAGCTGGCGATCCCTTGAGATGTGAGAGCCATATTGCAGAGGCTGGCATCTGAAAGTCATCTGAGCCCCGATTACTAAAGCGCGCTCGAGAGTTAGCCTTATTCCCCAAGGCCTGTCCAGTGGCCATGATAGCGAAGGGTCAATCAAAAGGTCGTGAGCCCCAGAGTAGCATGGCGTAAATTTCAGCCGTTTTCTTGACGGGCGGTAGGCTGCGAGCCACATGCGGCTGCACCCCAGCGGTGCCGGACTCTCGGAGATTCGGGCTGTCGCTCCTCCGGTCACAATTACACTTGTCGCTATAGTTAATCAGCCGAAAAAAAGACTTAAAAGCTTTACATAAATGTACCTAAGAAGATTTAAATTAGATGAATAATCCGAACACTTCTTGACTCATATTTATTTTATAAATAACGAACCATTAAAACAAAAATTATGGACGAACTTTGAGGCCCCTTGCATCTACCAGAAATGCAGCACCCGAATATTTGACCAACCCAATGGAAAAGAAGAAAACCCAACGAGAAACTCTCAGTTACACCTTAGCGGCAACTCACAACAAGAACCAAGCGGCACCGGCAACACCCAAGACGGATGGAATGATCATGTTGTTACCAGCATTTGGAGCTGGTTCGACAGTTTGAGTGGAAGACGATGCAGTCTCAGTGGAAGACGATGCAGTCTCAGTGGAGCCGGTCTCCGTTGGGCTTGGAATAACGGTAGTCAAAGTACATGGACAGTCAGTGACAGTGATCGTGGTTGGCTCGGTCACGGTGTAGGTCTTGCCGTTTGTGCTGAAAGTGGTTGGGTAAGGACAGTACGTGGTGAACTCGGTGACGACCTCGGTGGTGGTGATGTAGTCGGTAGAGTTTGGGTACGAGTAGGTGACGCCCGTGATGAATGGCTCACTGGTGGTCTCGCTAGTGCTGTTGGCGCTGGAGTAGGTGACGCCCGTGATGAATGGCTCACTGGTGGTCTCGCTAGTGCTGTTGGCGCTGGAGTAAGTGACGCCCGTGATGAATGGCTCACTGGTGGTCTCGCTAGTGCTGTTGGCAGTAGATAAGGTAACGCCCGTGATGAATGGCGCACTCGTGGTCTCGCTGGTGGAGCTCGAGTTGTCGAACTGGGCCAAGACAACGGCTGGGACGACAGAAGCGGTTAAAGCAGTGGAAAATTTCATAGCGAACGATGGATGGATGGATGAACGATGATAGCTTAGCAGAATATATCCCTTAGAGTCTTCCTATCGAGAATGAAAAAAAGAACTTCCAATCGAATCGGGCAGACCTGGGCGCTGAAAGGCCTCCCTTTTATATGTTCAAACCAGGGCAGCGGTCCCCAATTATCTCTAACCCAGCCCCCGCTGTCTCTATATGACGAGACATTTTTCACTCCGTCAGGCTAAATTTATCAATCAACTCGCAAGTAATTCCCTTCTCAGACCTATTAGATGCTTCACCGGGTGATCGACCACACACCCCCAATACGAAGTGCCTCGCAGTGCAGGAAGTGGGATCTCCGAGGGGAGGCCATGGTCCCTGAGCAATGCTGCAGCGCCGATGGGCCAGAAACGTGGATCTTAGATGTCAGATGCGTCAAAGCTGCTAAATATAGCACAGCCCTCGGACAAGGGGTGTTGCAGAAACCTCTTTATTGTCGATTTGCCCTTTCCGGAAAAGAGGACACTTAATTACGTACATTGCAGGGCGTCATTAAACGGCCCGATATGGCAATTTTCAGGGAATTCCTGTGGGCTGTGACAACTGTTGTTTTCTCTTTGCCGTTTTCAGACATTCAGTCTGCACTCCCCTGGCTGTCGTACACCAGTTCGCTCTCCTGCGTTTCCGCACAGTGCAGGCTGTGAGGCCCGAGCGGCCGGAGACGCGCGCGCGCGTCAAAGGCTGCGTGTATCTTGTGCCCCTGGTCGTCGCGGCCGCGCTTGCGACTGTCCACCAGGAGGACACGGCACGGGAGCGCCTGCGGCGGAGTCTGCATCTGCCAGTCCCAGAACATGCCTATCCTGTTCTTCAGAAAGACTTCCCATCTTGCGTCCTTTTTCCCCATAGCAACAGTGCTGGCCAGCAGCGAACTCTTCAAGATTTGGATGCTTCTCCGCTTTGGGGCAGAGGTGACGTAGAAATTGGTGTGGTCATCCACAACATCGAAGGTCTCCTGGTCTAGTTCGCTGCAGAAGGCGGTATTCATGCAGTCGTTCAGCAGGACAAGCGTGGTGCCGTGCTGGTGGATGTATTTGGTCATCGCTGTGAAGAGCTGGATGAGGTGTTTGCATTTTAGGTCGTGCAGGTTCCACACATTTGGCTTCGACCGTTTCTGGAGGGTATACAGGTGGTCGCAGACTAATTGGGACATTCCATCCACAAGTATCAGTTGGTAGGTGTCGCGAAGTGCGCTGATGAGAAAGAACAGCTGGGAAAAGTTGGTGACCCTGACCTTGTGCAGCTCGCGGGAACCGCCGAGCTGCCCCGTGCTGGGCATAGGTTTGAACGTCTCTATCCACAGCACCTTGGCGTGTTCCGCGGTGCTTTCGGTGAGCTGCAGCCCGAAGCGGGTTTTGCCTATCCCCGGGGGACCATAGACTTCGTAAATAGACCTTGCTTGTAGTCCGTGGTTCAGAGCCTTGTCCAGTTCTGGGATACCAGTCAACAACGGCTGCGGACTCTCGGATATCAGCTGCGACAGCGATACGCCAATCGACATCGGTGCGGTTGTGTTGGTTGTGTTGGGGAGAAACTTCGCGTCGCGGTTGTCCGCCCTAAGTAGAGAAGATTTGCGCGGACAGCTGCCGGGGCATGGATGTAGATACGTTTGGACGAGCATTATATATTACAAGAAATAATCCATTTGTGGCTTTTTGGTCGGTATTATGGTGTTGCCCACGCCATTTTGCGGCTGGACTGCGTCGAATATGGTATAGCTCCTTTCCAGCTGGTCGTCGATCGTTAGCACGGCTGCGACGTTGCCGCATCGATAGCAGTAGTTTGGTGCAGACCACACGGTAACCAGTCCGCCGTCGAACATTTCCTTGTAGCCCTCCATGACTAGCTGGTGTGCTCTTGCGATGAGCTCGACATTGTTCTTCTGCAGAAACTGGTCGACTTCTCCCTTGCCAAATAGGAAACCTGCTCCTCTTGGGGAAAGCGACCATGTGTCGACTTCGTCTGGATCTGACCACAACAGGTCGCACATTGGGCCCTCGTGGGGCACCTCTTGCTTCCTGTCTATCGATCGTATCTCGTCGATGGTCGAGATGTCCGGCGATAGCCCTCCGTGTATACAGAATATACTGTCGTTGATGATCGCTCCCAGAGACAGGTAGTCGAACACTTCGCAGCAGTATCTCCAGACGTTGCTGTTTCCATATTTTCTCATTATTTCATCGTAGAAGCCGTAGACTTTAGTTATTTGCCTCGTCTCGTGGTTTCCTCTTATTAGTGTTATTCTATCTGGGTATCTTAGTTTATAGCACAGCAGTAGTAGAAATGACTCCAGGGAGTAGTAGCCTCTGTCGACAAAATCCCCAAGAAAAATGTACCGGCTCTTCTCGATTCCCCCACTCTTGTCAAACAGTGTGAGTAGGTCGTGCAGTTGGCCATGAATATCTCCACAGATGGTCACAGGCGTGTCGACATGGGTCACGTTTGACTCGTTCATCAGAAGCTCCTGCGCTTGCATACATAGCGAGTAAACACAGTCCTCTTGTACGTGCTTCCCCTGTCTAAGCAGCACAATAATCCTGTCCAAGTTCATTGTGCTCTTCGCTCTTCCGCCCTTGAGGTTTGTGATGATTGTGAATAATTTCAATGGAGCTCGCTTTGAATCTTTTAACGCGAAAATTTTAGCCGTTTCTTTTATTGACAGTATAGTATGTCGTTGAAACCAATTGACAACACGGAGCAGTAGGTGGCACTATGTGTGAAGGTACAGGAGAAATGCAGCTACTGGAGAGGGCCAACCCCTGGCTCTTTTCTGAAGAGACTTACGAGGAATATCCGCTCGAGTATGAAGAATTGAAGCACTATCTCGCAAACGATGTAAATACATGTTTCCCTCACAGGAATAGCAGACCGTACACTCATATTGATTACCTGGACTTTTTACTGTACAAGAGGGATGGCTCTGGGTCGGGGATTGATCTGGAGAAGAAGCTGCTCTGTGAATACGCACTTTATCAGGTGCAAAGTCACCAAAAACAGAGCAAGCTGAGAGATGTGTCGTCAGTCACGTTGAAGCAGTTGACTGAGATGGAGTCACAGTCAGCAGAATGGTACGAATACCTATTGGTATTGTTGGAATCGATAAATGCAACCAAAGTTGATGCTCCTTTGTTCAACATTGGTAAGATGAGTTCAGACAGAAAACCCAATGTTCGTGGGTTGCAACGAAGTAACACCATAATAAGAACAAACGGTGCTCTGCAAGAACTGACGTCATTTGTGTTATCAAGTGCCATAAAAAAGGGCATAGAATTGAAGCCGGTAAATATGGATAACCCAATAGAGTTTTTGAAGGACGCTATTGAATCTTTAACTTCACATTCGCAAGAGAACAGCGAGCCATTGGAGGAGACTGTCGACGACATCCACAAGCAAAAAGAAGAACTAGAAACTGCATTTAAGGATTTGCAACTAGCTCACAGCTTTTTGACGAAGCAATTTGAAAATGACCGGACTGAATACCTGCAAAATACAGAAAAGATTCAAAATACAAACAAGGAATTACAGCAGAAAATTCTGGATTACCACGCAGATTTGTCCAAAAGCGAATCCCAGTTAGGAAAGGCCCAGCTTGAGGTTAAAGAGTTGAAGGCTGCAACTAAGCGCGACAGTGAAAAAATCAGAAGTCTTGATATGTCCTCGCCGGTACCTTCACTCGATTTCCGATATCCAGAGTCTCCAACACTGTCCCTAAACAATACTAATGGGCACTCTATATCAATAATGAGAACGGAGTTCAGAAGGATGTATGCTGAAAGTCAAAGAAAGTATGAGAGGGAAATTCAGGAAGAGAGAGAGGCAAGATTACTCCTCGAGAAAGAACTAGCGGCTATAAAGAAAAATGGTGGATTGGCATGACATGAGATATTTTACAAAATACGGTATATAGCATTTATAGATTTGAAAAAATTTGTTGTATCTTGTGTTTGCGAGGAAATCTTGTCCTCGATAGTGAGTACTTTCTTACACGTTTATATTTTTCTGAATTCACTCAACACAGGGTATATAGCCTCAAAAGCTTGGTAGATCTCCTCTCTTTGTTTGGCACCTGTAAGAACAATCTTACCCGAAACGAATATTAGCAACACAATCTTTGGCTTAACCATTCTATAAATCAACCCAGGAAACAATTCTGGCTCATACGAGGAGAAAGGTCCGTGACTAAACGCCAAACCTTCTAAACGAATTGGAAACTTCACATCACACGAACCAACAATATTTTGGATCTTAAAGTCCGTGAATTTAGCTGCAAACCCAATCTTCTGAATAATTCTTGCATACTTTCTACTAGCCAGCTTAGAATCGTCTTCACTCTTTGCACCTGTTACAACCATTTTACCAGAGGCAAAGATTAACGCGGTAGTCTTGGGTTCTCTGATACGCATGATAACAGCTGCAAAACGTTTTGGATTATACTCGGCATTACGCGCATGGAGTGCTACTGTTTTTAAATCGAGACGACAACCCAAATTTACGGTCGCCACAATATTTTGCAATGTAGGAACTATCCCCGATGTTGCTGAATCATCTTCTTCATCCTCTGATTGACCTTTCACCGAAGTATCTTGTAATCTAGAGTCTAATGTTTTGTTCTTATCTTGCGTTTCCCACACTTGTCTCGTGTTAGGGTCGAAAACTATCTTGTTAGCCTCTTGAAACTCCTTTAATCGCTCCTGCTCTGACATTACCTACGTGCTACTACCTCAATCTAACCGAAATGGGGCCCTCTGCTCTGTGTTCATCACATTGTGAGAGCTTTAAAAACCTTTTATTGATTTGACCTGCTCACCGAGTCACCCGGCCCGTGTATGCAGATAATTATGCTGCGTGAACTTTCAAGCCACGAGGGACTCGCAATGCACGCTAATGCACAGGCCAGGGTCTGGAGATTACGCTGTCTGAGAGAACATCTTTTGACCCAATTTTGTCGTTGCATAAGGACGGTTACGCCTCCTCTTGTGTATGTTCTCCGGATCAGTGAAACGGGATGTTATTCATGTCGCCGGTACGGCAATTCTCATTCCCTGACGACAGCCTGTTTTGCCACTTCTACAACGTCCTGCTCGGATTCATGGCTCCTCGAGGGCGTTCATATCCCGGGTGCGATCAATATGAAGTCGGGGTGGCGCTGGTTTTTGCAATTGGAATAGCCCCCCCGGACAGAACAATATTCACCCAAGCGTGTCCTTTGGAGTTTTGAGTTCATGACAGATTATTGGAAGCAGAACCGATACTCTCATATGGAATTCTTCCACCTTGTACCCCAGTGTTTCTTCTGAACAGTCAAGCACCGCGAGGGCGCCTTCTTGGACCTTGAGGGTGAACAGATTCTTGATTTTTCTTAGGCTTTGCCATACATCATTTTCGTAGCTCTTGAATGGCTTTCCAATCGAGTCCTTTTTCAGGTCACAATGATCGTGGCGACGTTCCTCGATGGCTAAAGAATTGGTTAGCGTACATTAATACACGTCTTAGAAATCTAGTTTAGTGAAAGTCAAATGAAAACAAGAGGTTTTGAATAATGAGCTCTTTCACGAAAATTGCTACAGGTACAGCGGTGAAAATCCAAGAAATTGGTATAACAGCTGTTACTGAGGAATTCCGAGCTTGAACCGGGCACCCGCTATATGGCCATCGATAGGGCTCAATCAGGTTGTCCCTCTGAAATTCATATTCTAATCAAGAGTTTAGGACACATTGGCATGAGAGCGGTATGGGTAGCACATTGACAGAAGCAGAAATGCCAATGCGCTATCAAACTTGAAGTACTTGGTGCTAAATTAACTTGAAGAAATTTCAACTACTGCCCTTGACGCCTATGTCAAGCAATCTGATGGGATAAAGTGACAAAAATCTTTGAGCGAAATCCTCGATACTGCAAGTGTGAAGAGTAAAACTGAAACATAATCGTTTTATACGCAGATAATGTAATATGTCTGTTTCAATACTTCAGGTATTGAACTATATGGAAAAGTAACAGGGTTACTTCTTTCCACCATTCTAGTGTATGGCTTCCAATTACCTCTGGCATATCAATGGACTTACAGAGCTTGTCTCCTGAGGCTGTGTATCAGCTTTCGCAGGAGTACTTGGACCATGCATATAGAGAGTCAAACAATGTACGAGACGAAGAACAATTGAGAGATTATCGCAAGCTTATTTCCATGTCAGTAATATCATTAGAGTATTTAAAAAGCAACTACTCATTGTCTATAGGTCAAGATGCGAAGGTTACCTGTCGGTTGGCTGAGATACTCTTGAGTGAGACTCTAAATTTTGATCTTGCAGAGACCTATCTTTCAAGTATTCGGGAAAGGTTGCAGTATCATCAAAGCTCAGGAATAAACTGGCCCCTTTTTCATGAGAAGATGCGTTGTGAGTTTTTAGCATTATACGTCCTGCCAATGAAGAGGGACGAGAACTTTCACTACAAGATCGCTCTAAGAAATTGCGATGAGATGGTCGGCTTCATGACTAGCTGGAAACACCAGAGCTTGTTAATGAGACACTGGTTACTGATCTTTCGATATGTCAACATTTGGCTCAATATCAAACTGCATAATGTCAAGCGGGTCTTGTCACAATTCAATGAATTAAGTAAAGCCAATGAAGGTTCTCTCCAATGGAAAGCTTTCATAACCCTATGCCATCTTAATTTTCTCCTCAATGAAAGAATTCCGATACCGGACAGCAGCCGCGATCAGTTGGCATCTTTGAAATGTGACGAGATAGGCGCTAGGTTGTACGGTTGGAAGCTTATACTTGAACTCATTATTTTGATTTATGAGGATAAGAATATAACCGACAAATTGAACGCATTCAAAAAGCTCTTTACTGATCACAGAGATGCTTTAGGTGAGGACAGAGAATCATTAAAAATACAGGTTGGTCCTGATGTTTACATATGCATTCAGCTCACGTCCATTTTTCAATATAAGGATATCAAAAATTTCTTGTTGCTATTGCAAAGTGTAAGCTACTTGGTAAACTGTCATGACAAGAAGGCCAATTTCTCTACCAAGTTCCTTCCTAAAGTTTTTTCTACAACAAAAAAATTGATTAATACAATGAATGTCACTGAGCCGAATTCTTTAGCTTACTATGATTCAAAGGTAAAATACTACCAATCAATACAGGGGCTTGCTGAGTTTTATCAAAAATGGGAGCACATGCTTTTGACAGGTGAGATGCCACATGCTACTGGTGCCGCGCATATAAATCAGAATTACATGGCTTTAATTTGTGCTATATCTTCCCAGATGGATTTGCACAAAGACGACATGCAAGTCTGTGAGAAGTATAGCGCAGTAGCTTCTTCAAAGTCATCATCTAACGAAGTAAAAATGATTTCATTTTTGAATTCCTATGTTGTAAGGGCATCTATAATAAGCAATGATATTCACAAAGGAGAACAACTCAAATATTGTAACGCTCTCTGGTCAGAAATAACACGGACTCTGGCAGAAAGTGATTTACGTTCAAATTCAACCTGGGACTGTACCGTAACTATATTGTGGATTATTTCTCATTTTGAGCCTTTCACTAAAAACCCACTTTCATTCAGCGATGACGAGAGAACAACATATACAGGACGATTGAAGAATTACTATCAGGCAAACAAGACAGTAGAAACAGATAAAAACGCTGATTTCGATTCCGATAATAAGTATAAACTTAAGAATAGCCTTTCTCTTCGAATATTATTGAATTATACAGGAGGAAGATTATTTGAACAAGATTTGACGGTAATTTCACGTATATCTGAGGCATGCTTTCGCCTGGCAAAGCGGCAAAACGTTCTAGAGATGGAATATGTCATAGGTTTATGGCATTTGATGAACAGCACAATAGCTATGAACAGCAAAGAGGTTGTGGTTACCACAGCTAAGCTCGATGCAATCGTTGAAAAATTATTACTCAAAGATCAAATCCTAGATAAGAAGTGTGAAGTATAAAGTTATAAACATCCATATATACATTTGATGATTGTAAAAAAACATTATTTAAAGTCATCATGAAGCATTGGGCATGATCCAGCTTCGTCGTCTCAATAACGTGTAGGGGAGGCGAAGTCTTTTCTTAACGAGCCGCTCGAGGTGTCTTTATGTAAAGAGGTATTGGATAATTCTCTCTTGAATGAGGAGTTGGATAGCTCTCTTTTCATTGAGGTACTAGAAGACTCTCTTTTGAGTGACGTATTGGAAGTTTGTCTTCTCAAAGCATAATCAGCAGAGGCTTGTTCGGACTTCAAACTACTCTCGCTATTTTTAACGTGGCCCCTTGAGTCCAATTCCACCGTTCCTGCACTTTGGAACAAGGATACGTTACCAACGAGCAAACCCAATGTATCCAGAACTTGTTGAGGATCTGTTAAATGGGCTTTTGCAACTGTACTTTTAGATGCCGAACCAACTGTACATGGATAAAATCCGAAATTATTCCAACGATTTTTCTGGTCTGGGTACTTTTTGTCCCAAACACCTTCAATCGTATTCAGCTGAGCGAACATATCCTCATCAGTCAAATCATCCCCGAGACATAGCGTGAAGTCCGGCATTTGGTCTTTTGTCAGTTCCTCGCGGGTCGTGGCTAGCATGTCTTGTGGAGCACCATGTTTATGCCAGACAAGTCTTCTGACAATTTCACCTTTATTCACAAACTTAGGACGCACTTCAATATTCGCCTTGCCCTCCATAATCTCTAAATCAGACCCTTCAGCATATTTATCCAATTCCTTCTTCAATTCGCTTGCATGGAACTCTCCTAATTCTGGGACTGCACGTCTGTAATGCCATGTCAATGCCACCTTTTTGCGTTCTATGAAAGAGCCAGGGGTGCGATTAGTAAATTCCTCCATAGTATCGCCCACCCTTTTCTGCCAGGACATATCGTACTTGTCAGTCAAGTTGACCCATTCTTCGCAGTTGACATCCTTCACAAAGCAGCCATGTTCCGCACTTAAACCTAGCTGTGGAAGTCTGCTTCCTAACCATTTGTTTAAAAACTGTTGGTCCCGCCCAGAAATTATCCAAATTTGATTCTTTGGATCAGCTGCTAATTTTTCCAAGATGTTGATCAGACGTGCCGAGGGGATCGCGGCTGCGGGGTCTTGCACAATCGGGGTCAAGGTACCATCATAATCAAATAAGAAAAGACGCCTCTCAGCTTGCTTATAGTTTTCCAGTAGTATAGGTCTATTTAGAGCTGGAGATATCTTTCTCGATGAAGGAGAAGTTTGATCTGTCATAACCTTCAGAGTTGATAGGAATTTGTAGGTCCAATCTTGGATAGTTGGCACATCAGCCCATAATTTATCTTCTAATACTTTCTTCTCGTTAGGAGTAAGCTTCAATGCCTTGTTTATAGTTTTTGCAACAGCCACAGAGTCCCAGGGATTGATGATCATCGCGTCTTTCAATACTGTACTACTTCCAGAAAACTCACTCAATATTAAAGGGTTCCCGTAGCAGTCATAACTTGAATGGTGTGATTTCAGAGTGACGTACTCTAAAGCCGTAGTATTCATTCCATCCCTAACACTAGTAATAACGCATAGGTCGGCCACCCTCAAAAGAGACAAATAGACATCTTTGGGAATCCTCATATAGTAATGCTGCACTGGCGAAAAATCTAAGGAACCATATTGTTGGTTAATCGAGTTGACCAATTCATTGACTTGCTGCTCTAACTTGATGGACTGCTGAGAGTTTCTATTAGCAGTAGGACTACTGACTTGGATAAGGACAACTTGATCTCTCCATTCAGGGTACATTGCTAAAAAAGTTTCAAAAGCTCTCAACTTCTGAACAACACCCCGCACAGCATCCAAGCGATCCCTTCCGACAATGATTTTCTTGCCTTGATAGGCATCTTTAATTGATAATACCTTCTCATCGATACTAGGGGTGAATGCATCTTTGATTAAAGTTTCAGTGTTTACACCAATTGGCAACGAATCGACAACAACATCTGCACCATAAGCACTTATTTGGTATGAGTCAATTCCCAAGGAGTTTTTCGTTTTCTTTGCTGTTGAATCTAGCAGTCTTTTACAAGACGAAACAAAATGGCGTGCAAAACTTTCGTTTTGGAAACAAATTCTGTTTGCGCCAACTAAACCGTCTAGAATCTCCTTCCTACGTGGCAAAACACGGAAATATTCGTTACTTGGCCAAGGGGAATGATGAAAGTAAGCAATTACTAAATTATTATCGTTAAACCTCATCCGCAAAAGTTGAGGCAATAATAACAAATAATAATCGTGGACCCAAATTATGTCTCCTGGTTGGTATATTTCACCAATCTTCATTGCATACGCTTCATTAAATCTGACGTAATCATACCACCAACGATTTTCTTTATCTCCACCTTCGCTCGAGAATTTCAAGATATAATGAAAGGTTGGCCACAACACGTTCTCAGCATAGGTTCTCCACCTTTTTTGGTCACGACGTAGAAGCCAAACAGGATGGACATGAACATTTTTTTTATGAATGTCATCTTCACTACTAAAATTCTCTTCTTGCAACGTTGTAGTAAGATTTTCCATTTGGCGATTCGTTAGGTATAAAGGATCATCCTCCATGTCCTCCTTCTTATCCTTTAGATCAGCACTTGAGTGGCCTGTCACAATGTTGGAATGAGTATATATCAACTCATTTTCTCTTTTGATCTCACCCGTCCAGCCAAGTATATGCTGTTCGTATTTTTCAGATTCCTTATCTGAGTTCAAATAGTCCAACGAAGAATACAATGCACTATTGCCCGTGGCAGGACTAATTTTCCAATCATTGTTACTTGCTCCTAGCTGAATACTATACGGTAATTGGGTAACACAATTGATAATTCTCTGCTTCTTTGGCACACCTTTCGATGCAACGGATTCCACAGTCATTTTGAAACCCTTGTGAAATACAGGTTTGGGTCACAGAGGGTGTTTAGCTCTACTCGATTAAAACACTTTCTTTAACAAGGGGGGCTCCGTCGAGGTTTTCGTTGTCGGTAGATGCTATCACTTGACCGTCCGTCATCGTTCAACGTAATTAGTGATATTCAAAAAGGAAGGTTACCACACTTATAGGAGATGGGCATCCGAAACGTAGGAACTGTTCCTAAGGGGACCTGAAGCTCCGTTGACTACCTGTAAAAGCTCGAGAGATCACAGTATATCAGAACGCGCACGGATCAGACTCACAAGTACCTCTCTTTGTCTGCCATCTTACCAGATTTCAAATACTCTACTCATGAGGAGGTATAGTTTAACCAGGATATCTTGGGCAGGCTGTTGGACCAAAGATTGTGGTGGATCCAGAATTATAGGTTTGGCACTCTTGCTACCTTGGTTGATCTGCGAAATGCATTGTAAATTGGCGTGCACTCTTTTGAGGTACTGTGAGGCTAAAAGCTTGAGGTGCTCCGGCAGTGAATTGGAGCCCCCCTCATCCGTGTTTTTGCTCTGGGTCATTTGGATCACTCTCGCCAATAGAATACTATTGATGTGCAGCAGTAGCTGGACTTTGTACTGTATCTGTTCCTGTTCGGTAGGAGCAGGCGAAAGGTCCTGCTTCCCGCTAACATACAATTCCTGAGCGTGAGCCTGTACAGGCGCTTGCCCTTGCACATTAGAGTCCATCTTTAACTTGTTCGGCTGACCTGCGTCCGTGAGACCCAAGGTTACAGAGCTATTGAAATAATTTTAATACTGTTTACTTAGACCATCGTACTGGATACGGCTGGTCACGGGTGAACAAATCCGGCGACACGCAGGATTACCCGCCCAATACATTGTGTCAATGATATGTAGGCTGCAACCTTATCTAGTAAAAGCACTTAAGCATCATCGCTGTGATTATCAAGACCAGTAATGCCACCTTACGGAGAGCTTCTATTTTTTCTTTTTACTTAAGATACGTAAGAACAGTGATTATTGTAAGTTTCTCACGAAAATCAAAGGCGCTTAAAACCTTACGATTCAAGTGCGTGTAAGGTTGTCTCTCGATAATGAATATCTCTCCCTTCGAGGGCTTTCTTGCCGTGTGAAAAATACCTTGTCATATCGCCAGTGGGAAACCTTACACGGTAGTGGGAGAAGGTTGGAATGCTCAACTTGCAGAACTTTTTCTCGATCTTCCTCTCAGTGTGACTTTAGCAAAACGGAAGTGCTAAGTTGAGCCTGTCACTGTCAAGAAGCGCCAGGTTCAGCTCGAAAATAGCGTTCCCCTGTCGTCGCTCCCCAATTTTTGGTAATCTCTGTATTTGGGGTATGAGCAGCGCTTAAAATGATATCCTGGCAGCTGGCCAGCATTACGGGGCCATGGTGGTGGTATTTTCGTTAAAGAGGTATAGGTGGAGGGCCAACCCGCGAAAATCCAAGATTTTATGTGTCGCTCGCCGAAACAAGTGTTGTCTTCCAGAAGCTTAATTACGAACACAGTGTGGACGGGTAACCGTGATAGCGCCGGCCTTGCTGCGGTAGTGACATCGTCTGCAATCTCATGTTGCTATACTACGATGATGCAAGAAGAGGGATCCTCCACTAGCCACCAACTAAAGTGGCCGAAAACTGCCCGGCTAGTCCCGGAAATGCATTACCGCTTCTCCCTCTGCAAAGAAGAAACCCATCGTCATCAAGAGTTTTACTGAGGATTCGATGGCCAGCGGGCGAAGCTGGCCCCCACCCCCTGTGCGCTGACACGCTTTACAAGTCCTCCACAGTTTAGAAGTTTACATAGGCTAAATAAATATCTTAGTAGACGCGCTGGGTCATCTGACGCCTAGGCTAGATTCGTTAAAACTACATCGCTACATACGTGCGTGCCCTTACTGGAAGGTCCCAGGGAATGCCTGGTCGCCTCACGAGCCTATCACTGCTTGCCCCCAGGTACAAGCATGGCAATGTTGTTTCCACTTAGTAGCAGCCTCCCGTGATGTTCCATTACTTTATCCAAATCGCTAGACCCCGAATTATTAGTCCACTCAACCGCATCTTCCAATATAACATTGACGAAGTCATCAAATCCAACCAGCGTGCCAGTGAATTCTCTGTTCGACTGCAAGATAATCCACACCTTCTGGTTGACTGTCTTGTCGATTATTTCTAACGGTACTACCTCCATACTCATCCTTAGTTGCTTCTAAGCTGTACTACACACACATCAGGCAGCTTACCTACGTATATGTATATCATGAATGAAATGATAAGTCTTGAAAAATTAGTCTCCTGTGCGCTGTCCGGGACGGCAGCCGTGTCCGGCCCTGTGTATGGGTTCGAATTATTTGTCCGGATATCTTCTCGCGGCTCCCCTCCCGGACAAATTCAGCACATTGCCCTCTCAAACCAATTCCGCTTTTCATATTTCGCACCTGGAAAGACAGCTTTTTAAATTAACAATTAAGATTGCACCCTCATCGAGTCGAGCGCCCGCGTGAAGGTGCTTTCCTCCCACGAGGCTTTCTCAGCGACTGCTCTGCCTGTTAAGTTCCCAAGCTGCCAAGCTGCCAAGCTTCATGGGGTCCTCGACTGTTCTCTGGCCTACGACCGATATCTCGCTAGGTAAACTCCTGTCCTCTTCGCTGACTACGAAGTTTTAAAGCGTTAGAGTTGGGTGCAAGAACCCTCCGACTAGGGTTGTTGTTTTATGCCCCGAGCTATCAAGCTGAGAGCCAGTAGAGAATACGGGCTTCAGTTAACGTGTAATGGAGCAACTCCTGAACGGATGCTGTTTATTGGTCAGGCTGCATGTGCTTCTACGGTTTGTACTAGCAGCCCTTCTTAATCCACCATTAATTTACTCCTCGACATTGCATCGGGCATGGTCTCAACGATACACGCCTAGCAATTCGTCCTAAAAGAAAAGTAACATCTATGGAATTCCAAATGGCTTCCGTGTGGTATCAATGTGGTCGTATTGTGGTGCTTCAAAGTGTGCATCTGCTCGCGTCCTCTCCTTTGGCTAGTAGAAACGCTTGCAGCTTGAGAGCATGGGTGCAGTAGGTCTCTTCAATCTTCGAATTGGGCTCAAATGCTCATCGCATGCATATATATATATATATACGGTTGGTGCTCACATTGAACTTCTTTGGTAGGAGTAGAGAGCATTTTATCTGTATCGTAAAAGAGCAATTTTAGCAGATCTGTAAGATAAGCTTTCCACCAAGATGACTACTGAAGGGAAAATTTTCAATGTTGGTGTCTTCTTTGTTGTCTTCAGAGAATGCCTAGAGGCTGTGGTCGTCGTGTCTGTTTTGCTATCATTTTTGAGGCAGGCCATTGGTACAAAAGATTGGAAGCTATATAAAAAGTTACGGCTTCAGGTCTGGGTAGGAGTCGCGGCAGGGTTTATCATATGTTTAGGAATTGGTGGTGGTTTCATCGGGGCGTACTACAAGTACAACAATGATATTTTCGGGACCGCCGAAGATTTGTGGGAAGGTATTTTCTGTATGATCGCCACGGTTATGATTAGTATGATGGGTATCCCCATGTTGAGAATGAACAAGATGCAAGCTAAATGGAGAATCAAGATTGCACGTTCTTTGGTCGAGAGGCCAAAGACTAAAAGAGGCTGGTTCAGCATCGGTTTCTTGGCCAGACGTTACGCCATGTTCTTGCTGCCATTCATCACTGTCTTGAGAGAAGGTTTGGAAGCTGTTGTTTTCGTGGCAGGTGCAGGTATTACCACTAGTGGGTCTAGTGCCACCGCATACCCACTGCCTGTCTTCGTTGGTCTTGTTGCTGGTATCTTAGTAGGCACTTTACTATACTACGGTGCTTCTAGATCTTCGTTGCAAGTGTTTTTGATCATTTCTACGTGCATTCTATACTTGATCTCTGCAGGTCTGTTCTCGAGAGGCGCTTGGTACTTTGAAAATTACATCTTCAACAAGAAGACTGGTGGTGACGCATCGGAAAGTGGTGATGGTAACGGTTCTTACAATTTGAAAAAAGCAGTTTATCACATCAATTGTTGTAATCCAGAATTAGACAACGGTTGGGATATCTTCAACGCGTTGTTGGGCTGGCAAAATACTGGCTATTTGTCGTCAATGCTATCGTATAACATCTACTGGTTGGTTCTGATAATCGTGTTGTGTTTGATGATGTTCGAGGAGAAGAAGGGCCACCTACCATTCTGTAAAAACTTGAAATTGAGGCAAGTGAATCCATTCTATTGGATTAAAAACAAGAAGAAGAACGAGTTGACCGATGAGCAAACCGCTGCCATCTTCCGTAAGTTGGACAATCTAGAGTTTGACAACCAAGGTGTGATCAGACAAGAAGACCAGGCCTCAGGCAACGGTGATGACGTCAAAGAAGTTGAACACGTTGTCAACAACACCTCCAAAGTTTGATTGTTCAGAGAACGATTATGAGGCTTCCACGCACACAAATTTAATAATAAATATAAATAAATATGCATCTTTATTCTCTTGATAAATATCTCGTCCTGTCTGTGGAAAGACGATAAATTTCGCAGGCATTCACAGACTCTATTGGAATAAAATCAAAGGAAGTTGAAGGCGTGCAATACAGCGAGTTCATGAAATAAATCATGGATTATCACGACCCGTGGATCTGTGCTCCAAGCACGGTTTTGGCTATATGTAATAACAAGCGGTCGGAGCTCATGATGTTAAGCATACATCCGTAAGTGAAACTAGGAACTGCACACACTAGTCAACGAAACAAGGAGAATTGCAATCCTTGCCATGAATGTGTGCGAAATCCAAACTTTGCGAACTACTTGTTTAACTTCGCTAGCTACTTGTTTAACCTCGCATGGATTCAAAACTATTCGATTTTAGAAGAGTGAGGTGTGTGGCACGGAGCATGGAAACAGCCGTCCGCCGCGTAACAAACCACACTATACCAATGAAGTCGCAGCGAATTGCTAGCTTACGTGTATTCAAAGCTAAAGAGAGCTCGATGCCTCAGGCTGCTGTAGCTGCAGAATATCAAGCAAGATCTCGGGCAGCGCCAGACCGCTCTGCTGTTTAAAGGGTCTTTCGAATGTAGAGAGACTTCTATGCAGCAAGCATGTCATGTTCAAGTGCTCTTTTGGGTATTCAGTGACCACTATCATCACATCGAGCGCATTTGCCGCAGCCTTAGTTTAAGTCTCCCATGGATGAATGGTTTGCATATCAACCCAACATCGTTGGGCGTGCGCCGGGTGACGCTGGCGCCTCGCTTTACCTCGCTTTTAATCACGTGCATGAGTGAGGTGGGAGATTTGAAAATTAAATAGAATACAATCTTACAAAACACAATTGCAAGGTGTCACATATATCTAAGAGCTTAGAGCTAGTCAATATCCGCTGCCCAATACCAACCGTCAAAAATGGCGTCTTCCACCTTACCTCTACATATGTATGTCAGACCTCTTATCATCGAAGACTCGAAACAGGTCTCTGAATTGGAATCTCAGGGGTTCCCCCCAAGCGAAAGAGCTTCGCTCGAGATGATCGAGTATAGACTGACTGCATGCCCTGAGTTATGCTCTGGTCTTTTCATCAGAGAATTCGATGATGACACGAAGGAGGTCAAGCAGGAGAATTTGATTGGCCATATTCTCGCTACCAAGATCCCCAAAAACAGCAGCAATCCAAACAAAACATTCATAACTTTGGACAGCATGGGTAAGACGCACAGTGAATCAAGCGATACTATTGGGATTCATTCCGTCGTTATTTCTCCAAGCTACCAGAAGAAAAACTTGGCAACCCTACTACTAACGGATCACATCCAAAAGTTGAGCAATCAAGAGGTAGGAAAGAAAATTGTTATCATCGCACATGAACAACTGATTCCATTTTACGAAAGAGTTGGCTTCAAGGTCGCGGGTGAAAACAGAGAAGTAGCCAAGGATGCACAATTTGCTAAAGTCAAGTGGATTGACATGGTTAGAGAGCTAGTTAAAGAAGAATACGAGAACTAGATCGTACAGCATACGTCATTACTTTCTTAGATAGATGTTATGATACATAAATAACTATAATTAGGTCTCAGACGCCTACTAATGTACGCATAATCAATCATCGCATACGTTTCTGCATCAATAGCAAAGGGTACATCAGTGCGTTATTTGGGGCAACTCAAATCCCGGGGTAGTATATATAGAAGGGCAAGCTGGGATTGTCATTCACCTCCCTATAATTATTTCCAGCATGTTACAAGTGTATTAAGTGTATTACTAATAATGTTGACGCAAAGTTTAAGGATCAATGCTAGAATTCTTACCAGGAATGCCGGTTTGAGGGCATTCAGTTCTTCCCCAATGGTGAAGTCCCCACACAGGAAGGCTCACCTAAGCCCGGAAGAGGAAAAGGAGCAGAAATTGTTTGACAGGAATAAGGCTAAGCTGGACAAATTGGAGCACAACGAAGGGTCGAGCAAAAGAGACAGCAAAGCCAAGCTAAAGAAAAGAGGTGATGATGCTAGGATTGAGCAGAACCGACCAGATGATGGGGTTTATTGAACAATATGTGACTACTCGGTACCTTAACACACATTTTTACTCGCATATTTGCCCTATCGACCATGTCTTGCGGGTTCATGAAGTCTCGTTAACATCCATCAATATATATTTATAACTTTTACAGCTGTTGTCAGGGTATTTGATACTATGGTTATGGTTTAATACATTACATTTTTTTTATTTTTGTTTGCACCTGATTTCTTGTCATGTTGACTAAACGTAAACTTGTAGCACAAAGAACCCTTGAGGGAAAGACTAAAGACTGCCTCTTGGGAATAGTCAACGTCTGATTAGTCTCTATCTACTAGAAGAGAGCAGTCAAAACGTTTTATCAGTTAGTAGCGCATTCACGTGATTTTTCATTATCTTATTATCCCGCCACCCTAAAGAGAGAGTCATTGTTACATTCGAACAAAAAGCGACCAGTAGAATATTGGCTGTGATAGGTTATAGGTTCTCAGTACTTCATCATCCATTACTTTTCAAGTCCCTGGCTCCATCGGCGAGGGACTCTTTATAACGACGAGAACTAGAAGAGTGGCCACAAGCATCCCTATTTTCTGAATGACTGAAATGAAATCTGGATCGACAAGGCAATTTTGTAAATCGATCTCAACACTTTCTCGATTAGCTGAGAAATTCATTCTTCAGGATGATAAACTTAATGATAGGAACAATGATATGACGAATGTCCTGCAGCAATGCCTTGACACTTTGGAGGCGTATCAAGACGAATATAAAAAATTGAAGATGGCAGGAGATACCTTGACGAAGAGTGAACTTTTCGACATCTACGAATCTGCCTATGTTTACTATAAGATTGTTCACAACACGGTTCTCAACAAAGTTCCTAGCCTACAAGAATTCGAGATCGTTAAGAAACAAAACAGCCTAAATGACCAAAAAATAATGGAAATATACAATATGCTGGTAAAAAGTTTGTTGAATGATGAGAAAATATCTCACATCAAGCTTTTTTTAAGAGAAAATGCCAACCCAGAAATTTCTCATCCGACAAATCATGCATCTTTAGACTCCGGTTCCTTCATATCCGTCGCTCAGTTGAAGGATCTATTAGCTAGCAGTAATGACTCCACGCTTCTGATAGACGTACGGACTAGATCTGAATTCACTTGCAATCATATCGATTGTAACAACATTATTTGCATAGAGCCCATTTCTTTCAAGAATGCCTACACAGATATAGATGTTGAAAGAAAATCATTGATAACATCACCACAAAATGAAATAGAATTGTTTCGAAGGCGAACTGATTTCAAATACATTGTTCTTTACACGAGTGAGCCAGACGAAAAGAGCAAGACAAATTACAACTATCAGCAAGAAATGATACTTCTAGATGTGCTTATTAATAGATCGTTTGCAAAACCATTAAGACAGGATGTCAAAGTGTTCGTTCTGAAAGCTGGAATTTCAAATTGGATATCAAATAATGGTTCGTGCATAGGTGAAAGTCACGAGGTATCTGGTGATCAGGTCTACATCAATGGGAATATGTCCTCTCTCAGCTTCCAAAGTTTACCCAAATTATCGCCCAGTATCAGTTCTTCGATGGATAGCTCAATGAGAGAAATGTTATCCAACTCGCCCCATCATGGCATCAACGGATTTCAAAGACCACAACAACAGCCACCGCCTTCTAATTTCAGGAGCTATTTTTCGTCTCCTCACAACTCCTTCTCATCAAGATCATCTCCACAAGCGCCTTTTATAACACAAAATTCTAGCGGTACGAAAAAGTATGCTCAATATCCTGAAGCACCACATTTATCTGCCGAAGAGGGCGGGGGAAGAAAAAGTATTGAAAACCATACCCATATTTCTCCCATAGGCTCTAGAGCGTTAACACCAGTTAATAAAAATGTTGGCTCTCCCCAACCTCCGAGAATATATACCAGTAATTTTGGAATGAATAAAGACAATCCTCTACTGAGCAAGTATGGAAGCACAAAACCGCCAAGCGAGCCAGTTCCGATGTTACCTCAACTACCTTCTCAAGACTCCTCCAATTTGATCGCCACCCAGCATATTAAAAGATATGATCTTGATTTCACTGTGGGCTTGGAAAATATGGGTAATTCGTGCTATGTTAGTTGCGTGGTACAATGTCTCTTGGGCACTCATGAATTGACGGATATTTTTTTGAATAATTCCTACGAGAAGCATATAAATCTCAACAGCAGGCTGGGTTCCAAAGGAGTTTTGGCCAAATATTTTGCTAAACTAATTCATACTATGCATCAGCATGGGGCCTTCAGATTTAAAGGGAAGAATAAACCCGTTAAGCCACTGCAATTCAAATTGGCATGCGGGTCGATCAATTCCTTGTTCAAAGAATCGGGCCAGCAAGATTGCCAAGAGTTTTGTCAGTTTTTGCTTGATGGGCTACATGAAGATCTAAATCAGTGTGGTAACAATCCACCCCTAAAGGAGCTTTCCCCAGATGCTGAAAAGAGAAGGGAGAAATTGTCAATGAGGATTGCATCTTCTATCGAATGGGAAAGGTTTCTGACAACGGATTTCAGCGTAATTGTTGATTTGTTCCAAGGTCAATACGCGTCCCAATTGCGCTGTCAAGTATGCCAATTGACGTCAACGACGTACCAACCATTTAGTGTACTCTCAGTTCCTGTTCCACACACCAGGTCTTGTAATATATTGGATTGTTTTAGTGAGTTTACCAAGACCGAAGTACTTGAAATAGACGAACAATGGTCGTGTCCGGATTGTAAAAAAAAGCAACCCTCTACCAAGAAACTAACAATAACTCGTCTCCCAAGGAATTTGGTCATTCATCTGAAAAGGTTCGACAATATGTTGAATAAAAACAATGTGTTCGTGAAATACCCATTTTTATTAGATTTAACGTCGTACTGGGCTGATGACTTCGATGGAAGACTTCCACCTGGCGTTTCTGACGAACTGCCAACGAGAGGACAAGTTCCACCATTCAAATACAAGCTTTATGCTGTCGCTTCACATTCAGGTAGCTTATACGGTGGGCACTACACCGCTTACGTGGATAAAGGTTTGAATAGAGGTTGGTATTATTTTGACGACACAAATTGTAGACCGGTGAGAACTGAGACAGAGTGCATCACATCAAATGCATACGTGTTGTTCTACCACAGAGTATATGGCATCTAGATTATCATTATCTTATTTCTTTGTGAGTGCAGCATGATATATAAGCAAAAAGACAAGTATATATCCGTATTAAGATCATTAACAGGATTTTTTGACTATTCCCAATCGTCGTCATCGTCAACATCCTCTTCATCATCTTCATTTTCTTGAACACTCACGTTAGCGGTCTCGCCACGCTCCTTTGCCTTCTCAGACAATACCGTCTCCTGCTTGATTGGAGTGGCGTCTTTGCTCAACGCATCTTCTTCTTTGACAATCACAGGCTCTTCCTCATCTTCCTCATCTTCTTCAACGTCATCCCAACTGATTTCTTCTTCTTTGAGACTTGAACTGGACTCTAGAAGTTTTCTTCTTTTATCCTCCATATCTAAAATTCTTTGTCTTTCTACAAAGAAAATGGTCCAGAAGTCCTTATATGGTATATCCTGCGGCACAACAGCATTCATTAAATTAGCCAGGTCTTTATCTTTTTCAATTATCCTTGCAATTTCATCAGTTTTGGCATCTACGTCAAAATTTTGGTCTAGCTCAGCGTCAAAATTAAGATAGACGTTCTTATCATTAGACAGGGATTTGAGTTCAGCCTCCGTTCTATTACCACCCACCACGTTATGTGCACCTTTGCTAGTCTCTTCAGCTTCTTCTGCCAGTTTTGAATTCCCTATTTTAACAACCTTATCCAGCCTGTCTCCTAATTTCTCAGTCATTGAAGACCAAAACCCAGGCTTGGAAACTTGGGTCCAGTAATTCTGTGCGATTGTCTCTACATTGTGTAAATTAGCATCTAACTGTTGTAAATATTGTTGAGCTTTTTCTGAGACTTCGGGATCTAGTGGAATATTGAGCTTAACACCGCCATCACTTTCTCGAACAATACTTTTCAGCGCTTGAGTAGTTTTTTCATATCCTTGATTGACCTCATCTTCTAATTTGCTGAAGGCCTCCTCAGTCTTATCATCATGGTGTTGAGTAGATGTCTCGTTGTTAGCTACAGCTTGTTCATCATAAAAGAATTCCATTTCTCTTGTTTATATTTGATTCTTACTCCTTTTGTGTATTAATTATTAAATGTATATAGTGGTTTAGGGTCTGCCGTCTTTCAGTTTTCTCAGAAGGAATTTAAATTCAAATGTAAATTTAGTGGAAAAGTCACCTTTAGGTCCAGGCCGGTCCTTCGAACACCGTCGGAAAACACTTTCGAACAAAGCCAGCACCTAAAATAAAGCTTAGAATGTCTTTGGTAACCCCATTGCATTTTAGTTTTGTTCAGCCAACCCTGTACAGAGGCTCATACCCAAGAGAAATCAACTTGCCCTTTTTGAGGACTTTGGACCTTAAGTTTATACTTTCGCTAACACCTGAGCCTCTGGATAAGGACCCTATATTAGCCAAGTTTTGTGCTGAGAATGGTATCACAATGGTTCATATCGAATGTTCAAAAGAAAAGAGGGACAAGAGTAAACCAAAGGTGAAGAGGAAGAAGAAGGCAGTACCTATTGAATACGATGTGGTCATCCAATGCATCAAATTTTTGATCGATGGCAGAAATTATCCCTGCTATTTACATTGCATAAATGGCGAATTAATAACTTCACTTGTTGTTGCCTGCTTACGAAAATTTTCCTACTGGGGGACAATATCAATCCTGAATGAGTTTTTAGCATACAACTCCACCATCAATATTCATGAAAGGAGCTTCATTGAAAACTTTAACGCTGAAATTGAGGTAGACAATCTTTCTTTACAAGATAAAGTCCCCTGGATTGCGATCCAGCATGTATCATCGCAGGTGCAGGATGAAACAAACAAAGACGTTACAAGAGTAAGCAGTATAAGAAACATGCTACCGAAATTAAAGTTCCATAGCCTGTAGAAAAGAAATAATAAAAATACATAGGCCTGGTTAGGTTGTTGTCGTGATATCAAAGTGTACTGGAAACTAGCTCACCGAAAGAGAGAAGAGGCCGCAAAGTCAACGTTACCTTTAGTTTGATCTAACGCTTTGATCACTTCCACCCTAGAAAAACCCAAATCCATCAGCTGCTTTATCTTTGACTCCGGATGAGATGCCGAGGTAGCAGCAGAAACCCCGTTAAACAAACCTGCTTGTGCTCTACTACCAGGCGTCGGAGTGCCAGGAGAAACCTGCGGATTCCCCAGCGGGGTTTTCGCACCTTCCTTTGAGATACCTTTAAGATTTTCCATGAATGATTTTGGAACCTCAGATTCTCTCAAAAACTTCGTTTCAACACCAGCAATTTTTAATACATCCTTTTCTAGATCAATAATAGCTCTGTGGCGTTTAAGCATATCCAAGCCAAACAATATATCTACATGCGTGTCCAAAACCGTAAAAGTACATGGAATATATTGGGTTTCTATCTTGATTTGAGCCTGATGAATCCTCCCTAAAATTTTGCTTGTACCAACGCCTCTTGCTTCTCCCATAAATCTTTTGTCGATTAACCTCGTCAATCCCGCTTCCTCAGCAAGTTTAGTCGAGATAATAGTCATCTCAGCACCAGTATCGACAAATGCCTTTACAGGATGGCCATTGATCTCCATCGAAATATACAACATGTGAACGCTTGTAAATACTTCAGGGGTGTATTCCCAGGCATTATGAAACTGTTCTTCAATTTCTTGTAAGTTGATCAATTCCGAAATTCTTTTTTGGTTTGCTGGATCATCCGGATCACTCATTAGCCTTACATATTCACTCTGAGGTATGCCAAAGGGATTTTGCTGATTGTTGAAGTTTCCACCGCCTTGGCTCCCTGGCCCCTGACCCATGGCATACTTCCGTTGTAAAATGATAGGTCCAAGCCTTTCCCGAAATAACTGAGGGTCATCAATAGCTTGCTCCAGACCAGGCACTTGTGCTACGAGCTGTGACCTGAATGCCTGATTCCTGAGCATTTCTTGCCTAAAGTTTTCAACAAATGCATCATCTGAACTATCACCAGGAACTACGTTTAGTTTGTTCCTTATCAACAACAAATCATTTTCAGAGCCGAATATCTCCTTCAGAGTATTGGTAGTTTGTGAGCTCAACTTTTCCATGTTATAATATAAATCATGCTTACTTTCATCAAATCCGCAGTCCAGTTCAAGAAGTGCCGTCAAATCAGGCAATGTCATGTCGCCATGAACCTCCAGCGGTCCAAACACTTGACCATTAACTTCGTTAGATACAGTGATAAACATTTCTTATTGTTTTTCTGACCTAGGGAATTGATCAAGATACTCCAGTACCCTCGGTGAACTTCACTTATTGTTAAGCTTTACAGTTGAGTTAATGCAGGGTGGCGCTTGCCTGATAACGTGACTAAGCGTGTTTATCAAGAAACCGTCCAAATAGACATCTAAACTAACTCCAGGCTTTGACTCAACATCAACACTATGAAAGGTATCTGCTTGTATGTCCACACAGATATTGCGAGAAGCGGATATATGTTTTATTGTGGCAGTTAGTTAGCTAGAAACGTGGAGCCTTGATTGTTCAATACTAAACACTAGCTCTTAGAGGGGCGCCCTTGATGCTTTTACCAACCTAAAAGAAAATAGATCTGCCTTCTTTCGTCCCTTCCTCTATTAGGGCATATGAGAAGGTCCACCGGAGCTGTCTGTTTTACGCATCTTGTTGTGAACTATACTACAATGCCCTATGAAGAGGTAGAGTTCTCTTAGAAGGCCGTAGATCTGAAAGTCAAAGAGTTGTTCTGCGCAATATATAAACATCTGACCAGCACCCAGGTGCTAATGCACAAATTGAATTTGACGGCGCTCGTTTGCAGGTATTACACCAGCAGTTGGTAGTAAATGGGTGCGGGTGGGCAGATGTCGTCCTTGAGCTGCACAATATTATATGTAAAACTTGCACTGTCGATATAGTAAGAACTGAGAGATGTAACCAGTGAAAATTTTGACCTTACCTTTAGCTCCAAACGAAAGAGTCTTTTCTTTAAATTGTTTACGTCTGTTTATATATGCCGTGTTACTCTTGGCCCTAGAAGTATGACATAATGATTCACCATCTCAAGAGGTAACGCCATGCCATAGCAGGGAGTATAGTGCGTTTATTCACCATGAATAGGCGCCGAAGTCTCAGAATTTTCCAGCTAGTATTTTGGTATCGCCTGTTAAGCTACGGGAAGTAAGGACGCATTTATTTGCGGAAAAGCTGTTAGCTCCTAGAGGCAATAACTTGCGCCAACATAATCATGTTAGGCCGTCGGCATATTTCAAAGTTGGAAGGTGGAACTATCCTGTACTAATAACATAGTTCATAAAAGGCACCAAGTAGTGCAGTGTGACATGAAGAGAGCACTTGAAAACGATGTTGGCCAGGTGGAGTCTGGCGATGAGCCAGTGGTAACCTTGCCAGAGGATTTTAGAGATAGACATATTGAGGAATTCGGGCAAGCCTGCGATCATATCTTGAAAGTTGATAGCAATCTGCTGGACGTTATAACTAAAATGGACTTCCCATTATTCCTCAAGAAGGAGCAGCTGCCCAAAGACTTGGAACACTACTATACCAAATTAGCAAGTGCAATATTGTCACAACAGATTAGTGGCGCCGCTGCGAAGAGCATCAAGAAGAAATTCATGGATCACTTTGGAGGTCGATTTCCTTCCCCCCAAGTTGTATCAGAAGAGCTCTTGGACTCCGCTAAGAAACAGGAAATTAGATCTTGTGGGCTAAGTGGAAGAAAGCTCATTTATCTCGAATCGCTCACGAACTATTTTGTCAATAATGGGGACGAGATTGAAAAACTATTCAACTCTTCTGGGAACGATGATGAGGTGATTCAGCAGTTGACCGAAAACATCAAAGGCATCGGGGCATGGACCGCAAAAATGTTTCTGGTCACTGGCTTGGAAAGAATGAATGTTTTTGCTGCTGAAGACTTGGGGATAGCTCGAGGCTGCTCTAACTATTTGGCAAGCAGAGCGGACCTTGTCCAGGAGCTGAAGCAAAACAGGGTTAGTGTTAAAAGAAGTAAGATAAAGCATAAGAAGCTTAATTGGAAGATTTATGACGAAGATATCGTTGAAGCTTGCGCAGAACGATTTACACCCTATAGGACTGTTCTCATGTTTATTTTCTGGCGGCTGTCTAGTACTAATGTGGATGCAATGGCGAAAAATGAAACGGAATTCACTAATAAATAAGGAGAGATGTATATATATATGCCGTAACACTTTCTACAAATTCTTACATGATGATTGACATCAATCTGGAAACATTAGAGGCTATACCCCGTTGTTTCGTGGGAATATATACAGTTTTGCAGCAATTGTTGATCCCAAGGTCATCTAATTCGCTAATTTTGAGGCTTCGGATAGTATTTTACTTCCAGATTTCTTGGCCTGCTGAACGTACAGCCCACTTACCAACAACTTCATTGGTACTCTTGGCTTTTTCAATTGTGCGGCAAAAATTATGGCGCTAGTGAAAAGAGCTAGCGCACCAGCCTGATGAAGTGAAGCTAAGGAGATAGGAACCAAATATATTAATGTGGCAATACCCAAACCAGCTTGCAAAGTTACTATACCCATCATAGCCTTCACTGTATGATCAGCTGCCTTTGGGATGATACTCTTACGTTTTCCGCAGTACATGTGGAGTGCAAAAACAGTGAAAAAGGTACTTATAGCTAAAATCCTGTGGTTCAGTTGAACAGTGGTTGGGTTTTCGAGCATATTTCTCCACCAAAGATCGCTTTTATCGTTCTTACGCGCAAAGTTCGGGTCCATTAGTTCACGCGAATTTGGAAACCAATCATCACCCATCTTAGGGAAAGTATTATATATCCAACCGGCATCCAAACCTGCAACCATACCTCCCGACATAGCCGTTACAAAAGTTAAAGCCAAGACCCCTAACGCCATCTTTCTTAGAGGGCCCAAAGCTGGATTGTCCAGGCTTTTCATCAATTCCATAGCTTTTGCAGGATTCTTGATCCACTTGTTCTCCTTTAATATCTCAAACCCAGTGAATATCATCCCCATGTACAACAAGAATGCCATCCCTAAATGCGTTGTCAGTCTGTACTGGGAAACGGTAGGTTTGGATTTCCTTTCTTCTAATTGTTTTGGATCCAACCCAGATTTCACCATCCACCAACCTACGAAGCCTTGAAGGCCTAGTAAAAGCGACAAGCCAAATAATCTTCTATTTACGTGTCCGGAGGTTTTTCTAGTAGCTGCGAGATATACTGCTGGAAGCAAAAAAATTGCGCCAATAGCACGTCCCCACAATCTGTGAACCCACTCCATAAAAAAAATGAACTTAAACTCATCCAAGTCAATGTGTGAATTTAGTTGTTTGAACTCTGGTGACTCCTTGTACTTTCTAAACTCCTCTTGCCACTGCTCTTGGTTCAAAGGTGGCAGTGTCCCGGTGACAGGTCTCCATTCTGTGATACTTAGCCCAGATTCGGTCAGTCTTGTTAGACCACCCAACACAACAATCCCAAATACCAAACCAGATGTGCCAATTAACCAATAACCAACCATTTTGGAAGAGTTCAACAGAATCTTGGGGCGAGTCGACGTAATCGCTTGTTTCAATACCGAGCCAGTGCAAAATGAACGTGAAAGATACCTATGGTAGCTCACATTCTTCGAGAAGCTGATCGGACTAACTTTTTGGGTCGTCAAGTGACGCAGATTGATTAATGCATTCCTAGAAATTGATGACGCAGATCTGCCCAAGAGCTTGGCACCAGTACCTGCTAGTAAACTCTTGAAAACCATTCCTTAGCCAATGAACACTACGGCACAATTATCGTTGATTCGGAAACCCCAGAAGACTATGATCGACCTCCAAGTGTTCAATATTATGTTTAATATATATGGTCGAAATAATTATTAGATAAACCCATAGCTTCTCGAAGTATATCGGATATACTTGTCAAATTTTTGGAATCAGTGTTACATCGTATAGATATTTGCATATCAAGGAGTTACAAGAGCTGCAGCTAAAGTGTCCTGGGGGTACGATTGACGGTCCTGGCACAAGTGACCGATATATTTGTGGCTGATATTGCGCCATTACTTAAGGGAGCTTAGCTCTACCTCAAAAGCCAGAAAATGGTCACGTGCACAGATGGCAATTAGCTTATAGTCGTCTTTTATGGAAGGTGATGGCTGTTTATCAGAATTACAATTCAGATCCAGTTGCTCGAGGAGCCATGGTTTAGTTTATCTTATGTAATAGCCTGAATTCATTCATGGATTTCTTACTTCTTAAGTCTGCTCACGGCTCTTGCAGTATCGTTTGAATTTGGATCAGAAAGCCCTTGTCGTCTCTTTTCTGCAGCTTTAATCTGTTCTGACAAATAGCAAGCGACATGTGCGTATACTTGAACTAAACACTTCGATTTCCAGGCATCCGGTTTGACGAAACATGTAGTAGCTCTTCAGCCGCTGTGGTTGCTCGCTTTGCAATACAGAAGCATATAAAAGTGGTCTTGGCAAAATAAGTAGTCAATTTTGATATGGGTTTCATTGAAACAAGATTCGTACGCATTTTGCTTCTGCAGAGTAAAGCGGATGAACGTGGAGACCCCTGCAAATAGGCCGCTGAAAGTTGTGAAGGAAGCATCTTTTAGCTGTCATCTTGGAATATGTTTCTAAACCAGTATATTTAATCAAAACATCATGTTGTCTCATGGCTCTCGATCATAAACAGGACCAACGCTTTGAAGTCAAGATGTATTACCGGTGATATCTCCACAAATGTGTCATACGAACCGAGTATGGCACACAGGCTCCAGGCGTACGTCCCCACTAGGTAGGAAGAAGCGTTGCACAATGGTCGAGTATTCAGATTTAACAGCGAAAGAGAAGTGTCTGCTTTTCAAAATGCTCTGCTTGAAATGTGCGAGGCATTCATCTTTTGGCGGAATATAAATGCTGTTGAGAAAAATTGTCCAGGCATTTCTCTGAGTGATGTTTCGAAAATGCTTTAGTTTGTGTACAGAGTTTATAGCTGGTCAAAAGATAAACAAAATTAATTATCTGTACAGATCTGTACAGATAAACCAAGTGAGCTTTACTCAGTTGGAGCCTCTGAAATTCGGCGGGATGTTACCATATGCGTTTTGACACCATTTTATATCTAGCAACATTTTCTAAAGAATGCGGGTTCTTTGAATTTTTCTTCTTTCTGAGGTCATTTAAACTTAAGGGAAGATCTGCCTCAGTCGGAGGGCCTGGTGGGCTCTCTTGAGCTTTTCCTAGAGTTGAATTTTTCGAATGAGTAGGTGTAGTTGGAGGCGAAACGAATCTGGTGATATTTGATCTGCTTTTGTGAGGATTATTCACTTCTTTTTCCTTGTGTATTATAGATCTGGCACGGTAATCTATCTTTGCAGACCCACCTGCAATATCGCCAGGGACATACTCGGCCTCGGTGACCGATATATTTTTGTGAGATCTAAATCGAATATCCTGTCCCCATCGAATCACTATAATGTGGAGAGTTATCTTGAAAATCATCAAACAAATGAATGCAAGCGTAAGTATTAGTACACTTTGTGCAATAGACATTGTCGAAGAAGTATCCAACGTTTGACCTAAAGTTGGTCTCATCATGACAATGAATAGAAGTACGAGCGCTGGAACAGGCAGGCCTAACCGATCTCTGAACTTGTGAAGACTGATAGAATGATCTTCACACAAAATAAACAAAAACTTGGAGTAAATTTGTGGTCTAATTCTGTTGAACTTTGTGACATATGCATGTTTTACCCAGTCAACTATTAGCTCGCTACCAAGAACTGTAAACATGGGGCCGCACAGAACACCGATTATAACTGACGATGAAGCATTTAGAGTCCAGGAGTTGGGTACTAAGGCTGATTGGGATTTACACTTTGCAACCACGTTGCGCAGCGCAATAATTATCAATAGCAGAATCAATTGACTTCGTTCAACTAGATCAGCTATGGTCAACTGAAATAGGCCTTCTTTATCCATTCTTTTGAATAGCGAAGCTTTTATTTCAGCGAACTGGAGTGAGAGCAAAAGTGTTATCAATGCGTTGGAGTAGGAGTTCACAGCAACATTTAGGGCAACTGTCTGATACACCATAACATAACCATGTGACACCAGATAGATAATGCTCATTCCTAACAGTAAGGTCTTCTGGAGAAGTAAACGATTAGTGTCGTTTCTAGAAAGTACGCTCAAGAGACTTTGCCCCATACTTGCTAGCATTTTATCCGCCATTTCCAAGACACCAAATAGCATGTATAGCTTCACAGAACTTTGACGTTTGATTCTGTGGTACGCTTTCGACGTATCCAGCTCGCTTAGGATGATACATGCAACAATGATGACAAAAGCCATTGTTCGCTCTTTATGGGAGCTTGAAAGGTTATGCATCCTTCCTTTCTTGAATTTGAATATTACTCCGTGTATCACTCTTATTGGCATCACAGTGAAATAGTGCAGGAAGCAATCCAGACATGCTAACAAAGTCCAAATCATAAATCTCTCAAGTTGAAATGGTATTCTAGTCATATTGATAAGCTGCTCTAGCTCGTGATCAACTTCAGACTGCTCCTCGTAATTACCAGCTCCCTCATAAGTCTTATTAGAGAATATATTGGTTATTTCTCGTCGTACATATTCTCTGAATTGATTCCAATTCTGTTGGCTGCCCGGTATTTTCTCATCCGCCCCCCTCTTAGTTTTAACTATGCTAAGCGTTGGTCCTTCACTTGAATTCGATCCATCTTCAAATGGTTCGTAAGCGCTCTCCATAGATTGTTGAATGTCTTGGTGTGTCTTTTTTAACCTTTGTTTTTTCTTCTGTATCAAATAGATTTTGTAAAACTGCATCAATCTTAAAAATGCATGGCATCGCTAGAAAAACTAATAACATAAACGTTCCCTACTATAATCTAACCGTCGGATTGTTTGAGTTAGCAAAATAAACAATCACGATATCTGGATAGTGTGATAAATTTACTGGTTTGGAAAAATAAGATAAGATGACCTCTATTGATGATATACAAAATTTAGCCCTAAAGGCCTTTCAGAAACATAGGCAACTGTCAATGCGCGAGGCAGAAGTAATATCGCTGGAGCTAATAGATCTATTATGTGATTCGCATTGCGAAGATGAAACAGCTCTGAAGTATCTGGCGAGGTTACTGACGCCGGGCTCATATCAAGATTTGTTAGATGAGAGGAACCTAAACAAGAAATGTGGCTACCCCATGTGTAACAGACAACCAGAGAGACTTCGCGATCCATTTTCAATGGATGATACCACCAAAAGATTTCTATGGGAAAACAACCCGTATGCATACCTATCGATATATTGCAGTAGGTTTCATTTTCGGTGCTCGCAGTTCTATGAAGTACAACTCTCCGATGAAGCGTTATTCGCAAGAACAGGTGTTCATTTATTGGAAAATACGCCTGAAGAAAAGCAATTGATTGATGAAAAGTACGATGTCAAGTTATTTGAAGAGCTTCTTCGAGAGAAAGCTTCAGAAGATGACATAAAGTCATTAATAGCGGGTCTTAAAAAATTAGGGATTCAGAATAGCGTTGATTCAAACGCTGATGATAATAACCTGCAGATGGAAGAGGACCTTTCGAAATGGCTTTCCGAGATAAAGATAGTCGAGGTTGGTAAGCCTAGCATCTTGGGGGACTTGACAAAGGATGATTAATTCATGGACATTCATTCACGGACATTCATTCATGGACATTACATTTGCGTTCTTGGGTTTAAAGCTATATATTTGTTTACATACTTAAATTTATACCGGATGCAAACATATCTGATTGTAAATAAAACAGCCCGGACGTTGACTAAAATTTATATTTGTTCAGAAGTGAGGGGAGATCGCGCCCTCTCATGAACGGTACCACATATGGAAGTTCCTTCCTAACAAGCGCTTGAAATCTTTCTACTCTCCTAATATGCATCTTGTGGCTTTCGCCTTCCAAAAAGTTGAATTGACCGCCGTTGAGTAACAAGCTGTCCTTAAACTCTTTGTAATAGTGGACCCGTTCGCGTTGCCTAGCTATCAATAAATCCATTGCCTCCTTCACGGGACCTAGCCACTCTTTTAATTTTGTTGGAGTATGCTTAGAGTAAGCGTTTCGATTAGATCTACCATTTTGACCCAACGAGGTTAATGAGCTCAAGCTTTTTCCCAAGTCCCAATCCAAGCAGATGCCATCCTCAACCATTTGTTCCCAAATAGCTTCATCTAAAGCCCACTGCGCATTTTGTTTACAGTCTTCCAAATCGTCTAGAGTTTTCTGAGCTTTTCTCTTCTCTCTACGAAGAAGAACACCGAGAGCCTTTGATTGTCTCTTACCCTTGTTTAACGCCGATCTAACAAACCATATTCTGCTCGGACCTGCAGATGTATGGCTCAACACTACTGGTGGGGGGCCCTTAGATAGCTGATGCTGGATTCTAGACAGTTGTAAAATAGCTTTTTCATGCAAAGCCATGGGCAGTAACAGCTCTTTTTTATATATCTCGGGAATATGATGAGGAAGTCGGTTGCTCTCCACTCCGCGATTGATATATTTTGCCAAAATTTGGCCTTCTTTTCCATCTTTAGGACTCAAATTTGTCCCTCCTTGAGTCTTCTTTACCTCCTCGATAGCCTCGGTCAAATTACTGCCGTGGAAGGATTTTTTTTGTTTGGTAAATGGCGTTAACATTGACCACACAATTGCTATATCACCTTTTTCTAGATGATTATTCAAGTTGTTTAGGCTTTTTAATAGCGAGTAGACACTCCAGCTTGACTTATCATACCTGTGTTTCCATATCACCTTCTTGACGACCTTTTGTACCCTGTTGCGAAGATGCACTGAGAAGCAGTATCGATTGGCGTTTCTCAAAGTACGTCTGAATAAATAGAGAGTGTATAATCGATGCGACGATAATTTACCGAAGTTTTGAACCATATAAGAGGTCAGTACGGAGCACTTCGCGGAGAGATTGAGTAGTAACGTGTCCAGGTTTCGAAACTCAATGTACCGATGAGCATATCATACCTTCCGAGCAAGAAGCGAGACCAAAGTTCTAAAATAATATAGTCACGTGACTAGTAGCCAAGCATCCGACGAAGCATAAGTCACATGGTACCAGCGACCCATAGTTATGACCAAGTGTTACTATTGAAGTGAAGCTAGTGATGAAGATTTAGATCATCAGAGCGAAAACGGCATAAAAGATTAGAGTAGTTTCTACCTAAGTGGTACGGCGAACAGCAAAGGGCACGAGGCAAGATCGAGGCCCACCAGAGTGCTAGACTTTATGAAAGAGTGAGAATTTATCGTTTGATAACTCATTGCAACGCTTACCAATCAGGCATCTTGTCACAATAGAATTTACGGCGGCTCACTTATAGCAATGTAGCACTGTATATATAAAGGATCAAAGGAAAGGTGTGATCCTAGGTTGAATGATACCAGAGGAGTGAAAAATTTCAGTAACAATAGTTGATTACCTTTCAATATGTGTATTGGACCAGGAGTGAATACTGGCGATAGCACCATAAAGAATTGCATCCGATTCAAGCTTGGACCCACTTTTGTAGGAAGAGCCAGAATTCATTTATATCTCTAAAATTGAACAATTACCACGTATCATGGTAATGTCTGATATCAGCAGCTTCGACAATTTCCAAAAGGAATATCTCTTTCAACAGAAAAGGACTGAATAGGTCTACAACCTAGTATCCCTTACCCTGCCTATTAAAGCTAGAGCTCAAACAATACAAAAAAGTTAACTGCTCATCGCTTTTAATAATAATATAGATCAGTTTTGATTCATTGTTAACATATCATTTCATAGGTTTCGTGGTCTAGTCGGTTATGGCATCTGCTTAACACGCAGAACGTCCCCAGTTCGATCCTGGGCGAAATCATTTTTTGCCTTTTTTAGTTGTGCGTAGCTCAAACGTTCAACAAAAATGGTGATTCCGAAGTTGCAAAAGAGTTACATAATATCCTTTAGATTTCACGGTAAAATGTGATTATTTCATTAAATTCAGGTGCGCGATTTGCCGACGAGATTAGTAGTATTCTAATAACGGCTTATCAGTCTTTGATAGCATGTTGTAGGTTTTTGATGCATCAAGACGGGCGTAGCTCGATAATATCTATGCCGTCTGGCCGCATCAAAAACAGAAACAACTCGTATTGACCTCCGCACTGGATTCTTTAAAATATACGCTGATTCGAATCCTAATCAGGCTTATTTCATGTGCAACCACGCCGGCAAAACTTCGTAGGGCATGCTTTGATCAGGTTAGTCGAGAGTCCCCCATAAATTAAAGGTCAGATTAGTTAAATATCTACATAGACAGGAAAAACTTGAAAGACCTTGTTTGTCAGGATCCTACAATTACAAAGTATAGAAGTAACGATCGAAACAGCTTAGTTAACCAAAGCAGAGGCAGTAGCAGATTCGTACTTCCAGTTTGGTGGCAAGACAGAGACAGTTCTGTAATATCTAGCCAATCTGTGAATTCTAGATTCAATCAAAATCAATCTGAACTTAGCGTCCTTGTCCTTTCTGTTTCTTTCCAAATGCTTTCTGACAGAGACAGCCTTCTTAATCAAATAGTACAAGTCTTCTGGAATTTCTGGAGCGAAACCGTTGGATTTCAAGATTCTCATGATCTTGTTACCAGTGATGACTCTAGCTTGAGTAACACCGTGAGCATCTCTCAACAAAACACCAATTTGAGAAGGAGTCAAACCCTTTCTAGCGTACTTGATGATTTGTTCAATGATAGCCTCAGAAGACAACTTGAACCAAGCTGGAGCATTTCTGGAGTATGGAATGGCGGAAGAAGAGATACCTTTACCCTATAGAAATAATCATGACAGATTGAAAATGTTAGTAAAAATGAATCTAATGCGATGAAAATTGCAAACAAATGCAAGCACTTCCTCACATTCCATCCACTTTTCCTTGAGTGATATCAGCCTTGACATGGGCAAGTGTGCTCGTATGGCTTGGAGCACCTTGGAAGAGTTCAGTATTGAAGAAGGGTAGCGCTTTGCCCAGTTTGAGCAAGCGGCATCCTAGGTCAAATAGAAAAAATTGGAATCACCCAGCTAATACATCTCGAGGTTCATGAACCTCTAAAAGCACTCATTCTCCTACAAAGTAGTGCAATGAGTTCCTCTTGATGTACACCGGAAAACAGAATGAAATGATCCGAAGTGAAGATAGAGAATAACACTACAGGAATTATACCAAATAATGATCCTTCTTATCTTGAAGATTTGATTTACAAATCATTGAGAAGCTAATAAAGCAGCTCACCTTGATAAACGACATACTTTGCTGTGCAGACGACCCATTTTCGATGATTTAGTACTTAATTTTATTTCTTCCTCACAATTCAAGTTAACTTTTCAATAAATTTCAACTCTTTGAAGTATCATCGAGGATTTATTGGCGGCGGCATTACGGACATCCGACCAGTAGTTTGAGTGCTTCGCCTTTGAGGATAAAAAACATTTTGACCTCGCATTGTCAAGAAATCAGCGCGATAGTTATGGTGTGGTGATCGGATTTATATACTAAGATGTAAAAATATTGTGGTGTACGAATTTAGCAGTCGCAACCTGTGAAGGTGTCGAGAAGCTGGCATCTTCTCTGTGCAAATAGATACATCCTGATCCATCACAGGTGCACCATACAGATGAGCATTACTGCCGAGAGCCTCGTACAAGCCCATGAACTCCTCCCCTAGGCGTTCGAACATCACGATCTCGGTGTTTAAAGCTGAATTAGCTCATATTGAATGTTTCTATGTATAGGTAAATATATGTTATCAAGCACCAGATCGCAAGTTCAGCAAAGCGGATTGTTACAAAGGAATCTATCATATTCGTAAACGTTTAGATACACTAAAGAGTGTAATTAGGCACCTTTAATCTTCAATTTGAGCTTTCAATTCAGTGACGTCATCGTCATCATCTAAGCCTGAGGAGACCTCCACCACTTTATGTGGAGCACATTCATTCCTTATCAGCTCCAGAGCACCGGCATACAACATTTTCCACTCTTGTGAGACAACAGTGACAGGCTTCCAATACAAAAGTACAAGTGGCACTTGCTTTATACCATCTTTTTTAGTAACGGGATAGGCCGTCAGCAAAAACCTCGGAGAGTTATCCGGTAAGGCGTCCGCTAGTTCACCTAGTTCGCTGATTTCCTCCAAGTCCTCCAATGCTTCCTCGTCTATAACAATTTCATAGGATGGTTTAGGCTCAATCTTTATGGGTAATACTCTAATGACCTCTGATCTAGAAGTCGATAAACGAAACTTTTGGATGGTTTGTTTCGTACCGCCGCCAATGTGATACAGTGATGCCATTGTTAGATTCTATAGAAAACTACGGTACTTTGTAACGCAGGTAGAGTGTTTCTCCTTTTACACTTGTAACCAGGCCCATGTGGCAGAGAAATTCGTGAATAGGGACCGCTTGAGGCTCCGGAAATATGGCATTCCACACATGAAGAGCCGCCATGGTTAACATACACTCGTGGAATGTTTTTGATTTAAATATGTCGTATATACTTTTTCTATCTTAGAAAATATTAATTATGCTCTTGCATAAAAAGGGACAAGGAATCTCTATTCGAATAGTGTTCATTATCATATCTTGAAAAATCTGTCATCCTTACAGTCTGCGGCTGTACGTGCAATAACGTCTTCTACATCCCACCTTGGCGGAGTTCCATCTTCTGCTACGCTTGCTCTGCCCGAGCTCAGCTTTAAACATAGTTTGTCGCCCACTTCGCTGACGTGGCGCAATAGGTAATCGAGATCATCCTTTGTAAGTGCCGAAGACATACAAAATCTAACTCTTGACTCAATTAGAGGTGTGGCTGGATAAGCGACAATGACAACGGCAATTTTCCTTTGTAGCATCATTCTTGAAAATGCAGGCATCTTAGATGGGCAGTACAATAACAAGGGAATAACAGGGGAATCGGGACAACCATAAACAATGAAACCTAGTCTTTGCAACCCCAGACGTAAGTAGCGAGAATTGAAAGAAATACGTTGCAATCTTTCTCTACCCTCGCCAGGGCTTAGTTCGCCGGTAATAGTTCTCAAGGAGGAAATAACTTGACCCAGCACTGGGGCAGGAGTAGGCTCAGCATAGTTAGCACCAGTTAAGTCTATTCTTAGCCTATCCATAATCCACTTGTCGGCTGCGATATAACCACCTGCAGCCCCAAAAGATTTTGTTAGCGTTCCCATTAAGAAATCTACATCACTAGGATCAATACCAAATAATTCGCAGACACCACGACCAGTTGGCCCCATAGCACCAATCGAATGGGCTTCATCGACAAATAGATAGCATTTGTATTTCTTTTTCAATTCAACAAGAACGGGTAGGTTACAAAGCGTACCTTCCATTGAGTATAAACCCTCGACAACGATTAGGATCTTTTTCCAAGGGCGGTTAGTCTTTGGTTGACCGAGAACAATTTGCTCTCTTATTAATTTCTCCAGCTCGTCCATATCGTTATGCTTGAATGCCCTGACTGCGGCACCAGAAGATCTAACACCTGTTCTGATGGAAGTGTGGTTCAATTCATCTGATATGATTAGACATTTAGAGTCCAGAAATGCATTGAAGAAGTTAGCGTTGGTACTGTAACCCATGGAAAAAATCATGGCATCTTCCTTACCAACAAAAGATGCAATTAATTCTTCGGCTTCAATGTGAAGGTTGGTGGAGCCAATCTGGGTTCTTGGTCCCCCGGAATGGACTCCGTACTCTTCGACACATTTAATCGCGGCATCTGTGCATTGACCTTCGCTTTGGGCAAAGCCAAGATAATTGTAAGATGATAAGTTCAAGCACATAGATGTGGTTCCGGGATAAGTGAAATAGCTGTTCAAATCGTGGGAAATACGATCAATACAACGAATAAACCTACCTGGGACGCCAGTCGCAGGTCTTGAGAAACAGTCATCAATTCTTTTCTTTAGTCTTCGGGCAAAGAAACTTTCGAATTTGGAGTACCAAGGCGCCAATCCGTCCTGCTCAAAAACATCAGCATGTTTATCTTTCTGGAATTTCATGCCGAGGAAATCATGTATCTGCCCCAGGATGATTAATATCAAATAGTTCAGATATGTGACCAATGAGATGTAATATGGCGGAGTATCCGCGATAGGTTTTTGTAAGCGGCTTCCCTTAAGAGATTTGACCTGATACAGATATTCTTCAGATTCTAGACTACCATACTCATTTTCCTGTTTAATTTCCCTGGGTAGGTCATCAGGTGGGATTATGGGGACCCGTATATTCGTGGCTGGTGTACTGCTCATTTCCTAGTAAATTGAAATATCTCCAATTATTTGATCTTCTGTGCTTGTATATTCAAGGATTGATTGTGGAAACTACACGCTGAAACACCGTCGCAAGCTGTTAATGATGTTTTAAGTTGTGTGTTTGTTCTCTTGAACTTCCTTTTAGGAGACGCTCCGGTCGCGCTTTCACGCATCGGTACACCATTTTAGGGCTTCTTAACGAGCTGCAAAGATTTACAGTGGTGAAATTCTCCGTTATAGATGAATATATATTTCGAGATGAGTTTAAACTAGTGATTTATATCATCGATTTGATATTCACCTGGTGCAATCAGTCTTAAATAGTGGTCGCATCTTGGCGTTTCTTCTTGTATATGGGAGACTACGAGAACAGTACCTGGCCATTGTTCCAGTAATTCATGGCAACGGATCATAGGCTCAAGTTCCATACCAGAGAAAGCTTCGTCAAGTATTAGTATCTGCGGCATCTTTATCAAACTTCTGATAAAAAGCACCAGCTTTTGGTTGCTGACAGACAATTGGCCAAAGGCTTCTGTATCTGCAAAGGAACTCAAGTTGAAATACTCCAAAAACATGTCGATCAACAATTTCTGATTGGAACTAAGTTTTGTCCATACCGGCGAGAAGTTGTTAGATGACGCATCGTGAAACCCCGTGGCAACCACCTCTTTTACTGTCAGTTCGTTGCCAACGTTTCTTAGCAAAATAGCATGCAGCTCTGGTGCGGACATGCCGATCCTTCGATTGATGTCAAAATAATTAGCTTTTCCAGTTCTTCTTTGCACGCCGTTTTCGATAATTTTAGAGTTCCAAGATTGGGGATGTTCTGCAGTTAATAGAGATAGCAGGGTCGATTTTCCACTTCCATTATCACCTCTGATGTGCCATTTTGAGCCTGGCCGAACCTCCCAGTTCAAGTCTTGTAAAACTGGCTCACCCTTGTACTTGACACTCATCTTTTTCAGTTCGACACAATTGGCCATCCTTATAATTTCATGCTGTGGTTTACGAAACCAGACATGTGATGATATTAGATCTTCTATACTGTGTTTCTCGGATTTATAATTATGTGACTTTGTTCCCGCGTTCTCCTTTATTTCATTTATCCTTTCCCTGAAGTCACCGATGGGGCCCTGGAAGACAATGCCTTCTTCATCCTTTACATGGCACACATGGGTACACCATTGTGGTACTTCGTCCTGATACCTCATGCCAATAACTACTTGAGTAGACGAATCGCCAGTTTCATGGTATTCTGCCAAGAATTTTGAGATTATTGATGTTGCTGTTGGGTCCAAGCCTAAGAAGGGATCATCAACCAATAGTAAATCCGGTTCCTTTAGTAAGCTAAATGCTAACCTTGCTCGCCTCATTTGGCCGTTGCTAAGTCCCATAATCCATCTATCCTGAAGATCTGTGAGATGTAGGCTTTTGATCAATTTGGAGTACAATTGCATGTTTACGACACGATCCGTAGTAGCTACATCGTAAGATACCGCATTGGATCCAATTGCATTATCCAAAATGAACTTTTTACAAGTTTGATCAAAATCGTCCTTGAAGAATTCGTATCTCGCACTCAAGTGTGCCGTGGGCATGACACCCTTGAATAGCACTTGCTCGATATGAGGTACCGGACCCTTGGTAATCCCAAACTTCAATGATAGTGGAGGCTCGCATAAGTATTTATTGCCCAGTACATTCATGAACTTGCCTTTTCCGGGACCCCAAATAACCCACTTTTCCCCAGGGTTGATTTCGAACCTTTTTATTTTGTGGCCAAACACTTGCCGAGCATTCTTCATTAAAGAAGACTTGAAGACCGCATCTTGAATGCGTAAGATAAATTTATCTGCGGTCATTGATTGAGTAGAAGAACAGTTCTGGTTTAGTTTTAGTGCAACTAACTTTCTAAGACCTATAAGTGAGAGTCGAGGTAAAATACACCACAATAGTATGATATAAAGACGCGCACCCCACACAGTGAATAGGCTTCAAGAAGATCAGTATTGGAGGACACTTGATGATTTGCATTAAATTTAAGGTGAGGCCAAAGGCACAATAGTTTCCATATATCAATCTCAACAGATCCCGGCTTACTTCAGTAATGTCACCCGGACGTGCGTGCTGCACCTCTTCACACACAAAAGAATCAGCAGGTAAGGGATGAAAGCTTATGAAAGGTGGAGCATGGTGACAGCCACAGAACAAGAGGTGTTATCGATTGTCAAGATAAGTCTAAACAAACAGAAAGTGATATAAGATGGATCAAGAGACTATGGATACGGAGTACGATGTCATCGTGCTGGGAACTGGATTGACGGAATGCATCTTATCAGGACTGCTATCAGTCGATGGTAAGAAGGTTTTGCACATCGATAAGCAAGACCATTACGGTGGAGAAGCCGCTTCCGTAACCTTATCTCAGCTGTATGAAAAGTTCAAACAGAATCCAATTACTAAAGATGAAAGAGAGGCAAAATTCGGTAGAGATAGAGATTGGAATGTTGATTTGATTCCTAAATTCTTGATGGCTAATGGCGAGCTGACCAAGATTTTGGCACATACAGATGTGACTAGGTATGTGGATTTTAAGCAGGTTTCTGGATCATATGTGTTCAAGCAGGGAAAGATTTACAAAGTTCCTGCAAACGAACTTGAAGCAATCTCATCGCCACTGATGGGTATCTTCGAAAAACGAAGAATGAAGAAATTTCTGGAGTGGATTAGCACCTATCAGGATGATGAGCTATCTACCCATCAAGGTCTGGACTTGGATAAAAATACGATGGATGAGGTTTACTACAAATTTGGATTAGGGAATTCAACGAAAGAATTTATTGGACATGCCATGGCATTATGGACAAACGACGATTATTTACAACAGCCAGCGAGGCCATCTTTTGAGAGAATCTTGCTCTATTGTCAAAGTGTAGCACGATATGGTAAGTCGCCATATCTTTATCCCCTATATGGCTTAGGCGAGTTGCCACAAGGGTTTGCTCGTTTAAGTGCAATTTACGGTGGTACATATATGTTGGACAACCCAATTAACGAAGTCCTGTATAACGAAGAAGGTCAATTCAAAGGTGTGAAGACTAAAATAGGTACTTTTCACGCACCTTTGGTCATTGCAGATCCAACTTATTTTCCCGAGAAATGTAAATCTACAGGTCAAAGAGTCATAAGAGCCATTTGTATCCTTAACCACCCAGTACCAAATACAAGCAATGCTGATTCCCTACAGATTATCATCCCACAAAGCCAAGTCGGTAGAAAGAATGACATTTATATCGCAGTTGTCTCAGATGCTCATAATGTCTGTTCGAAAAATCATTCTTTGGCGATCATTTCAACAATTGTCGAGACCGATAAACCTCATATTGAATTAGAACCCGCATTCAAATTACTGGGGCCGATCGAAGAGAAATTTATGGGCATAGCAGAATTGTTTGAGCCAAGAGAGGATGGCTCAAAGGATAAGGTCTATTTATCGAAGTCATATGATTCCTCATCACACTTCGAGTCCATGACTGATGACGTTAAGGACATCTACTTCAGAGTGACAGGCCATCCGTTTGCCCTGAAGCCAAGAGATTCCGCAGGAGAAGAGTAGACTTAACTAACACTCTTTTGTATAACATAGTCTCTATTTAGTCTTCTATACCAATGCTCTTTTTCGCTTCTTTTGTGAAGTACGCTGATCCAAACTTGATGTTTAGCACTAGCTCTGTGATCTTTAATAATTATATGCGACGTGGTCGATTGCGCCTGGTATCTTGAACTTTCAATGCGGTCTTTGGCAATATTTATTTCAGTTGCGCTCAGAGAAAAGTGGGCGCCTCAGCGGTTACACACACCCACAACTACGGCGTGCTCCTACAATACGTTTGCGACAGTTATCTGCTCCGGATCCGTCACTAATGCCCCCAGACGTTGCAACAGAGCCTGCTCAGCATGTCCGAAAGCTCTTCAGCAGGTCAACCAGCCTACGTTTACAGAAAAAGTTTGAATAGGGAGCCATCTCGCAATAAATCTTAAGTTCTACGTGTTCCTCGCTGAGTCAAGTGTTCTGGCGCAAGTGCTTCCTTTGAGCTCAGTTCTGTAAGCCACGAAAAGGATTTCACCTGCACCCTAGTGTGCTAACTTCAAGAGAACGCCAAAGCTGCATCGTCAACGACATCGACTACAGTCCTCTGTTGCAGAGTACACAAGAGGAGACAAAATTATCAAAGTTGACCTACTCAACTTACACAGCTGCACTAGGCTCCACCGCAAATCTAAGTCAAGCATGGCCATAATGGCGCATTGTGCGTACAAGGAGATAGTCTCGATGAAGTCGCAATACGTTGCAGACACGTGAGTCATTGAGGTAAAAGAGGCATAGACTTCAAGACCAGCTCTAGCCTCGGCAACTCAAAGCAGAATCCTGGCCTTGCCAAAATGTACCTCTGCTCAAATCCCTGTCTCAGTTCGACAAGAACTTCAATGGGGCCGAGAACATCATGCTAAGCTACTTGCTTGGGCATTCGATGACTGAGGGAACCTCTAGTTCCTTCATACTAGGGTTACGCTCCTTTACGCTCGGGAGCATTGCAAGTCCCTGGTGGAAGGACAGTCCAATTAGACTAATCACCTTAGTAGATGCGCCTAGTTCGCCTGCCGCCTAGGTTAACACCATTATCGCGAACAATTTTTTTTTCCACATCACAAAGCGAAGAAAGGTAGAGCCAAAAGAATTGAAACATGTTGAAACGTTGAGCTAAAGGATACAATAAGGATAAGTGGAGTAGTCAAAATGTTGTTTTTTTCCTTCTTTAAAACATTAGTAGATCAAGAAGTTACAGTGGAGGTATGTGGCATTCATATGCGTGGTTCTTTTGTTTGATTATTGTCAATCGTCATACTAACAAATTTTGGTAATTCAAGCTAAAAAATGATATTGAGTTAAAAGGCACATTAAAATCTGTTGACCAGTTTTTGAATTTGAAATTAGATAACATCTCGTGTAATGATGAAAGCAAATACCCTCATTTTGGCTCCGTAAGGAACATCTTCATCAGAGGCTCAACGGTAAGATACGTCTATTTAAATAAGAACATGGTAGACACAAATCTATTACAAGACGCAGCTAGAAGGGAAGCAATGACCGAAAAGAAATGAGCGCTAGATTTATTAAAAGATAATTGTATATTACAGGTGTTCTAAACTATCATTCTTTTGAATGCAACAATTTTTTTTCGCATTTGGCCCTAGTATGGCCTGGTTCATTACAAAACGAACACGCTATCTTATTTTTCTTTTTTTTCTTCCTCTTGTTAGAATTAATATTGTTTTTATTTGAAGGTGGGAAGGCTATCGGTATGAGTGCATATTTCTGTAATTGATTTGGGTTATTAGGGTCTGCAGCTCTCGTCTCTTTCTCAATAATTTCAATATCATTTCTGAGCAGCACTTCCAGCTGTTTGGAATCAAGCTCGTATCCGATTCCAGTTTCGGTTTCATTCATACCTAGCATCATGGTGACAAAGCTATTGAGTTTTTCGAGCTTGTGTTGATACTCCAATTGCAATTGCGTTCCATCTTGCCTCTTTTCAATGAAGAGTTTAGCCAGAGCATCCATTGCTTGGCTTAGCTTCTTGATGTCCTCCTCGGTCTTACGGCTCATTTCTGCCCTATTCATCGCTCTGTATCGCGGGTACTAGTGTATACTATGTTGGTGGAAGCGTGAATGGTGTATACCTTTCATAGAAGTACTTCTCTGCTCGCCCTCTAGATCTAATATAACGTGTGGGTATGTATGGAGAACGCACTGATCAGACGGTAATCATAGGTTCGATATCGAACTCCCTGTCCCAGTAGATCAGACAGATTAATGGGAGTAGTCAATGGCATTACTTCTGACTATTGTATAACTGTTCGTAGAGCATGATTTATGTGAAATATGACGATGTTGAGCACCAATTTATCATGCCTTAAACTGCATTAAACAGGAATTGAAGTTGGAATAAAGCTGAGGTAGAGAAGTCTAAATTGACAAATATTGTTGATTGAGTAAAGTATGAGTACTATCGATCAATCAAGGCAGCAGCCGAAGAGAGCATTATCCTTGGACGATCTAGTGAACCATGACGACGCAGCAAACAAGGCGAAATCACCAAGAACAGACAACAGCCAAATGAACGAGAGTATTCCTTCCCTAGAGAGCAGTGAGATACGCCGAGAAAATTCAACCGCATCGATTAATCCCAACGATTTCATGGATGATGAAACCGACACAGACGAAGATGTGGGATTAGGCGGTGGTGGTGTAAATTTCGATAAGGAAATGACATTTGATTACGATAAACAAGAAGGCATATCTCCACAAAAGAATGGTGGAAAGCAAAGTTCTGAATTAAGAGGCACTGAAGGAGTAAGGCTAGAAGAAGACAATGGACCGAGATTGGCGAGACCCGCGCAGGAGGTGGACGAAACAAAACACAGCCTAGCTATTGGCGCCAGCACGAGTGCCAGTCCGAGCATCAATACAAATAAAAACGAGCATGCAGATTCTGGCTCCATTAGGTCTGGCGAAGGCAGCTCTTCGGTGAATACAATCTTTGATGAAAAGACGTCTTTAAAATCCAGAAAAAACAATCTGAAGAAGGATCTGCAAATTTTGAATGAGATTGCAGCGACTTCGAAACCTAACAAGTATAAGAACGTACCCATATGGGCTCAAAAATGGAGGCCTACAATCAAAGCTTTACAGAATATTGGTAAGAAAGATTTGAAAATAGATAATTCATTTTTGAACATTATACCGGATGATGATTTGACCAAGTCTGTTCAAGATTGGGTTTATGCCACCGTTTATTCGATACCTCCAGACATGAGATCTCTTATAGAAATGGAAATGAAATTTGGAGTAATAATGGATGCGAAGTCTCCTGACCGTATCAATCCACCTGTTTCATCGCAAGCAGTGTTCACCGAATTGGACGCAAAAATGGTGCCTAACGTCGACTCTTCAGTATTTGATGAATTAAAAAAATATGTTCGTGGAGTCAGCGAAGTTAATGAAAATAGAGGTAAATTCAGCACAATAGAGTCCCATACCAAAGATTCCATATACAGGGTGGGGGTTGCAACTCAGAGGCCTCGTTTTTTGAGGATGAGTACAGATGTCAAGACAGGTCGTGTCGGGCAATTCATAGAAAAAAGAAAAATTGCACATCTGTTGATATATTCACCAAAGGATAGCTATGACGTGAAAATTTCCATCAACCTTGAAATTCCAGTGCCTGAAAATGAGCCCCCGGAAAAATATAAAAGTCAGACTCCTATAAGTGAGAGGAGCAAAGAACGGGTGAGCTATATTCATAATGACTCGTGTACAAGAATTGATATTACTAAAGTTGAGCAAACTAGTAGAGGTGGAAGAGGGAATAATTCAGAATTGACTTATGAAGTTGAATTAGAAATCAATACTCCAGCTTTACTGAATGCATTTGATAATATCATGACCGACAGTAAATTATACGCAGCTGTAATCAGAACATTTTTAAATAATGGCACTATCATAAGAAGAAAACTATCGTCCTTATCTTATGAGATATTTGAAGGTCAAAAGCAGGGAATGTAAACATTTACAGGGTCTTATGTCAATAAATAGATATCTTGTCTATATATTTTATACCTAAAGCTAATGTAATGTATCAATTGACAAATTTTTAGGATTTCCTGTTGTCCTGATAGATTCCAAGAATGTATGCCATTCTGATCACAACCAAATCTTTGGCCATGTTGATACTATCTCTTGCTAAATCCATTTTGGATCCATCCACCTCATGCCATGAAATCGGAACCTCTGCGATTGGAATGAATTTTCTTATTGCCAGCATTAAAATCTCAACGTCAAATATCCATCCTTCTGTATGCAAATATGGGATAATTTCTATTATAGCTTGTCTATTAAATAATTTGAATCCACATTGTGTGTCTTTGATTGATCTAATGCCAAAAATGAAAACTAGAGTATGCAACCCATACATCAGCAAATTTCTAATAAAAGATCTTTTCACCACAGCATCAGTACTAACCATATGAGCACGAGAGCCAATAGCCATTGCCGCCCTAGGTTCCTTTCTTTGGCTCTCCTCGAGCTTCTTGACACTTTTCAATAAACTCTCGACGTCACTGAATTTACTTGCACCGTCTGCATCTGCAAATAGACCGTATTTTCCGCGGATATGAAGTAACCCTTGTCTTACAGCACCGCCTTTACCTCTATTTTGAGTGAACTGAATGACTCTCAATTGGCCAGATTTCAATTTAAAATGTTCTCGTGCCAGTTTCAAACAATAATCTGTTGTTCCATCCTTAGACCCGTCATCTACGATTAAAATTTCCCACTGATCGGGTAAGGATTCTCTTAAGTAATTGACTGCGTCAGTCAACATAGTCAGTATTCTCTTGGTCTCGTTATAACTCGGCACAACCACCGACAAAATAATGTTGTCAATCCCTTGCACATTCTCATCAGTAACCTCAACCAGCTTCTCCCTTAATTTGATTCCTTGCTCGGAAATCGTGACGTATTGCAACTCCTCGGGAAAAGGCTCTCTTGGCGTATGCGATAGTAGATAGATCAGAGTATAAAGAGAAACGAGAGCTAAAACTATGACCGTAATCAGTAGTTTACCTAGATTAACATCTCCTATGAGCTCCCAAGAAGCGCTAGATATCATTTGGTCTATTCTGAGCTATCAGCAATGATAATGAAGGATCTAGGACAAATACGTGACTTGAGCGTTTAACTTCCTTCCTTTTAATGTTGACAGTTTCACCGCCGTGAGTGTTTGACGTGTTGAAAAAAACGACACGCGGATGTTAATGTAAGAATCACGTGGGGAGGTTCGATATATTACTCTATATAATTATTGACACCTCTGATGGTACCGGAATCTGAAAAAATCTATTATGTTATCATTAATGCTAGTTATGCTAGATGAAGTATCTTAATTTTTGGTGTGATCGCTGGATTGATGTTGGTACTGAGTGGCAGGAGTTGAATCAGCATCTTGATTGTGACCGTGCTGACCAGTAATGAAGGAAGAGAATAGATCATTCGCATCTCCAGTGCTCGAAGTATCATCCGGATAATTGAACATTGTTGGTGAAGATGGCATAATTCTTTGCTTTTTGAGGTTTTGCTTCTGTTCTTCATCATCTTTGCAGGCCTCCTGATCATCGCTATCATGTTGACGTTTCAATAATGGCGAAGAGCATTCAGAAATCGTTCTCTTTTTCTCTAACCCATCTTTCTTCGACGGGAGAGAACCATCCGCGTAGGAAGATGAATACTGCATTACAACCGATGTGGCATCTTCTTCTTCATTATTTCCGTCCTCATCACTACCCGCGTCCAGTTCGTTTTTTGGGGCATCTGTATTGGCAACGGCATTTCCTTTTAATTGATGGCCTAACAATGGAAGTCTTCTCAATTGCTCCTGACATGACACCATCCGAGTTGTAGACCTATCGTTCAATTCCATGAGAGGCATTGACAGGGTATCGATTGGAGAAGTTCTATCGGCATCACTAATTGAATCTATCTTTCTATTCTCTTGCATCGTTGGTGTACTATCCTCCTTTTCTACATTCTCTAAGTTCTCGATATCTATTGTGTTGCATGTGTTTGGATCTTTGGGGGTGGTTGAAGCTGGCTTCGATGCATTGTCAGCCAAGACATCTGGCATGACGGATGGTGAATTAAATGGATCGTAATTCCCGAACCAATCCAAGTCACTTTTGAGACCTACATCAGCAAAATTTAGAAGATCCAAGTCAATTCCATCCGTTGGTATATTTTGGGGTGGTAAATTTTCTTTGTTACACTCCAGTAATTCAAGAGATTCCCGTTGAATTTCAGGCGTTCCCGTCAAAAGGTGTTGATAGCCGGAAACTTGCTCTTGAATAAGCTCAGAAAATGCGCCTGAAATTGATCCGGCCCTTGCTTTTTGTTTTAAGTCTGTTTTCGTGACGGGTCGGGTGTCCATCAAAGGTGTTGGAATCGCCGCCATTGTGTTAAACCTACGAGCCTTCATGACTACGTTAGATCTCTTGTTAGGACCGTTGACCTTGTGTGATTCCGCTTGTTGACTTGAAATTGAATTTAGGCGCTGTTGCTGATTTTGTTGCTTCTTTTTCTTATTCAGCATGAAATCAAACCTTTTACTAACAGAATCATCCACCCGGAATTTCTGTACAGTATTATCCTGTTGTAGAGCATTTATTTGGTATGTTGCAGCTTGCTGATACGATGATTTGGCTTGAGCACTTTCAGTTTTTCTATCAGCTAAAAATATTCTGTGAGCGATTGAATTTGTTGGAAGCCCTGTGTTGTTTGTTCCTTGCTTGAGGCTCCAAATCGGAAGCGACTGCGTTCTCTCAGCCTTGGGCGCAGGAGTTGGGTTGGTTTGTCTTTTAGTTGAATTCGAAGTCTTGACAGGTCGTACAATCTTCGAAGCTCCAATCATATTCTTGAAATTCACTTGATTACTGGGGAGTGTGGGCACAGGAACTTTTGGTAAAACAGCAGAATTTGTACTCGGCCTTCTTGAGCCCTGAGGGTTGACTACCCCAATAAATCTCAATTTAACTTCTAAGGTATCAAAGGCCGTAGTGCAGCTTTTCCTTTGTTTCATACTTCCCGTTGAACTGTACGATCTTTTCAATAGTGCAGCAAAGTTCGAACAAACTCTTCCAGTGACAATGTATGACTCCTCTTCTTCGCTATCGTCATACTGGTACGCGTCGTGTGCGGGTCCTTTGTCCATCTTATGCCGTATTTGAGATAGCAACCCTAAGCTAACCAGGGGCTCGTCCAGCTCACAAATGTCTTTGTAGTATAAGTTATAATCATAGCCAGTTTTTGAGGCGTTGTGATTGAGCAGCTCTGGAGAATTAACATATATCTCTTGTAAAACTAATGACAAATCAACAGCGCCGATCTTGAAAGGGCTGGAGTCGTTATCCGCAGTGCTATCAGGATTCGGTATGTTCGCGATTCTAACGATCTGTGGCTTCTTGGAACGCGCTAAATAAGTACCCGTTGAACCATTATCCAATGAATACAGTATTTTCAAAGTCATCCTTGTGGTGTCCGTCATAGTGTATCTGGCTTTGAGTGGCTTCCAATGTGGTTCAAACAGTGCCAGTTATTCAACGCTGCTGTACTTATAAATATATGGGAGGAGGAGAAAATGGTAGTGCGAGTAAGCAGACACCATTTAAAGCGTCAAGTGAAAATCCAATAAATCTCAATTCAGTAGCATTATGAAAAAGCCCGCCCATTCTTCATTTTTTCAGAGATATGTGAGTTGCATCGGTTCCCTGCCTATCACATAAGTCATGACGCGGAAAATAGAAACGCGTAAAGAAGACCAAATTGTCGCGTTTTCGCGTCACGAAAGAAAACAATAGATTATACCGGGATATAAGCCAGCAGTTTAAGAAAAGAAAGGCGAGAGCCCCTACTGCCAGCGAACAATCGAAGAAGGTCTGTTAAGAGCCCAATCAGGTTGCTGCTTTCTTAAAGTGGCATTGTTAGATGTTATACGCATGCAATTCTCGTGGTAGCCCTAGCAGCCTTTATTTGGAAAGCTGAAACCAGTCGTTCATCTCTGGCTGTGCGCATCGTGGCAGCTGGCGCTCCAGAGAATCACTCCCGCCTTGCACAAGAAAGCTGCGGTTCAACTCATCAAGAATCAGTTGTGATGAGTAGATGGGAACAAGATCAAGAAGAGAACGAAAGACCTGAAATTGAACCTTGTATGTAAATAATCAGTTCAGGCACATCCCTGCTTGCGAGTGCGGGCAATGTTTTTCCTCAACTGACTTTTAGCCTCTTAATCTCTTAAAACTATGTAATTTGTGTTTTGTGCAGACTTTTTATGTTTCGACAGGAGCGAACCAAAGACAATTGTAAAATACCTTATCTAAAAAACAATGTAGAAATCATCTTAATTGAGGACGAAAGAGTAAAATATTCATTGACGGTCTGCGAAACATAAACAATGGTATGCAAAATAAAGGGACCAAAAACAATCTTGTCTTATGAGCTTGTGCAGGAAGTAGTTTTCTCGCCGCTGAGCTTCAATATTTGTTGCGCCATGATAAACACACCAAATCTGATTGTTTAGCTCTTGGTGAGCAGCTTTTTTAAAGTTTCCCAAATGCCAGTCCTGGAATGTTCTGCTTTGAACTGTGATCGATAGGAAAGATTGGGAGCCCCAAATCTATGAATGTGAAGCTTTTCCAGCAAAGTATTTCAGCAGCGAGATGAGTTTTGAGAGTGTGTAATGAGAAACGTCCACTAAATTGAACTTAAGTAGTATAGTTGCCGATAGACCTCTTCTCACCAGATCCCGCGAGAATACACTTCTTAGTAGCAAGTCGCTTGAACTCGGCGGCTAAATTACTGAGCGGCTACGGAATGTTCCGACGAAAATCACTAACATGATCACATGAATGATCCTTACTCTCAATTCTCAAACAGCCGGCTTAACAAAGCATGAAGATTCATGGTGAATAAATATGCACAATTGCTTGCACTGTGACAAAGACGCATATGCAGTGCGCTTGCGGCAACATAAGCAGTCAATTTGCAGTCCGGAATTATTGAAACTAGAAATCGTAAGCACTATGTTTTCCTCGTGGAAACGCCGCTAATCAGTTAATGAGATAGGATACCACTGTAGGGATATGAGAGTGAAGCACAGGGCCGTTAATTGAATTCTCTTTGTACGGATCACCAAATGTTGCCAAGCCTTTGAGTCCAACCTTCCTATAAGATGCCACCTTCAGAAAAGAAGCAGAAATTCCGTTCAGACCCGAAATATCTAAATATATCCTACGACCACTCAAGAGAAACTTTTAGGTCAGTGATCCGGTTTCTGCACTCCCTTTGAACCGGCCGTGCGGTTCTACTGCGTGAAGGAGCGGTACCCTCATCGAACGAATTTGGTGATATTGAACTAAATAACGAATACTTTGATCTCCTTGGAATGTTGGCCGGATGGTCATCACTATGACTTGAAACATGAGGCAGAGGGAGATTTCTTCAAAAACTACGAAAGTAACATTGCCAAGTACAAGAAAACCAAGACGCCGTCCACGCTCAAGTTTAGCTTCAGGAAGATGAATTTACAGTGCTTGACTGTTCAGAAAGAATACTGGAACAGAGGGAGCTGCAATTTCTACTATAATATCTTCCCGTCCTCGAATATGAGGGCCGCGTAACCGCTCCCCAAACCCCAGATGAACTCGAGGATTCCGATGAATTCGCTAGGAGAATATCTTTCCTGCTCCGAGAGGTGGCAGACTATCTTTGCGAACCGAATGTGTTGGAAGTCCGGAAACAGGCAGTTGTGAAAGTATCTAAGCTGCTACGCCGATCAACCAACGTTACTTTTCGCTAAATTAGGAGTACGCAGGACGGAGAATCATCAAAAGGTACCAACCAAACTCCCACCTGGTTCTCGAAATGCGGAAGAAGGTCGCTCTCTACCTTTGCAAGAATTACCGGAACATCTTTCTTCCCAAAACAAACTTCCACAGCTGTTCCAAACTTAATCGCTAACCGAAATCAAGTATGGCCATCATAGCACACTATGCATCCCACGACGGGGTGTTGATGATCTCACAACAGGTTGCTGCACGTGGGTAATTGAGCTGAAAAGGACTGGGCGAACAAGACCTGGTCTAACCAAGGTAACATTAAGAAGGATTTCTGGCGAGCTAAAACGTATTGCTGCTCAAAATTCCTCTTTCAGTTCGATGGAGACCTCATTGCGTGAAGCAGCACCCAGTTCCTCTGAGCTCGCCTGTTTGGAAAGTCCGTAGTAGATTAGAAGCTTTCAGACTAAATATTTGCGCACACGCGTCCGGTCACCCGGCACCTAGGTTGCATGAATCTAAATGGGAAAAATTTTCAATTCTCATCTCATCTCATCTCTTATGAAAAGGTAGACTCTTAGTTTGTTTAACCTCCCAAGAATATCATCAGCAAGGGCTTAATTCATCAGAAACATGCCCCCAAAGAAATTTACAGATCTGAATGATTTTCTCGGCGAGCAACCCCAGGAGCCAGGCCTTGTGCCCTCCCCATATGGCGGATACTTCAAGAACAATAGTACGAATAATTACCAAAAACAACGTACTCCGAATCAAGGGAACAGAAACCTACAGCAGAGTCAGCAACAGCGTAATTTTAACCAAGGCAGTAATTACAACAATCTAAATAACCAAGGTTACAATAACGCCAGTAATTATGGTTACAATTATCAACAATCTACCGTTACACCTGATCATAGCGGTACGCCAACACCTTCTAATTCAACAACCTCATTAACTTCGTTGAATGAAAATTTGTCCAACTTGCAAATGACACCTGTTTCTTCGATTCTATCTCAAATTCCTCAATGCAAGACTATTTCAGACTGCAAAAAGAATTTGGATTTGATCGTTGGTGAATTGTCAAAATCAGAGGCTCCTGGTAAGGACATTGAAGCTTGGAAAGTTCAAGAAATCATTTCCAAGTTTACGAAGGCCAAAAATCCCTCTCTGGTCAGAGAATCAGCTATGATACTGATTTCTAAGCTTGCTCAAACTTTCTCAGAGAAACATCCGCAAGAAGCATACTTGTTACCATTTTTCGAAAACGCTTTGGATTCGAGTGCTGATAAAGAGAACACCGTCAAGCGTGCTGCGCAACACGCAATAGATTCTTTGCTCAACATCTTCCCCCAAGAGTCATTGACAAGTGCCGTCTTACCAGCAATTCTAAAATATTTGGCCTCTGGTGCAAAATGGCAATCCAAACTACAAGCGTTGGCTATTGTCGACAGAATAAGGGAAGACTCTCCAAATGATTTATTGGAGATTACTTTTAAAGACACAGTGCCAATTTTGACTGATGTGGCGACTGACTTCAAACCAGAGCTTGCGAAGCAAGGATACCAAACGTTGCTAAGTTACGTTTCTATTCTCGATAACCTTGATTTATCTCCTAGGTTCAAACTGATTGTCGACACTTTACAAGATCCAAGCAAGGTTCCACAATCTGTTAAATCCTTGTCCAGTGTTACATTTGTTGCCGAGGTGACCGAGCCGGCCCTTTCTCTATTGGTCCCAATTTTAAACAGATCATTGAACCTTTCTTCTTCGTCTCAAGAACAGCTAAGACAAACTGTCATCGTGGTTGAAAATCTAACTAGACTGGTCAACAACAGAATTGAGATCGAAAGCTTCATCCCTCAATTGCTACCTGGTATCCAGAAAGTGGTGGATACCGCCTCTTTGCCTGAAGTTCGTGAACTTGCAGGCAAGGCCTTGAAAGTTTTGAAGGAAGATGAAGAACCAGCTCCAGAGGGTCAATTTTCTGGTAAATTAACATTTGAAGAAGGTCGTGAATTTTTATTGAAGCGTTTATCAAAACTATCAGAAGAAGAACTTTCCAACAAAAAATACCTATATGATGATGTGGTAGTCGATTATCTAAGCAAATTATTAACAGTCGATGCCAATGTAAATGATTGGAAAAGACTGCAGAGCTATCTTGTGGAGGTTCTAGGCGAATCTAAAAAAGACTTCATCGAAGAAGAATTTATCAATTCATTGAGAGGTATTTTTCATCAAGAAAAAGCTGCACATGATGAAAACGAAGGTATTGAAATTGTCAATACCGACTTTTCCCTTGCTTATGGTTCAAGAATGTTGCTAAATAAAACTACTCTTCGCTTGCTAAAGGGCCATCGTTATGGTTTATGTGGTAGAAATGGTGCTGGTAAATCAACTTTAATGAGAGCTATTGCGAATGGCCAGTTGGAAGGATTCCCAGATAAGAACACGCTACGTACCTGTTTCGTGGAGCACAAATTGCAAGGCGAAGAAGGTGATTTAGATTTAGTTAGTTTCATCGCGCTAGATGAACAGCTAAAGGGAACATCTATAGATCAAATTGCAAATGCTCTCGAGACTGTTGGTTTCGATGAATCCAGAAGATCTCAGACCGTTGGTTCGCTGTCTGGTGGTTGGAAGATGAAATTAGAATTAGCAAGAGCAATGCTACAGAGAGCTGATATCTTACTGTTAGATGAACCTACGAATCATTTGGATGTTGCTAACGTCAAATGGTTACAGGATTATTTGCTAGAGCACACAAATATCACTTCTTTGATTGTTTCGCACGATTCCGGCTTCCTGGATTCAGTCTGTACTGATATCATCCATTATGAGAACAAAAAGTTGAAGTACTATAAAGGTAACTTGGAAAAATTTGTTGAACAGAAGCCAGAAGCCAAAGCATACTATACTCTGAGTGACACCAACGCTCAGATGCGTTTCCCACCACCAGGTATTCTAACAGGTGTCAAATCGAACACGAGGGCTGTTGCGAAGGTAAGTAATGTCACTTTTACGTATCCAGGAGGGGCAAAACCTTCTCTAGTCGGTGCTTCCTGTGCTCTTTCTTTATCTTCTCGTGTTGCAGTTTTAGGTCCAAATGGTGCTGGTAAATCCACATTGATCAAACTTTTGACGGGTGAATTGGTGCCACAAGAAGGTGAAGTTCAAAAGCACCCTAACTTGCGTATCGGCTATATTGCTCAACATGCATTACAGCATGTGAACGAACACAAAGAGAAAACGGCTAATCAGTACTTACAATGGCGTTACCAATTTGGTGACGATCGTGAAGTTCTATTGAAGGAATCAAGAAAAATTTCTGAAGACGAGAAAGAAATGATGGCAAAAGAAATTGATATTGGTGATGGAAGAGGTAAGAGAACTATCGAGGCTATTGTTGGTAGACAAAAATTGAAGAGATCGTTTCAATATGAAGTCAAATGGAAGTATTGGAAGCCAAAATATAACTCATGGGTTCCAAAAGATACTTTAGTCGCTGAAGGATTCGAGAAGTTAGTTCAGAAGTTCGATGATCATGAAGCTTCCAGAGAAGGTTTAGGATATCGTGAGTTGACTCCATCTGTTATCTCAAAGCATTTTGACGATGTTGGATTGGATGCCGAAATTGCTAATCATACCCCATTAGGCTCTTTGTCGGGAGGTCAATTGGTGAAAGTTGTCATCGCTGGTGCCATGTGGAATAACCCTCATTTGCTAGTGCTGGACGAACCTACCAATTATTTGGATAGAGATTCTCTAGGTGCTCTTGCAGTGGCAATTCGTGACTGGAGTGGTGGTGTCGTTATGATCTCACATAACAATGAATTTGTTGGTGCGCTATGCCCAGAACAATGGATTGTTGAAAATGGGCAGTTGACTCAAAAGGGAATTAAGCAAGTTGACCAGTCTAGGTTCGAGGATGGTGGAAACACTGATGCAGTCGGCTTGAAGAATGCCAAAGCTTCCACACCATCAGTTGATGATGACGATTCCCCTGCTAATATTAAAGTCAAAAAGAGAGTGAAGAGATTGACAAGAAACGAGAAGAAACTGCAAGTTGAACGTCGTCGTTTGCGTTATATCACGTGGCTCTCATCACCAAAGGGTACTCCTAAGCCTGTGAATACTGATGATGAGGACGAAGGTGACGAGGGCGAGGAATGAAGAATAGTTTTCATTATTGTGTAAGAATATGTCGAGGTTACTAAATTTTTTTATAGATTTGAACAAATAAACTTTATCAACTTACTTGCCCCGGAAGGGCGCATCACCTTGCTCCGACATAAGCCGATAACCACGAGGATCCGTACTCAGTGGTTTGAATATTGTTCCTCCTGTTCAGCAGTTATCAATTCCCCATTCAACTTATCTAAGGTTCGTTTTGCTATCTCCTCCAAGAATTTCTCGCTATCTTTCGTGCCCAAGATACTAACAGTGTTGAAACCCATCCCAAAATGAGGGTACGAGCCAATTTTGATCTCTTCGGAAACCTTGTTGGCTTCACTTTGTAAATCCCTCAAATAGTGAGATATCTGCGACTCAGACAAGGGAGTCTTGACGAAAAACCTAACATACTCATGCTCACTTTCTTGCAAATCATATATTTTCCTCATAGTGGGTGTGAATCCAGTTATCATCCGAGAGAACAGCTGCGGAATACCGGGAAGAATATAGACTTTATGATCGATTGAGCAAATTGGAACCCATAGATCATCAGCGACATAGTAGTTTTTCACCTGGCTACCATGAGGCATTGTCACCATTCGATAGCAGTCCCTCAACCCCTGTGAATCCAATCTAGCCTCTGGATTAGAAATCCTTTGCATTCTTTTTTGACACTCTTCGTCAATCTTGACTGGCAAATCGAAACTCTTGGCAATAGACTCATAAGTTATATCATCGTGTGTAGGACCAATTCCACCTGACGTAACAATAAACTGATACTCCTTCGAGACTCGTCTGAGCGTATTTACAATCTGAGTCTCATCATCCCCAACCGTGACTATCTCTCCTAATCTAATCCCATTCTGGTAGCAATATTTGGCAAAGAACTTCGAATTGGTGTCGGTTATCTTCCCGTTCAGCACTTCGTCACCGATAATTACGCAAGCAGCATTTACTTTGGTCATTTTAGTAAGACGGCTCAAAGCTGACTTGAATTTGAGCATACGTTCAACTCAATGCGGCCTGATCTCCCACCTGTATAAGAGTTTGTCTTATGAAATATCTTGACTTTTTCGAACATCCAGAAACTCCCTATAGACATGCCGAGTGGAAGAAGGCGCTTACCGGCAGGGATTGAGGTCAAGCAAGACCATGGCAACCGTGCCGCCGAAGCTGAAGCAGTGTCTTGGCATTACCCATAATATATCCACGAATGGCTGGAAGCCTACTCAAGCGTGTTTGACTTACTATGTTGGAGATTGACTTCCCGGACAGGCACTTTTTCGAGTGGCAGTTCAACCTTTGGAAGGAAGCCGGACATTTCTTGAACAATAAATCGTTTATCACGTAGGCCATCTCGCGAAGAAAAAGTGAGCATTTTCGAGAAGATGCTGGTAATGCAAGACGATGTCGAATAAGCTATTTGAATTTGATATTTAAGAAGTGTATTATAGGGCTTGGTCGACGTATTCTTTAGATTTTTGATAGGCAATACAATTGATTCAAACAGAATCTGAAGCACACTGACAGAGACTCATATAAAAATGTCTTCGAAAGGTTTTGATGCAGAAACGGCTGATAATCTAGAAGATGTCGAGAGACAGTTCGCAGTCGTTGCCGTTGAGCAGGCTGAAACATATTGGGGGTTGATAACCAAAATTCCTGGGTCTAAATTACGTTTGACTAAATACGATGACGAGATTTATGAGACGTTTTTGGAACATTTCCCAGAATACGCAGACGTCCAGAGAGTCAAGAAATTCAGCGAGGATGAATTGAAAACAAAGGAGGCCAAGGAAAGGTGGAGAAAATTTTGCATGCTGTTTGAAAAGAAGATCGAGGACTTCAACTTCGGAACACTTCTAAGAACTGATTCTGGTGCTGAGTATGACCAACACACAACATGCTTTGTTGTTAGAATACAATTCTATGCATTCGAAATAGCCAGAAACAAGCACAAGTTGAATGATTGGGCTGTCGGGCACAAATAATTGTAGCGTGGTAGCCATTTTCTCATCTAATGTGTATACTATATGTAGTTTTTGAATAAAGACAAAACAAAACAAAAAAAAAAAACTTAATCTAGGCGGGGCTAGCATCCCTTCACTAACCTTCAATTTATCAACACCCCACGGCATTTCTTCTCACTACTATACAATGAGCCGAGCACTCTCTCCTATAATGAGTAACGCTAATGTTTATGGGTATACTGATCAGACTGAGAAGTGGAGTGGGTGTGAGACTGTGTGGACGAATGTGACATACAGTCAGGGCCTGCATTTAAATTATCAGCATGATCTGCCTGGTCAAACGATTCAGGCTGCTCTTCTACAAACTCGATGTTCAATTTTTTCAAACCGGGAATATCCTTATGTAAAATGTAACGTAGATGATCAGTTACCATCTCGAATTCATTGATACCAAGAACGTTCCCCCACCTTTGTAATGGTGCCTCTAAAATTGCATTTGCTCTTAGGTTTGGACCAGACGGTAGTACTATCAAATCTTTTAGGATATATGGCTTACTAGAATTATTATTGGAAGTGATTTTTTGAAGCACATCTTTGATAGCCAGTTCAACTTCTTTATATCTCTGGTCATCATTGGACAAGGACTTATCGATCAACTCTTTTATAGCGTCATTCATTCCCTCAGCACCTGCCTTTATTACCAACGCGGAGACTAACAAACCACCAACGGCATCTAAGGACTGTATGTTGAAGAAATAGCCAGAGGTAATAGTGACCAAGGCAACAAGTGATGTCAAAGAGTCGACTCTATGATGCCATGCGTTTGCCATCAAAACATTAGAGTTCGTTTCTGTGGCGATCTTTTTGGTGGCGTGGAAAATCCACTCTTTCACAATAATTGAGGCACCCGCTATCCACGCAGCGTTGACATCTGTCACCTCCTTTGCTATGCTGTGAGAATGGGAGTGAGTAGTTGCACCAAAGATTCCCTGAGAAAACTCAATCACCATGTGTGGAACCAAAGGCCCAATAACTTCACAAAGAGAAGTCCAACCTATCGATAAACCTGCCATCGCTAGTATGCCGGAAACAGCCAAGGATCCCACCGTCTCGATTTTACCATAGCCAAATGGGTAATTGAAAGTTGGCTTATTTGAAGCTAGCCCAACTGATATCAAAGTTAGAAAGTCCGAAACCATATCACTAACGGCATGGACTGCGTCCGCTGTCAGAGCTTGTGAGTGAAATGCAATTCCGCCTGCGAATTTACCCACTGCTAGTCCGACGTTTATCGCTAAGCCGATCCACGTAATCCGAACTCCTGGGTTCTTCTTGACTGCTTCCTTACTCATAACCAGCATTGGGTTTGGAACTCCATGGGAGTGCTGGTGTGAGTGCGATAACGACGTGGAATCCGACTTTCGCCTTTTGCCAATTAAAATATGGTCGTTTTGTTCCGTTTCAGACTCACGCAGATGAACATGGCGATGATTCCCTTGAAAATCATCACTCAACTGCTTGAAATTGGGATTTTCTTCCAGCCGACTTTCCACTGATTCTTCCCTACTAGTGTTTTTCCCTTCTCGTGACATACTAGGGCTTCCATGAAACAAAGCTATACTCGGTATGCGAGATTTTAAACCCCTTGAACATATGTTCGGAGCCAATCGAAGTCCTAGTCCAACTCTGATCATCTAAATCTCTTGGCCGCAGTCACAGTTCACAATCCCAAAAGAGCCTAGAGGTTAGATTTCTGTATCAACTCCCCAAAAAACAAAAGCACCCGACCAAATCAATCAATTTTTCAACTACCGCACAATATTCTTTATATTCAAGAACCTATATGTACCTTGATGCGTTTATCCTAATTTCGGGTTGTCTAAAAGTATTCGACGATTGAATATCTTTTTACACCCAAGAATGAAATATTCATTATGAGTAAGCAAATGCATTTCATGGTCAAACGAGCAAGATTCCCGCACTGGTCGTTCTGAAAAAAAATAACTTAATAAGGAAAAGTGATCTTTTCTCTTTGGGCTCAAAAGATCCGAAAAGCACAAATCGTAACTCACTTTGCGATGAAAACCTAGGCGTTGAATGCTTCAATGGACCGGCGTTTTGAAGACTCGGGTTACTGCTGTGAGCTTGTTTTTTTTGAGCTTATTTGCGGCTATATACATGTATTTAAGTTTTCTGGGCGCGTATAGAGATACGAGGTGAGCTCTTGAACAAACGAATATGCAAAGGGAAAGTTGGCGCTTGCTCAAGGTACCTCGTTGATGCTCTCTTCATTTTTTGTAGATTCGCGCATATCGGATGTATTGAGAGGAAGAGAATCAGCAGTAGTAGGCCCTGTTAATATGGTTAGATTTTGAGATTCTAGATTTTCAAGCATTCTAAGATTTTGTGGTTGGCAATGGGCTTTTAAAATGCCAACCCAAGGATGGAACTCACACTGAGATTTAGCCAGCTTTCTTAGATAGTGCTTAATATGATCGAGCGTAACCGCGGTATTGATCTGGTCTCCATATGTGAATAAATCACGTAGCATGGACCTCTTAAACATGAACAGAGACTCGAAGATCTCAATCAAATCGTGCTGCATTTGCCTCTCGGGTAGCAACTTTAATTTTACTGACTCGATGACTAGGCTTTGAATGGTAGAATATTCGACCAAATTTTCGCGAGTAGAACTATCATGATGAGAGCACATCGAACACACAAAAACGTCATTGGGATCTTGAGACAATTTCCAATCACCTGATGAAATACAGCTTGTATGATACCATTCCTTACAGATCTCACATTCAATCATCGTGCCCTCCACATCCCCTTGTCTGCAAAAGCAATAGATCTCCTGTTTTGCGGCAGAAGATGATTTGATACCCAAATCATAAACATCAAGCTCAACATCTAGTACTCTTGAAATTTGTGTTTTGAACTTCTCCCTTTTACTCTTTGTAAATATCTTATTCACTTTATTGATCCAGTTTTTACAGGCTTTGACTTTATCACTGAAGAATTTTTGATTCAATACGTTTGACATAGGTATTCTCTTGTCATTTTCAAAGCCATCGAATTTGCGCAGATATTGGAAAGATTCGATCGATTCCTCTTTGATGAGTTCTACAACTTTGTTTAAAAATGGCTCATTAACATCAATGATTTGTTGCAATGGAGCAAGTTTCATTTTTGCCTGGCTTACACCATTGACTATCGACTCAAGTGTGCAAACGAATGAGGGGTCGACAGGTAAATTTTCCTCTCGTGCCAAAAGCAAAATATTTGTCACTTCTTTCATGGCCAATGCGTTCTGAGATTGCATGACATTGAATAAACGGTTGATCGACTTTATGACCTCTTGAAATTTCACAAGTTTTTCCTTTACAATTTTTAATTTCGAGAGATGATCAACCTCACAATATTTGACCCCATAGTTCAAGAAGCAATACAAGTCTTCGACCGTATAAGTGGAAGATGACCTATCATTTGCAGCGTCAAAAAACTTGTCGTATTTCTCTAACCATTTTATTTGGCACATGTAGTAAACCAGTGGAGCCAAACTATCACTTTTAATATTCAAAGATCTACCGGAAAGATATGCGTCTTCCAAGTCTGCAAAGTCCCGTGACTGTAGAGCTCGATTCGATTTCCTTTGAAACTCTTCAACGCTTTCACTTTTCTTCAATACTCCAAACATGCTTGGAAATTCCACATAGCTTTTGGTTATTCTATCAAGTAAACATCCGAATTGTTTTAAGTCTAAACCATCTGACCCAAGCGGTGGTTCGACAAGTTTCAAGGCTTCCCCAAAATTAAGCCCATATGCATTTTGATCTGAAAGATTCGATAGAAAGACAGCACAGTCTTTTTGCAGATCTCTTGCCTCATATAACAAGTTTTTGAATATATATAAATCAGAATTGTTAATATCAGTCTTAGACGCAAGCCTCTCTAAAGTGTCCAGGGAGGCTCTTTTACCCTTGGAAAAATCACTCAGCATATCTTTTAATTCGTCGTAGGTTGCAGCATCGAGATCCTGGCATACGTATTCATTAATGTTTTCATGACGGTCTCCATTTTCAATGATATTCAGCAGCTTCTCATCTGAGCAATAAACATGAAGTTGAATATTAAGAGAGTTAGCCTGACCAATTTTCTGGTCAAAGATTTCAATTTCATCTTCCTCTTTTTTGATTAGTAGCGTCAAAAATTCTTCCGCGCTTACACTCATGCTTCTAAACTGATCGGTAATGACCACTTTGGAGCCACCTGTAGGCACCAGGGATAAATCAGAAATATAATCAAACTTATTTTTAACGTAATTTTTGTCCCCGAGGATGCTTCTTATTTTAGTTCTGTTGCTCAATTCAATTTTAATTAACTGGTGCAAAATCTTGGTGGTAGCCTGACGCACAGAAATAGCCTCATGGCTGGACGATACGCTCAATAAAAACTGGAAAGGAAGAACACCCGGAAGCATTCCATTCTCATAAAACCACCGAGCTCCATCCAGCGTGTGCTCTAGCCAGGAAGTTGGGGCAAATAAAGCATTTTCGGACACAACGAAACCAGAAGCGATGGTCGAAGTGTAGGTTTTAGGAAACGAAAATACATATGATCCGCATTCTTGAGTAACAGTTAACACTTTAATACCGCGATCCTTGAGTAGCCTAGGATTTAATTGCAGATCACCTGGTAAGCATTTAGTGGGGCAAATACTAGTACAATCACCAAGATACTTCGAATATTTGCGGAAGTTCTGATTGACTCTATTCTGGGAAGTAGATTTGGCATAGCATTTATACAGTTCTGAAGCTTCGAAAGTCTTATTCGAATGGTCAAAAGAGGCTGCCTGCTTATTGTCAAGTTCCCACTCGGTGTTAATCTCACAAATAAGCTCTTCAAATTTCGGAATGTCCTCAGAAGGAATTATCTGCCATAGTTTCGAAGAGCCGAGATGGTTATAATTAATGGCCGGAAGGAAGTTCCCATTTAAACACCAGCCTTGAACAGAAAATAGCATACCAACATCAACTGTTGTCCTTGTATAATTTCGAAGGTCCAGTTCTAAGTGATGGAGCAGTGAATGTTCTTGAAGCGGGATATTTTCCAAGTCCCATAGGTCGCAAAACATGCTGGTTCGCTTTTTGTCACTCGGTATAAAAGATGAGCCGAAGTTATGCAGTGAGGAAGTCAGAGCATGACCAGTATCCATGGAACGAGGCGCTTGGGCAGAAGAAAGACCCGTAAAGAACTGTTTCTCGAAGAGTGATTGCTTGATCGTTCGCCGTTCTGAGGTTTGATCCTCAAACATATCGGGGTGTTCTGATTGCAGCTTCTCAAAATGCTTTTCACTTTTCTCATAGTACTGTCTCAGGTTATATATAGGAGAGGATTGGGTGATTTTGGAATCGGCATCGTAAGTTTCCAGGCCAGATTGCCAAAAATCGAACTCGTAGCCAGGTAAAGTTTCGGAAGTCTTCTCTGTTATGCCCTCACGGACATCAGTGACTGCATCAAAATCTCTTTTGAATCCTTTCAGAGATTTTAGATCCCTCAAGACTTTGTGCTCTCGTGAGGAATGGCCCACCTTGTAAATCCCTTTAATTTTTCTCTGCTCAGCATTAGCAAGCCATGAATTCGGCAAAGGGCTTCCTTTCGTTGGACTATCTCGATCTGTATTGGCATGATACTTTTCATAGTCTAGCAACACTTTGGCATACGCTAGCCTTAAGGAAGTTGATAGAGAGCTCATAATTCTCCCGGAATACCCTAGTTCTCGACCTATTTGGGCCCATAGTTTCTCTTGACAAACGGCCTCATAGCCTCCTCTCAAACGTACACACTCCCATAATCTGAAAAGATCGAGGGTTCTCTTGTTTATACTCGGAACTTTACTGAAAGTGTGGCCTTCGCCTTCGTGACACTGACGTTCAGAATATTCCAAAAGATCTTTGTAAAATTTGATGGCCTGCTCATTCCTGGCCTCCAGGGAGTCTGTGCACTGTGTCGTTGCTCTAAACCAGAATTGGTCTGGATTGGCCCCGAACTTATTGTACGATTGCTTCCTATTATATTGACTTACACCTGTGGAATCAACAAATAGAAGCTTGATGCATCCATATCTGGTCCCCAGTTCTCTCACAGACTCATAAAACAAAATGGGGTCTGGCACTTGGGATTTAGTAAGCTTGAAAACGGGCACTGAGTCTGCCGATATCTCGTAGTGCAATCCAGATTTCTCGTGGAAAACCTTCTCGGAGCTCAAATCACCATCGGGCAATAAGTCAGTTGGCTTAATTTGTTCGATATCGAATGGGATGGAAGACTTGAATTTTGACCGCGAGTGCAAAGCAACATTTGCGTGCTTTGCAGCCTCAGTTTTCGGAAATACTTCTGATTCCAAAGCAGGAATCGCTTGCTGTTTGATCCTTCCCCTCTGAGCACTCTTTTTATCGATTCTGTATGTATTTTTCGTATTTACTTGAGTAAATCCGCTATTTGTCGGAATTGGTGAGGTGCCTGATGAAGGTGCACTACCTTGTGCAGAGGCTTCAAATTCATCTTGTCCACTGAGTAGGTGTATGACCTTAGTGACCGATTCGATTTGATGCATAGGGTGACTCTCGAACCTCTAAATTATCCTCTGTATAATCTCCAATTATAATTTTTTACTTCAACATTATATCGCCTTCGCAACAACCCAGAAGCGCGCCAAGCGAGTTAAGTCAGGCGGGCAAATGCACAGATATTTGATCTACATAAACTTTTAATCCACAAAGAACCCCCAACTCAAGCGAGTTGAATGGAGCTAGATACGAAACACGCCATCGAGTTCTTAGACAGGAGATGGATTGTGAATTTTTTGGTCTACCAAGCAGCTTTAAGTGTCGGCATATAGAAAAGCGTGTTTGTCGTTTCTGCAAGTATACCAATACTTCGTTGCTTAGTCTGAATTTTGGAAATGTGAGCAAGCGACCAACGGAAGCTCGAGAGGCCGCTTGGCTCTATGGCGAGCGCAACATACAATTGAAGAAGCTGACGCCAAACAAGCTACTACGCGCGAGCTCTCTAACGCCGAGAGAGCAGTCATTTATGATTTGACAGTACTTTTCAAACGAGCGGCCCGTAGAAGACCTAGGCAGCCAAGACGGGAATAGAACCGCACTCTGTCCTGTTGGTGCTCCCCCCTTTGTTATTATTTCAAAACCACCTTTTTTTACTTCGCCTACATTCCGAACGGAGTCGCCACCCGGCCGGGAGTGCCCTTACCGGGTTCAATGAATAGGAAATGTGTTGCCCGTTCCCAGTAGTAATCTGCACAGCTAGGCCAGTCACTGTGAAACAGCGGTTGCGCAAACACGTCCTGACGAATCCCAGAACCTTCGTAGACTAGTCCCTCCCACCCATGTGTAGTTGAAGAAATCCCTCGCTTAACGGTTTCAAGTGCATAACCGGTAAGCGGGTGTTCTCCTCTAGACAGGGGAAAAGAGTTGACATTTTTGTTGGAAAGAACCTTCCACGCGGCACGTCTGAAATACTGGCGCACAACACGTAATCCAGCACGCATATCTTTCAGACGGGTCGACTTTGCGCAGATTCGGCGCGCAAGCCTGCCTGTACTCTTTTACCGCATGGCAAAGGCGTCCTTTGTTGGCCCATGTCGCCCGCCTGCTTACGCCAAACTTCAAGGCACAAGAGGAACCCTGCCAAACCAGAAATGTGCTAGCACAGATCGAACACGACGTCTTTCCAGCTAGATTATAGCCCGAGAACCACGACAAACCGCACGCCCAAGAAGGCGCTAGCCGCGCAGGTGCTGTGATGCAGGGGGCTGTTAGACAACGGGTCGGGCTGAATCTGGTGCCGGCCGCCGAGTGCCAGTCTTCTGATGTAGCACATCCCCGCCCGTGTTTGCAGCTCATTCGGCCCGAGTGACGTGACACCTGAACCGCAGCCGCTGACTGTGGCAGTTGTCTGAGAACGGAGGAGCTGTGAATTCCACAGCTATCGGCGAAAGACAGCTGGGAGCGGATGTCAACCCAGTACCCCACATTTCTTTGTTTCATAATTGACGACCACAACTTCTCCGCTTTCCTGACTCAGCCCGTTGGACCTGATCCTTTGTTGGAAGCCTTGCTGATGCCGGCGGTAACGCCCGAATCAAACACAGATCTCTCACCGCGTGAACCGGTGCTCCAATCATGTCAGGTACGAGCGCGTATATTGCTTTCACGACTCAAGCAAGACTCAATCCAATGGTAACGTGCTACTCCTCCATTGCTAGCGACTACACTCTGTATCTCGTTTGCGATTGCTGTTGATTGGTGGCTTTTCTTTTTGCTGTTGCTTTCACTAGCCTAACTTAAATTGACGCTGAGGAATGTTGGACCTTGTTGTTTGTTGTGGTAGCAAAATACGCACCTCCCGCGCTCAGGATGCCCGTGATTGGATGATTCTGGAAGAAATTGCGGTCGACGCGCACTGGAAGCCCGCAGGCGCACCGGGTTGGAGGAGGCCCTCGACTGCCCAATGCAATGCAGAAAGCAATGAATCTCGGGAGAATGGTAAACAACAACAAGTAAACAAACAAGCCAGAAAATGACAACAAACGCAGAAGAGACCGCAGAAGCATGCTCCTGCGGGAAAATGCGGCAGGCGGACAGCTATACGGAGTCTAATTAACTTTAAGCGGGAACAGCTATCTTAAATGTGAATTCTAGTAGCACTGAATCTGGGCGCACTTGCTTTCTTGTGTTTTTTGCATATTACGTTCCTAAAGCCCATTTTCCATTGCTTTCTCTCTGACCCGATGCAGTGGTAGATTTACATACAAAAAAAGTAACAAAAATTTATTAGTATAAGTTGAATAGTCAAGAAGACGGCGAGCTTTGCTCATGTTGGTTTAGCGACAGAAGCACACACGTAGTCATTTAGTAAAATAGTATTTCAATCACAGTACAACGCATCCTACAACAGTCGTATACACAATCTCCAGCTTTAATTTCACGTGAGCAGTTCCGCGATTTTAACACCAATATACTCTACCATATCATAGTGTGAAGCCTACGATGTCTGAGTTCTTTCGATATGCAAGAGACAAACTTGCCGGCAGTGATCATTTGAAGAACGATCATTTCAAGAAACTGTCCTCGAAATACCTCGGCAACGGGGACCACAAGAATACGACAGATGATACCGGTGAGGATCCAAAGGACGTCGCTGCCAGCGAAATTCCACAGAATACAAACGTTCAAGCAGAGCCGAAGCGATAGTCATTTTGCATCTTATATACACAAACAATAGTCATCATGCGCACGAGTGCAATACCCCTTCATAACATACCATGCATTTTATTTAACGATTTAAATGTTCAATATATCTCTAAAAAGTTTAAGTTATAAAACGTATACATTTTTCTTATGTTCGAAGACAAAGAACAAGAAACACCATCAGTATCTGTCATTTCCGTAGGAGTTGTTGTTGTTAGAGCCGTAGGAGTCGTTGTTGTTAGAGCCGTAGGAGTCGTTGTTGTTAGAGCCGTAGGAGTCGTTGTTGTTAGATCCATAGGAGTCGTTGTTGTTAGATCCATAGGAGTCGTTGTTGTTAGATCCATAGGAGTCGTTGTTGTTGGAGCCATAAGAGCTGTTCTTGTTGCCTGATCCGTAGGAGTTGTTGTTGTTGGAGCCATAGGAGTCGTTGTTGTTTGATCCATAGGAGTCGTTGTTGTTGGAGCCATAAGAGCTATTCTTGTTGCCTGATCCGTAGGAGTCGTTGTTGTTACCAGAACCGTAGGAGTCGTCATTGTTGGAACCGTAGGAGTCGTCATTGTTGGAACCGTAGGAGTCGTTTTTGTTCCCGGAGCCGTAGGTGTTGCTATTGCTCGACCCGTAGGAATCGTTGCCGTATGAATTTTTCTTACTGGAGCTCTTATTACTGGAGCCATACGAGTCGTCATTGTTTGACCCGTATGAATCGTTGTTGTTCGAGCCGTAGGTATCATTCTTAGTGTTGGAACCATATGAGTCATCGTTGTTTGATCCATAGGTATCAGTCTTGTTGCTTGATCCATAGGAATCGCTGCCGTAAGAGTCTTTCTTGCTAGAGCTCTTCTTACCAGAGCCGTAAGAGTCATCATTACTGGTGCCGTAGGTATCAGTGTTGTTGCTCGATCCGTAGGTATCAGTGTTGTTACTCGATCCGTATGAATCGTCGTTGTTACTTGATCCATAAGAGTCCTTCTTGCTGGAGCTCTTCTTACCCGAACCATAGGAGTCGTCGTTGTTTGACCCGTAGGAGTCGTTGTTACCAGAACCGTAAGAGCTGGTCTTGTTGCTTGAACCGTAGGAGTCGTCATTATTGTTTGATCCATAAGAGCTGTTCTTGTTGCTTGATCCATAAGAGTCTTTCTTGCTAGAGCTCTTCTTACCTGATCCATAGGAGTCGTCATTGTTGCTTGATCCATAGGAGTCGTCATTGTTGCTTGATCCATATGAGTCGTTGTTGTTGCTTGATCCATATGAGTCGTTGTTGTTACCAGAACCATATGAGCTGGTCTTGTTGCTTGAACCGTAGGAGTCGTCGTTATTGTTTGATCCGTAAGAGCTGTTCTTGTTACTCGATCCATACGAGTCGTCGTTGTTGCTTGATCCATACGAGTCGTCGTTGTTGCTTGATCCATAAGAGTCTTTCTTGCTAGAGCTCTTATTGCCAGAACCATAGGAGTCGTCGTTATTTGATCCATATGAGTCGTCGTTGTTGCTAGAACCATAAGAATTGTTTTTGTTGCTAGAACCGTAGGAGTCGTCATTATTGTTTGATCCGTAAGAGCTGTTCTTGTTGCCTGATCCATAGGAGTCGTCGTTGTTGCCTGATCCGTAAGAGCTGTTCTTGTTTCCTGATCCATAGGAGTCGTCGTTGTTGCTTGATCCGTAAGAGCTGTTCTTGTTGCCTGATCCATAGGAGTCGTCGTTGTTGCTTGAACCGTATGAATCATTGTTGTTGCTTGATCCATAAGAATCGTTGTTGTTTCCAGAACCATATGAGCCGCTATTTTTATTTGATCCGGTAGAGTCATCATTCAAGGATGTCTTACCGAATTTCTCGCGCACGGTGCTTTCCAACTTATTAAAATTGTCTTGACCAATTTTTTGTTGAAATTGCCCAACTCTTTCCTTACCAACGTATCCCTCTATGGAGTCAACAAAATCACCTCTGTTACCATTGCCACTATTACCACTATTACCACTGTTGTTGCTGCTGTTGTTGTTGTTGTTGTCGCCACTGCTGGCAAATTCCCTAACCTTGTCAAATAAACCCATCTTTTTTTTTATTCGCTTGTGCCAATGTTATAGCAAGCAACCGTAAGGCGCTTCGATTGATCCCGTATATACATCTGTATTTATATAACATATTGTCGAAGAATTTCAAAAACTTGGCACTTAACGATATAAGGGGCGTATACGGGCAGCTAGGCCATAATAACTGTTGAAGACATTCCCCTAAGTAACACGTTTCATTACAGCCACTACCGTATCCACACTAGAAAATTCCACGGGGGTGTTTATAATAAGGTAAAAGCTTCCATGCAAGTAATGTTCTTTTCCATCCGAAGTGAGCGAATTCGGAAAAAAAAATCCGCAATTTTGGTGACCGAGGGTGACGTCTGATGGTGTTCGGCGGTTATGTTTAGTGATTTGAAAAAAAGCGTTGTCACATGCAAGAATGCAAATCTCTATCAACCTCTATCTATTTCTATCAATCTCTATTAATCTCTATATCATATACCTGTCAAACTCTGTTGCAACCAGCCTATCGTTCTACGCTTCACCTCGCCATTTTCGTCTTTATAAAGTCGCCTTTCTTCTAAAATGTTAATCATTTCATCAGGGGTCTTCCCTTTGGTTATGCCGTTCAATATAAACTTGTAGAGTCTTTTCCTCCTCGCAAAGGTCTTTCTGTTACGATTCAACCTCCATTTGTTGCCATACTTTTCCTCTAATCCCTTTATCGGGGGATTCCCATCTATACCGTGGGAATACTCTTCCCAAATGGTTCTTACGTTGCTAGGCGCTTTGAGCAAGGTGTAGTTCATATCGCGAGGCTTGTTCGCGGCGTAGCTATTGCTCAGCCCGCGATTTTTGATTGGGTTGTTGATACCGTTATTTGGGCCACCGCTTCCACTACTTTGCCTCTCGGTGGCACTAATCGCCTTGTACATAGTTTTATTGGTAGCATCTTCCTTGTTGACTTGCAGCCCTTCCAAAGATGCGCCTTTAGTTTTCCGCTTCTTGATTGACTTGCGATTGCCATTTCTTTGAAAGCCAGCTTCTTCCTTGTCATCAGCATCTTCTTCATCTTCTTCATCATCTTCTTCGTCATCGTCCTCTTCATCATCGTCTTCGTTATCATCGTCATCATCTTCTTGATATCCGTCATCGTCTTCATCATCATTCTCCTCATCTGCATTGTGGTCTGGGTGCTGGCTTGCTTGTGTGACAATCCCAGATTCGGTTGGCTCATCTAGCCCCACAGCGAAGCTTGCGTTTTTCGTATTCTTGATCATCTTTGATAATTGTGTTTTGTTTTGATCGTGATGGATCGGCTGCGTTTGTTGTAGAATATTATTACTATTTCCATGACTAGTGCTCCCCGTTGCATTATCATGCAACTTGGGAAAATGCATACCGTTTGATCCGTATTTCAGTAATGGCGTTATACCAGTATTTTCTAAAGTCAAGTTGGGTAGACTTATGGTACCAAACGCATTTAGAGAATTCAAATCTGTGTATGATTGACTTCCACTCGGAACATTCGAATGAAACCCGGAGTGAGAAACGTTGCTGTTGACATGGGAAACATTGTTATTGACATGAGTAACGTTGCTATTAACATGAGCACTGCTGTTATTTGTAATTTGGCTGCCACTCTGAACCTGAGGTTGATTTTGAACATTGCTGATATCTATGATATCGTTTTTCTTTCTCCTCTTAATACCTTCTGGGTTCAGCGTAAATGTCGAGGTCGAGGACCGCCTATCACCATAATTTTGCAATGCCGTCGAGCTAGAGTTATGATTTATCTGTTGTTGAGTTTGGGTGTTTTGTTGCTGATTATTATGATATTGGGGTAAAAAATGCTGATTCAGCTCACTGAGTGAGTCCATTGATTTGAATTTCCGAGACATATCTGTGCGTGATTTGATCTTTCTGAGATACGTGCTGCTGACATTGGTGATCGAATTCAACAAATCCGTCACAAACGAATCTTGATCTGTCGTATCCTTCGCTTGCTCACTAGTTTGAGACAGTTCATCAATTTTTTTTGAAAGCTCTGCGTAAAACTTTTCGTTTTCTTGTCTCAGATCTGAAATTGTAGTACTCTGGTGATCGATAGTCTTACACAATTTCTGGAACATTTCCTCCATAGCAATCAATCTTGCACTCATTTCGTCCATTCTTTGAAACATCCTCACTGTGTTAGTGCTAAGACCGTTACTTACCACTGGCGATGAAGCATTCGAAGTCAAATTATGGATATTTGTGCGCAAACCCGAAAGACCAGTTGATTTATTAGTTCCGGGAATACTTCCATCGATCGAATTAGATCCCCGACTAATATTTATTGGCGTAGGCATGGTTGTAGTGGCATTTGAGTTATTTCCTGTATTTACTGCTGTACCGGTGCCACCGTTATCGTGACTACTGGCATGCGTTGAGGCCTTCGGAAGTTGATCGGGAGCTAGGGCTAGGTTCAAATTTAGCGCCAAAGAATCATCCTGAGGATGACTAGTCGATAGCTCCATTCCAACGTTGTTATTCCCATCGACAGCAGTCACTGGAACTATTCCACTCACTGGGTTCTCATGGTTAACATCAAGGCCATGAGCACCGACCCTACCAGTCACGTTTCCATTGCTAGTCGGGTCACGGATTGCATTTGAAATATCGACATTTGATCCTGCTATCAGGAGTTGATTCATATCTGCCATGTTTCCTCAATGGTGAAATCTGATCCCAAAAGGAAGAGGATTGATAGTCACTTGAAGAGTATATCACAAATTGATTGTTCACTAGGAGAATGCACGATCACAAACTAATGGTCCTTTCGGTGCTGAAGTATAATTGAGATAACAAAACTAGGCTTCGAGAATATACTTTTACTATTGCCAAGTCTTGAAGCACCAACGACCAGCGGTTAAGATACTTGACTCAGTTAATTTTTAACGTCTTTGATCACTGGAAATTCCTACATTGCCGATGCGGTTTTTTACGTCATCGCAGATTCCACCAGCTTACGTGGCCGGGTGACCATGTTAAATCTATAGAGATATTTAGTCATAACCTTAAAGTTGCCATTTAGTTCATTGAACAGCTAGGTGTAAGTCTTCCGTCTTTGAATTTTGCACCTTGTAAAGTCCTTGTATTGTTATGAGTGACGGTAGGCATATCCTTCGCGTTCTCAAGGAATCAGGCACCTCAAGGTTCATCAAGGAACTCACCCCGGATGGATTAGTGCCTAATATTCGCAAAGCGATTCAAATTTGCTTAGATGAGGAAGAACGGAAAAATAGAGGCGAGCAGAACTTCGAAAATCAAGGTCCTGAAAAATCTTTGAAGGACAAGGCCTTCCATACCCCGAGAACAGTTTCATATGGTTGCCATTTTGCATATACAGTGCCCGAGAAGCGACCTAATTATTTGCCATTATTAAAGTCTCCGTCTGCTCACACAGATCTGGATTTGAAGATGGATAACGAGTTAGAAGAATTATTGTCGGGAGAAAAACTTTATTACGATGCCTCCAAAGGAATTTTTCCATATAGCATGGCATATGCTGGTTTTCAGTTTGGACAATTCGCTGGACAACTAGGTGATGGTAGGGTCGTGAATCTGTTCGATGTTAAGGATCACAAAGGAAATTGGCAGACTCTGCAATTGAAGGGAAGTGGACTGACACCATTTTCAAGATTTGCCGATGGGAAAGCTGTTCTGCGGTCCTCTATACGTGAATTTATTATTAGCGAAGCACTTTACAATATTGGCATACCCGCTACAAGGGCCTTACAGCTAACCTCGCTACCAAAGACAAGAGCTCAAAGAGGCATGATTTATGAGCCGGCTGCGGTCATTTGCAGGGCGGCCCCGTGCTGGATCCGCTTGGGGAACTTCGATTTATTCAGATGGAAACCAGATCTCGAAGGCTTAATAAAGCTGTCAGATTATGTTATTAATGAAATTTTCAATCACGGGAGAGATTTCCCAAAAAACCTAGATCTAAATATCTTCAGGAAAGATTTTTTTCCTGATGATGACGGCGAAACATGGACAATCGATAAAATCGATGGAATCACTCAGTATGATTTGTTATTCAGACATGTTGCTTCAAAAAATGCAGAGTGTTTGGCATACTGGCAGACATATGGATTTCTGAACGGTGTTTTAAACACAGACAACGTGTCAATTATGGGATTATCAATGGATTTTGGACCTTTTAGCTTTCTAGATAAGTATCAACCAAATTTCACACCTAATCACGATGATATTCAAGAAAGGTACTCGTTCGAAAATCAGCCAGGCGTCTTATGGTGGAATATCGCTCAATTTGCTCAATCAATCTCAATACTTATTGGTGCTGGTAAAAAACATGTTAGACTAGTCAAGTCATTACAAGAGACTATGGGCCAAATGCCAAAGAATGTTGAAGATGACCTCGTATCAAGAGCAAATAATGTGATTAAAGCTGTCCACAACGAGTACAAGTACACGTATATCACGAATTACATGGACCTTATGAGTAAACGGTTGGGCATTGACCTAAAGATCTCGAAAGAAATATCCAACGAAAAAGATATTGAGTCAAACACTAAAACTGTTGAAGAGTTCCGTGAAGTAATTGTGCAACCATTACTAGACATCTTAGAGCATACCCAAATTGATTATAATAATTTCTTTGTAAACCTGCAAAATTTTCAGGGAGAGATTTTCAATTCAGGTGATGATATAAAGGGTATAAATAAAGAATTCGCTTCCATTTTTTTTAGTGACCGTCAACTCAACAAATTGAACGAGTTTTATGCTGGTAATAATGCGCTTATCAGGACTGACTCTGGCGAAACCCTGTTGTTAACTGAAACTTTCGCAAAGTTAATCGAATGGGTGCACAACTATACGAGATATTCTGGGATGCACAAGATGAGTAAATCAATATCTAGGCAGTACAATCCTCTTTTCATCCCTAGGAGTTGGATTTTCCAAGAGGTAATCGATGACTTCATGGATAACCAGAAATCTCAACTCGATACCCCTGGTGAAGAAGTAGATACCTCATTATTGAAAAAGCTGTATCTGATGAGCAGTAATCCGTATGATCCCTCCAAATGGGACTCCTCGCTAAGACCCGACTTCGAGAAGAAATGGTCAAGCGTTGCTCATTCTCTTGATGAAACCAGGTATATGCAGAAGGCGAGCTGCTCGTCCTAACTGGAATCAAGGCTTGCAAGATGATATACCTATGGAGCTACCAATTACGTGTCCGTAAAAGATCTTGCGCGGTGCTTTTTCACCACTTGTCCTCTGATGCTCGAAAAGACGTGTAAATAAGAGGTACTTTGTCAAAGTTCTTGATGAAATGAGCGATGAGTCTAGGTTCTTCTATTTACTCGATGTTGCCTTTAATATGGCCAATGATTGGGCCTAAATTGATGATTATGCGGCGCTACCACGCATACACTTTAATATTTAAATATTCTAAGCGGTAAAAAATATGGTTATGATTACGTTTATAATAGTGTTTGTGCATTACTACGTTTAAGTAAAATTTTTATAATGAAAAGGTTTTAGTTCACTGGGCCAAAAGGCCAAAAGACTTTTATTTAGTCATTTCAGGAATGAAACTTCAAGCCTTGGTTAATCTTAATTTTAATGGCGCATCGTTGCAGGTTAGAAACCTTTTTTATGAAGATAAATGAATGTTCAAGGTTCATGATCACCGCATTAAACATCAGAGAAGAAATAATTCCAAACTCAACCACCGCTTTCTCATTTACCAAGTGAATAGCGCCCCTCTGTCATTTAGACTTATTTGAGTCACCTTGTGATTGGGCGACTTTTCGTGCGAGGGAGGGTCATGCTGGACTGATAAGCCGAAATATTAGAAAAGGCATTTAAAGCGTAATAAGACGCTTTAACAATAAGACATCCACCACTAACCATCTCCTTCTTCTCAAGTATAGTGCAATTTCAACCAAAATGCTCTTCTCTAGAAGTGACCATACAACGAATTTACGGAGTTTTCCATGCTTGACCTTGGGGAACTCTCCCTCTGTTGTACCATTGCCTGGAATACTCTATAAAATTAACTTCAAACGCACCGAGGCCGAGAGTATTTTAGGATATTTCAAAACCTCTGAACGATACGCGAGTCACTTTCTCTTGGCTGATATCAGTGTCGAAAGGGAACAAAATTTCGATAATGTGACTATGCAAGCTATGGAAGATTTTGGGAAATCTTTCGATTCGCAAGATGATGAAAAATCGTTGTATCTTTGTTTGATTCCAGCAAAAAGTTCGAATCATCAATGTGGCTGCATTTGCAAGATTGTAGGGGTATTGACGGAGGAAAAGGCCATTACAATATCATTTAAAACTCTTCAAAGGGCCACGATAAAAAACCCACTTTTAAACTCTAAAAATTATGTTTGGTCAAGTGAGATATGTATATTCAATGATCTAACTGCTTTAGGTAGCATTCAAGATGACCAAATACGCAAAATGATTGATAATTTTATTGCTATTTTCGGATCAGTCGATGAAACTATCAACCTTTTTAAAAAACAGTACGAGACTTCGTTGGAAAGGCATTCAGAGAAACGGCTATTATTACTATCCCCTCTGTCAAATACTCTATTTTTTCAACTAAGCAAGGCTCAGTTCAACAAAGCATGGAACACTATACTTGGGTTTGTCAACGAGCTGAAAGGCTCCATGAAAACCGCTTCAACCAAGGGCGGAGCCATGCAAATTGTTAATCTTATGGATTTAACAGTAGCGGTATTGCCAACATCAACCACTGAACGATTAGAATTTTTGTCAAGTCTGTCGCTTATTAAAAGGTGCGAGAAATTTAAGACGATCATGAGCGATTTCAAGCAAACATTTGATCAGTTGTACTCTTCGACTGAATATGTAGAAAGACATTTTTCGGAAGCATCAAACTTAGAAAAATCTAGACTAATCGCGAATCAATTAAAATCTCTAAGGCTTTTCATTGAAGACGTCAAGACACAAGAAAGTCGTAATGTCGTCGCCACGCGCAGGAAAGTTAAATCTAGAATAGGTTCACCGGTCAACGCTGGAAAAAAGAACCCGTCAGCAGAAGAAAGAGAACAAAGGAGCAATAACGAGGATGAGGAATTTGATAGTGATGATGATGATGATGATGATGATGATGATGATCAAGCTAAAATAAAGCAATTTATTGGGAGTTTAACTACGTTAGGTGTTCATCAGGATGGAATAAAAATGCTAAGAAAAGATTATAAAAGATTCGCTTCCACCACACCTCAAAATACGGAATATCAGATTCTAAGAAATTATTTCGATGTCGTTACCGATATACCATTTGGAAAATATTCCAAACGTGATACGATAAATCTGGAGAAGTCACGTCAGAAGTTGGACAATGATCATTATGGTCTAACAACGGTGAAGACCAGACTCATGGAATATCTCTGTACTCTAAAGTTGAATGATCAGCTGAATAGAAAAGATGGCACCAAAAAAAGAGCTCCAATTTTATTACTTGTTGGCCCACCTGGCGTCGGTAAAACCTCCATAGGAAAGTCTGTCGCCGAAATGTTGAACTTGAAATTTCAGAGGGTCTCGTTGGGCGGTATTCATAATGAGGCAGAAATAAGAGGTCATAGGAGAACATACGTTGGTTCCATGTGCGGTTTGATAATCAGCGCATTAAGAAAAAGTGGATGCATGAACCCTTTGATATTGCTGGACGAGGTGGACAAAGTATTAAGTACCACGGGAAGCGGTTCTGGTTATGGCTATAAGTTAAATGGTGATCCGGGTGCCGCGCTACTTGAAGTCTTAGATCCGGAGCAAAATAGCACATTCATGGATCATTACATTGGTTTTCCTGTGGACCTCTCTCAGGTACTTTTCTTTTGTACTGCAAATGACCTCGCCGGTATATCTGGGCCTCTACTAGACCGTATGGAAGTAATAGAGATTTCTGGGTACACCCCAAAAGAGAAGATACAGATTGGATCGAGATTTCTTCTCCCAAAGCAGATAAGAATAAATGGTCTTGACAAATGTGATCGAAGTTTCACATTATCGGATGAGGCTTGGAAATCTTTGGTCCTCGAATACGTCAGAGAACCAGGTGTCCGTAATCTAGAAAGGAAGTTAGCCGCGATAGTCCGGGGTAAGGTTGTTGAATATGTAAGGGATAAAAACGATGATATCAATTGCGAAAGTCAAGTAGTCTCAAAGAAAGACATTTGTAAATATTTGGGATTACCGTTGCACTCAATTGCCACCGAACTTTTGGGCAACGTGAGAATGGCGGAAAAAGAAGGAACAGTCAACGGTCTGTCATATAATTCAGATGGTACTGGAAGTGTTCTTCTTTTTGAAATGATCAAGATTGGTAGTACCAATAAACAGCAAGGGCCCACTATAACCGCGACTGGTAGCTTAGGAACAGTCTTACAAGAATCTATTGACATTGGCTGTAGCTTGGTGAAGTCGATTTTAAGAAGAGGATTGATAATTGGAGAAGATTGTCGAACGACAAAAGACTTTTTTTCCAGCAGGTATCATTTACACGTACCCATGGGTGCAATATCAAAGGATGGGCCAAGCGCAGGAGCCGCTATAACATTGGCACTCATGTCGTTGGCCGTCAAGAGGCCGGTGGATCCTCTACTATGCATGACAGGTGAAATCACACTACGAGGTAAAATCCTACCAATAGGCGGTGTCAAGGAGAAGCTACTGGGAGCCCAAATATACGGTATGAAGAGGGTATTGTTGCCAATAGCTAATAAAGCAGATGTAATCCAGGCAGTAACGGACTCTGTCTTCCCCTTCACACAAGATAAATCGTCACAAAGAGAATTGGCTTTGGTTCAAGAAAAAATGGGCCTCTCGGTGGCATATGTCAACGACATATATGACGTTCTTCAATATGCATGGCCAGATATATCCTTTCAAAATGAAATTCCGATCGAAACTAATCACCACTGTGTGAGCAAGATATAGGTATACTTGGTAGAGCTATCAATGCGCAGAATTATGCAGAGTTCGTGGATCTGGATCTGCTTTTTCCCTTTCATATCTTTGGCGCATTCGTTAGAAGCGCGAAAATTTCTTGTGGGTGTACTCCGTCTTTTTCTGGGCGCATTAAAAACTATTCATCGCACAGGCCAAGCCATGCGTTCACGTTACTCAGTGAACCAGGTGTGTATCTTCCTTGGTTTTCAATGGGAGTTCAAATTATGTATGTTGAATATACAAGTTCTTGGTTAGTCTTTAGTTACTCATCTTGTTTATTTTAAGCCTATAGTTTGACACGTTGTACTCCAGGAAGGTAGTACTTGTTAGGTGGATATTTAGTCTTTGAGGATCGGTCTGCACTCGAAAGGAAAAAGCCTGAAAAAAAAAATAAATATCTCTTTTTATCCAAAGAGCTAATCTAGATCTTCGCGACACAGAGGCATAAGAAGACACTTAGCAAGACAGTCCATTCGCTTTCAGCATATCAGTGATCGCTCTTAAAGATGTTGATGCTCTGGTGGTTTATAGGTCTCCTGTTTTCGACCACGGTCGTTGCTGCAAAGAGGACATTGGTAGCAACCTCCTTGGTCACGTGTATGGAGAATTCACAACTTTCTGCTAATGGTTTCAATGTCACATTTGATCCTGATGACCGCTCGTTACATTACAGTCTGACCATGGCTACCCAGATTGACGGCTATATTACTGCTGAGGTCGAGGTTTATGCTTATGGGTTCAAGATCATCACACAAACCGTCGATCTTTGTTCTTTAAATTGGAAACAATTTTGTCCATTACACCCAGGTAATGTCCAGGTGGACTCCATTCAATACGTTCCTCAACATTACGTTAACGAAATTCCTGGAATCGCTTACCAAGTTCCTGATATTGACGCATATGCACGAGTTCGAGTATATAGCAATGAAAGCGAATACTTGGCCTGCGTACAAGCTTTTTTCTCAAATGGTAAAACGGTTTCACAAACAGGTGTCAAATGGGCTACTGCAGTCGTTGCAGGAATTGGCCTTCTACTATCTGCCGTGTTATCGACTTTTGGAAGCTCCACTGCAGCCTCTCATATCTCCGCAAATACAATGTCATTATTCTTATATTTTCAATCCGTCGTTGTCGTTGCAATGGAGCATGTTCACAGGGTTCCACCTATTGCTCAGGCGTGGGCAGAAAACTTAGTCTGGTCTATGGGTCTGATACGTATTAGCTTTATGCAAAGGATATTTCGTTGGTATGTCCAGTCCACGGGGGGCAATCCATCTTTGTACCTAACTTCAAAAACAATTTCCGTGCTCACTCAGAGAAGTTTAGAGTATTTGGACAGCTTTACGCTTTTTAAGAGGGCCACAAACGTCCTCTACGGTAACTCGAACGTTCTAATCTTTAGGGGTATCGACAGATTGGCATACTCCGTCAATATTGAAAATACCTCTGTCGTTGCCACAGGCTTCACATTCTTTATACTCTGTGGGTATGTTTTAGCAGGTTTCATCATGGCTTGTAAATATTCCATTGAGCTATGTATAAGGTGTGGCTGGATCAAAAATGATAGATTTTTAACCTTTAGGAACAACTGGAGGATGGTGCTGAAAGGTTCTTTACTAAGATATGCTTATATTGGGTTTACTCAATTGTTAATATTGAGTTTCTGGGAGTTTATTCAGAGAGACTCTCCAGCTGTCATTGTCATTGCTTGTTTATTTGTGATTCTTTCCTTAGGGTTAATGATGTGGGCCGCTTATAGAACTTATTATTTTGCCACCAAATCAATCAAGATGCACAATAACCCCGCTGCTTTATTGTACGGTGACGAAGTTGTCCTTCATAAGTACGGATTCTTCTACACCATGTTCAATGCTAGACACTATTGGTGGAATATAGTCCTATTGTCTTATATCTTTACGAAGGCTCTATTCATCGGATTCGCTCAAGGATCAGGTAAGACTCAATCTTTGGCACTTTTCATCATCGATTTGGCTTATTATATCGCCTTGATATATTACAAGCCATACTTGGATAAGCCCACCAATGTTATGAGTATTTTTATCAGCACAGTCACCTTGGTGAATTCTTTCCTGTTTATGTTTTTCTCCGACTTATTCAATCAAAACTATACCGTATCAGCTATCATGGGTTGGATCTTCTTTATCATGAACGCCGCATTTTCTTTAATTCTATTATTGATGATTTTAGCCTTTACTGGTATGATCGTATTCTCCAAAAATCCAGATTCAAGATTCAAACCTATAAGGGACGATAGAGCATCTTTTCAAAAATACGCCGCCAATGATGGGGCCGTAAATCAGAAAGCTGCCAACGAATTGATTGCGTTGGGCAATGTTGCCAATGATCATGAGGAAAACTGGGAAGCTCAATTATATGATCAACATTTGGCAGGAAAGGATGCTGACGAAGAGAAAATGGGCCCAGTTTCATCGAATAATGAGAATAGTAGTACGAGTACCGAAAAACCTACATTCTCCGAAAAGATTTTAAGGAAGTTCTCTTTGAAACGTAACAAGAGTAGCCGAAACAAAGGCTCTGCAGAATCAAACGATATAACCAGACTGACGCCCGATAGCGATCAGATTTCGAATTCACCTCCGAAGAGGTATCCAGGAGTTTCACATACAAGACAAGAGTCTGATTCACACAATGGCCTGATAAACTCCTATGAACAGGAAGAGGATTTCAACTTGAACCAACCTAACATAATGGAAGATAACAGGGAATCAGAGCCGTCAAGTCTGCCGGGAATGCCAGCGAGGGACATAAGCTTAGATAGCATGGCACATCCTCAAGATCCAACACAAAAAACGGATATATTGGGTTCGAAGTTTATTTGATTTATACAAAATATTAAGTACGCGGCTCTATGAGATCTTGCACGATACGTACTGATGCCGTTTTTGCTTCGTGTTTGGTACTATTCTGAGAAATAGCAAAAGAGGGATAAAATTTGTACTTTTTAGATGGACCAAATGGGTTTAGCCCAGTTTTATAAAGCTAGCTTTTCAAGCCTAGTGTCATAACATGTATAGTTATAATTCTCAGGACTAAGTTCAAGATTTTTCCATTCTAGCTCCAAGTTGCCTAGATTAGGCGGATCATACCCCATGACTGCAATTGTCTTATCTTTTTGGGAGAGGTGATCCCAAATACGCGTCTCAATCTTCATCAGTAGTTTCCTAATGTATTTCTTGTTTAGTTTATGCGATAGATCAAAGTTGGAGGCGGAAAAAAAAGTCCTCAAATTGTTGTTAGGTTTGCTTGTCATTTCTGTAACCTTACGAATAGTCTTATCAGCTAAACCACTGATTTTTGAGATTTCTTCGGAGTTCATATCGTACTTTTCTTCAACTTCAATTTCGCTAAACCATTTTGTATCCGAGTTTCTCAAAAGTTTCTCCTTGTAAATCATATCTAATATTTGTTCTCTGAATGGTTTTCTCCAAGCAGGGTCCACTGCTATCGCATCAACGGTTAAATTAGAAGTCTCAAAATTAACTGAGGCTAAGGGATTATTAGGTGTATAAAGGTAAGGAACATATTTCGTAATTTGAAAGTGTTCAAGCCATTTCCCTAAAATTGAGGCCACCTTAGGCTTATCATATACCGCCCAATTTTTGCTGTAATCATCGGACTCCAAAGGAAACAAAGGTATGCTATTTTCCAAAGTACAAAGACCATAGCCCTCCTTACCAGAAAATTCCAAATTACTATCTGTGCGATCTAAAATTAGGGATTTGGTATCATCTGTAATGTCACAAAAAAAAATCCCCCCAACCCAACTCCCAGGAAAAAACAGAGAGGATCTTCTACTATAGTATTTTTTCCTTCTAGCCAATTTAAAACAGTTCAAGTGTCTTAAATTTTCTTTGGCCTGGGCTTTTAGAGAAACAGTTTTCAGCGAGGACTTTTTAGATCTTTTGCTTTGGTACCACTCCGCCCATTTCCCTTTTTTTTTACTTCCATTATTTCTCTTTGCCCCATCAGCTGGCGTATACACACATATCGGTTTGTCCCAGTCTATGTCGTCAAACAACGGTCTCGAAACCTCCCATTGAACTTTTCCTTTATCGCAGAATATAATTTTCAAAGAGCTGTTGAGCGTCATAGAGAAAACTTGAAGATTATAAACCCTTAAAAACTTGAACCCGGTATATGGTCTTCTGCTACTTTCGGGTATGTAATTTGGTACTCGAAAGCCGGTGATGGTTTCGAAGAGAGTGCTATAACTTCCTCTACTCTCTTGAAACTTTTGAGAGCAGATCTTATCTTGTATCTCAAAAGCTTTTTTAACTTCCTCGATTTTAAATGGATGTGCATCGGCTATCACAAGCACATGCATAAGCACCAAAAAGAACTGCCTCACAGACAATCCTAGCATTAAAAACCAGGATCAATATGAAAGAGCGCTCCCTTATATGAAATAAACAATTCAAGGGCTATATAAGATTATGGATTCTCGACATCCAGGATCTATCCCATCTGACACTCAATACGTTTTTTTTTGAATTACTGACACAAGAACGTAACTGTCATTGAATTGACGTTAAACATGACTATCGTATAAAACGAGTTTAGGCTATGTTAGATTAAGGAAACAACAAATGGGCATATGGCGTAAGTTAAGAGGTGGTCATAGTTGAAACTATGATCTTGAAAAGACAAGGTAAGGAACAGAGGCAATCTCGAGATGAAACTAGATATCAAGGTATGTTGCAAATTTTTGGAAAATGCACCATGAGTACTTCCGCCCATTCATTTTGTTTACTCAATACAAGCGGGAGCTAAACCTGGCCATATTTTCAAAGTTAACGTACACACGTTCAGAAGCTTAAGAACGAGGACAGTTTACTAACTCATTTTCGATCAATTGCCTTAGTGGCAGTCGAATACTATCAGAAATCATTTAGCAATCGATCTGACCGAGTCAAAGGGATTGATTTTCATCCCTCTGAACCTTGGGTTTTAACCACTTTATACTCAGGTCGCGTTGAGATTTGGAATTATGAAACCCAAACCGAGGTGAGATCCATAGTGGTCACAGAAACACCTGTTAGAGCAGGTAGATTCATTGCCAGAAAGAATTGGATTGTAGTAGGAAGCGACGATTTCAGAATTAGAGTTTTCAACTATAATACCGGCGAAAAGGTTGTGGATTTTGAAGCTCATCCAGATTATATTCGTTCAATTTCAGTGCATCCGACGAAACCTTATATTTTGTCGGGTAGTGACGATCTGACTATCAAATTGTGGAACTGGGAAAAGAATTGGGCATTGGAGCAAACTTTTGAAGGTCACGAGCACTTTGTCATGTGCGTGGCATTCAACCCAAAAGATCCAAGTACCTTTGCATCGGCATGTCTTGATTGTACTGTTAAGGTTTGGTCATTAGGCCAGCCTACTCCCAACTTCACACTGTCCACAGGCCAAGAAAGAGGTGTGAATTATGTTGCTTACTATCCATTGCCTGATAAACCTTATATTATCACCTCGTCTGATGACTTGACAATTAAAATATGGGATTATCAAACCAAGTCTTGCGTGTCAACTCTAGAAGGTCATATGTCTAATGTTTCCTTCGCAGTTTTTCATCCAACACTACCGATCATCATTTCTGGATCTGAAGATGGCACTTTAAAGATCTGGAACTCGTCCACGTACAAGCTAGAAAAAACGCTAAACTTGGGGCTCGAAAGGAGTTGGTGCATAGCCACTCATCCAACTGGAAAAAAGAACTACATCGCTGCAGGGTTTGATAATGGTTTTACTGTTCTTGCCTTAGGCAATGATGCTCCAGCGCTGTCACTTGATCCCGTTGGTAAACTTGTTTGGTCCGGTGGAAAGAATGCAGCAGCTTCTGATATCTTTTCTGCAGTAATTAGGGGCAATGAACAGGTTGAAGAAAACGAACCTCTTTCCTTACAAACTAAAGAATTAGGTTCGGTAGATGTGTTCCCTCAAACTCTTGTCCATTCGCCAAATGGAAGATTCGTGACTGTTGTTGGGGACGGTGAGTATGTGATCTACACAGCTTTGGCCTGGAGAAATAAATCCTTTGGCAAGTGCCACGATTTTGTCTGGGGGCCGGATTCCAACAGTTTTGTCATTGTAGGTGAAACTGGTCAGGTCCACTATTACAAAAATTTCAAAGAAGTAACCTCCTGGTCCATTTCTTTGACGTACGGTGTAGAAAAGCTGTTTCCTGGTGCTTTACTAGGAGCCAAGGCCGATGGCTTTGTGTACTTCTTCGATTGGGAAACTGGCAATCTCGTTAGGAGAATTGATGTGAACGCTCGTGATGTTGTATGGTCAGACAATGGCGAACTTGTTATGATATCCAATATGGAAAAGGAAGGAAATGAAGAGGCTAGTGCTTATTCACTTTTCTTCAACAAAGACCTATACGAAGAAGCTGTATCTGAAGGCACCGTCGATGATGAAGAAGGTGTTGAAGACGCATTTGACGTTCTTCACGAATTTAATGAATCAATCACTTCAGGTAAGTGGGTTGGAGATGTTTTCATATTTACTACGTCTACAAACAGGTTAAATTATGTTGTCGGCGAAAAAACATACAACCTCACTCACTTTTCTAAAGAGATGTACTTACTCGGATACTTGGCCAGAGACAATAAAATTTACCTGGCTGATAGAGATATCCATGTTTATGGCTACGAAATATCTCTAGATGTGCTCGAATTCCAAACATTAACTCTCAGAGATGAGTTAGCCGATGCCATGGAAACAATTTTGCCTAACATAGAAAGCAAAGAAGCACTATCCAAAATCGCTAGATTTCTTGAAGGGCAAGGATATTATGAAGAAGCATTGAATGTTTCGCCGGACAAGGAGCAAAAGTTCGATCTTTCGCTTAAGGTCGGCCAACTTTCCCTTGCCCAGGAACTTTTGTCCGAAGATGATAGTGAGTTGAAATGGAGATCATTAGGCGACGCTTCCTTGGAAAGATTCAATTTTAAGTTAGCTATTGAGGCGTACTCCAAATCACACGATATTGAATCTCTATTTCTACTATACTCTTCATTCAATGACCAGCAAGGTCTTCTATCCGTAGCCAAGGATGCAGAGGACCAAGGGAAGTTTAATCTTGCATTCAAGGCATTTTGGGCGGCTGGTGACATCAATGGTGCCAAAAATCTGCTTATGAAAAGTGAAAGGTTTTCGGAGGCTGCCATTTTTGCTGCTACTTACGGCTTAAAATCCGACGAAGTAAATTCCGTGGTCAATAAATGGAAGGAGAGTCTTGTCAGCCAAGGCAAGCACTCCATCTCGGATAGAATCAATCAATTCGAGAAGCCAGATGCTGATCCTGAGGCTCCTTTGATCGATTTTGACTCCACTACAAAAGATGAACCCGAAGAAAGTTTCGAAGAAGCAAGCGAGGATATTGAAGATCACACCCAAAGATCTGATGTCGATGTACCAAAAGTAGAAGAAGGAAAGGAAGTCAATGAAGACACAAACGATATAGAACCTGAAGAAAATTCCGTCTAGGACATCTTTTTGACAAGATGTCGAAGCAAAAACATAAATTACTTTGTATATTTAACCGACCAACAAATGACGTTTTTACAACTATATAACAAGAATAAAGACAGCAACTATGTGAGCTAAAAGCTCACTGAGTGAAAACGCCAATTTTATCAATATTTGCCTCTTTCCCGCGTCCTATGAAATATATTTCTTTCGATTGATCCCTCGATGCATCAGGTTTAAACCTGCTTACTTTACGAAAAACTCTCTTCAGGCGCTTCTCGAACAGTCTATCTTCTTTACCCGTGTACAATTTGCAAACGAAGGATCCCATCGGTTTCAAAAGATCAATTGCGGTAACAAGCGCCGCGTCGCAAAGATCGATGGATTGATAGTGATCTTTCAGAGCCAAACCGGACGTGTTCGCCATCCTATAATAAGCTGAGTTAGTAAGATTGTTCCAAAAACCCGAAGTTTGGATCCACGGTTCATACATATCGCTAATAATTATATCAATGGGCAATTTGTTAGGTTTACCGTTGGAAGTCTCGTCTGCGTTTTCATCTGCAAACACCTCCCTGTACGTCTCAAAGTCGGCACGATGGGTCAGCTCTTCCTCCAAGACATGTTGAAAATACCCATGATCCTTATGCAATACATCATCCTGGTTCAGCTGTAAGTGCTTGAAGAAGTAGAGTCGTATGAGCTCTTGAGTCTTTTTCGAAAGGATGTTAGCCTGAATAGAGCTGACACCAGCGGGGGGATCACACGGCAGTATATCGACACCCAAGACAGTGCTGTTCAAGCCAGATCGCTCCTTAGCAATTTGTGACCAAGCGCCTGGCGCAAAACCCAGATCAAGGATTCTTTGCCCTTTGTTTTTGGAGAAAAGCTGAAATTTGTCGTCGATTTCCATCAGTTTGAAGGCAGCCCGAGATCGCAGGTTTTGAACCTTCGCCTCTCTGGTATAGTAGTCATTGGATTGCCTTTTCAACCACCTTCCCTGAGAGCTAGAATTGAACCTTATTTGCCAAGAACGCCTGCCGAGATGCGATATATCACCCGAATTTCTCCATAGAGCTCTGTTAGATATCATCATCTCATAAGGAAGTCTGCCACAATGTATTCCACCCATCTTAGCGCAGCTGAGCACTGCAAATGCAGCCAGACATGTGCTATTCAGTGCGTTCTGAGAGCTGCTCTGCTTTTTTGATATACATTGCTGAAATATCACGGGACCAATATCACGAGGCCCTGCGGCAGTAATACCATAACACCGAAGTGATATGCTAAATCAGGACTGCCCTTGAATAAACCCATCACCCGCAGCAAAAACAAACGACGTAGCTACCGCTCAAAAAAAGTGTAATTTAATGTATTTGCCCCAAATTAACGTAGAGGTGTGTGGCTGTAAAACAGTCACATACAACTTAGTGCCGTCTGGAAAATTTTCCACCAAGCACAGGCGCTGGTGCGTTCACTCTTGGAACAAACACTGCTTTGATGGATGAAGATTTAACGAAATATGCTGGCCCTTACGATTCGTGTTCACATCTCTATTTACTTCAAAACAGTGTAAGTCGAAAGCCTAACGGACCACCAAATAATTTGGAAGACTTTAACGAAAGATGTCTAAGATTTCTTCTTCTCAAATTAGAGAACATGTTCAAGAGTTATTGAAATACTCTAACGAAACCAAGAAGAGAAACTTTTTGGAAACCGTCGAATTGCAAGTCGGTTTGAAGAACTATGACCCTCAAAGAGACAAGCGTTTCTCCGGTTCTTTGAAGATGCCAGTCTGCCCAAGACCAAATCTATCCATCTGTATCTTCGGTGATGCTTTCGATGTTGACAGAGCTAAGTCTTGTGGTGTCGATGCCATGTCCGTCGAGGATTTGAAGAAATTGAATAAGAACAAGAAGTTAATCAAGAAGTTGGCAAAGAAATACTCCGCTTTCGTTGCTTCTGAAGTCTTAATCAAGCAAGTTCCAAGATTATTGGGTCCTCAATTATCCAAGGCTGGTAAGTTCCCAACCCCAGTTTCTCACAACGATGACTTGTACGGTAAGGTCACTGATGTCAGATCCACCATCAAGTTCCAATTGAAGAAGGTCTTGTGTTTGGCTGTTGCCATCGGTAACGTCGAAATGGACGAAGACACTTTGGTTAACCAAATTTTGATGTCTGTCAACTTCTTGGTTTCTTTGTTGAAGAAGAACTGGCAAAACGTTGGTTCCTTGGTCATCAAGTCTACCATGGGTCCTGCCTACAGATTATACTAAGCAATGTGTTGCACATTTTTTGTATAGAAAAATAAATACATATATTTACGTTTAATCTGTTCATTTTAGTATGACTAAATGATTTTCCTCTTTCATTATATGTTTACGCATCACGCCTGGCAGAAGAGTCGCGCGCCTTCATAAAGTTTACCGGATTTCGCTGGATTTGGGTCATCTCAGCAATACAAGAAGAGGAGATACGTTCGAAGATTCCGAAAACCTGCGAGATACTTCGACACCAGGCGATTCTACAATTAACGTAATCGAACGGAGCGTTGCTATTTGACCAAGTATATTCCTGACAATAGGGAAGCGGAAGCATAGAGGAAGTGTAGCAAGTCTACTCTCTGGGTCGCGCAAACAATAATCAAACAAGGGATTCGAAGAATAAAAGTCTCCCGCCTGGTATGGATGTCGACTTCAAGAAGTTTTCATTTGGAGTCCCGTTATCAGCTAGCATCTCGGCACTAAGTGATGAAGATGAAGATGGCCTGGCGCTACCCCATGTAGCAGAGGACGATTCTTATGAAATTCCTCTCAAGAACAGCTTCTTCCAAAACAGCAATTTCAGCGAGTTGAATAATGATTTAGAATCATCACAAAGCCCTCCGAGTAGCAGTATGATTCCCAAAAAGGTTAGGTTTGAACCAAGCAGCGATGGGGGGGAAACACAGGGCGTTGCAAATGGAGTTTCGCATGATACAGTACGAGGAAAAAGAAATGTCGAAGATCTGCTTCAGTATGCCAACCAAGTCAACGAATATTTGGCACAAAATCTGGAGAAAATTAATACTTTTAGATCGGATCTATTGAGTGATAATCTTCCTCACAATGCATCTAGCGACATGGCTACACAGGCGACAACCTTATCGGCATCCATGTCTAACTTTGAACTAAGCGATAACGAATGTGACGACCAATGTAACAACAGCGATAGGATTTCACTTGATCCTTTCAATGACGGAAGTGACTCTTCACCTTTGAATAAAGATGAGAAAGCTCTGCTGGATACTCTACCAAGTGCCGAGACTTCGGGTTCTATCGATGCTGAGTTTGACAAAGGCTTTGGATATGAAACCGATAATAACAGTAGTCTTGACCGGCTGGTCGATGGAAGTAATGACTACACTCTAGAAAACTCGCCGATCTTAGCTCCCAAAAAGCTGGCCCCAGATTTTATTTCCATGGAACTCAATGAAAATATAAGGCATCTGATGATAAATTCTCCACGGAATTTAAAGAAAGATACCATAGATGAACAGGATGTGAGACCCTCATCTTTAATTATCACAAACATCATCTCATCCAGTGAAATCCCGGAGCTGTCCGTGGAGCAGGGTATTGAGCTGTTTCAAGAAACTATTGGTTTCATTTTGCAAATGTCGCAAAAGCACCTTGACGAACATCCAGACGATTTTTCGAAAATGTCTGACGAAGTACCTACTAATGATAATGACCCTTATGACTCCAACGAATATTCAAGTTTTGTTATGAAAAGCACGCCAAGTTTGACCTATAAACAATTAATTTCAAGAATCCAAGCCAAATGCATGTTCGGTGCGATTGTCTACCTTACTTCTTCATTCCTTTTGCTAACTTTGTTGTTAACAAGAGAATTCCCAAACGGGCCGATCCTTCTAAGACATCGACTGGCCGAAGGGGAAATCCACAGGCTAGTTGTAGCAGCTGTCCGTATAGCCACAAAACTTCTGGAAGATTGCGTTCATTCCCATCAATACTTTTGTAAAGTATGCGGTGTATCAAAAAAACTCTTAACCAGGCTGGAGGCTTCACTGGTAATATGTTTAAAAGATGATCCTTTGATAATCACCACTGAAAAGTTGACAGCTTCTATTAAAGTCAGGGATGAACTCAGACAGAGGAGCATCGACCCATCTTGATGATTTCAGACCCGCCGATGGTTAAGTTCACAACTTGGTAACATTGAGTGCCTATATGTACATAGATAGAGTCAAAACATGATATTTACAGTTAGCGCTACTACAGCGTGGCTATTACAGTCGTTCCATACCTCATAGAGATTACCCTCCTTTGGGAGCTCAAAATTTTCTTGAATTTTTACGGACACGAAGCAAACGAGTATCGAAGCCTGCGAATTGCCGATTAAAGATTTGAAAATTGGTGAGAACGCAAACACTAGTGAAGTAATCACGAATTGTTTTGAGGTCTTGGTCAGTGGACAGTATTTGCTAGTGACGTATAGATAATAACATATAAAGAAATGGCTTGGGATCTATTTGGCTGGTGTATGTATTAATGTCGTTCTATTGTGGTCAAGAAAATGATCTAAGAATGCTGACGTGTAACAAGTTGTTGCCATTGTCGTTCATTTACTAACAGTTGGGTATCACTCGTTTTATATTAATTCAGTCAGAGACGTCTTGGCATCTCTTGGTTTGTGGAACAAACACGGTAAGCTATTATTTTTGGGTTTAGACAATGCAGGTAAAACTACCTTGTTACACATGTTGAAAAATGACAGACTAGCCACCCTGCAACCAACCTGGCACCCAACGTCAGAAGAATTGGCTATTGGAAATATCAAGTTCACTACTTTTGACTTAGGTGGGCACATTCAAGCTCGTCGTTTGTGGAAGGACTATTTCCCAGAAGTCAACGGTATTGTCTTCTTAGTGGACGCAGCAGATCCAGAAAGGTTCAACGAAGCTCGTGTAGAATTGGATGCTCTATTTAATATAGCAGAATTGAAAAATGTTCCATTTGTCATTTTAGGTAACAAGATTGATTCTGCAAATGCCGTGTCTGAAGCTGAACTACGTTCTGCATTGGGCTTGATGAGTACTACCGGAAATGCGAGAATTGAAGGCCAAAGACCAGTGGAAGTTTTCATGTGTTCCGTTGTAATGAGGGATGGTTATGCTGAAGCTTTCCAATGGCTCTCGCAATACATTTAGAGAGATAGAGGAATATCGAATTACCACTTTTAACTATACCAATTTCTTACTTCATAATATAGTCAACTTATGTATGTATACAATTCATAGAAAATGATTCGATGAGCTAGTCAAATAAATCACCTTCTCTTTTTACCTGAACGAGAACTGTCATCGCTATTGCTGGTCGAAGACCTCTTCTTGCCTTGTGCCGAGAAGTACTCCTTTTTCTTTTGTTTATCTTTCTGAGATCTTTGTTCTTCTGCTTTTGCTAGTCTTTTCAACCTTTCTTTACGTTCATCTTGTTTCTTTGCTTTTTTCTTATCATCTTTAAACCTTGATAATGTCAAAACGTTTTGCATGAACGAGCGCGCTTTCTTCTCTTCCCCTCCTAAGACAACAGCCCTCTTAGCCACATAGGTCTTTTTCTTTTGTGGTTTCATTTGATGAATCTGAGATTTATAGGGTAAATCTTTCTGGATCATTTTTGGAATTTTTAAACCATTAAAGTGTCTCTCAACGCGCTCGATTTTCTTGTAGGCACTATCAGGGTTTGAAGGTGTTTCGACACCCTGAGCAGCTCTGATTTGCCCTGTTAATCTCATACCCTTCCACTCTGTTTTATCTTTTAATAACATCGATGTAACAGGATTGTAAAATCTTTTTACTTGAACAGGGTACCATGTTCTAAGGATAACAATATCACTCATCAATATTTTATCTTCGAAAGTCGCTCTAAAGTGACCCTCAGGTTTCGATAAAGCTCTTTTAATTTCACCACGAATACCAGATACGGTCTTGATTTGGGCACCTTCAAACCTGGCTACCTCCATGGCACTCGTAAACATATCCTTTATGAAAGCTGTGTTTTTGAAGATCTTATATGGGAAACCAACTAATTTTAGCTTCTTAACGATTTCGACACTGGAGTCGATCTCCTCAACAATACCGGTGGCAGCAATTCTGAAGCCGCCTCTAGTATCACTGTTTGCAACAATCTGGACACCACAAAATGGTGTGTTTGGTGAACACAGTGGTCCGTAAAAGTAAGCGTTACAATAGGTATGTTCTGGAGTATACTTTAACATTCTAGTTCTCGTCCTCGAGTCACTTGTAGTATACACAGGCAATGACTGGAATCTTCTCCAACCTAAAGAAAGAACCAACGGATCATTTGTTTTCAAAATCTTCTTATGCCACCGATGTCTTCTTAATCTTGAATTGATTATTCCAAATTTGAGTTCAGCAGGAAGTAAGCCGCCCATTATCACGGGAACTTTTGAATCGAGATTTTCAATAAATTCCATAGGGACTCTATCAAAAACAATTCTGACATAAGAGCCGGCCTTATAACCTTCAATTTTTTGACGTTGCTCAGGGCTCATACTCTGAAACTCAGCATTATTAATATCCAATTGTTTTGCCATTTTGGCCTTCTGTAATTCATACCAGGTATCATATTCATTATCTGGATCGTCTTCTTTGAAATTTTCTCCTTCCTCCATTTCAAATTGTAAACGCAATTTCTCTTTTTTAGATGCGTTCAATTCACGCTCCTGCTCAGTTGTCAACTCTTTTTTCTCTTCTGCATCAAAGTTAGTAAAAGAGTCATCACTGTCCACCTCCTCATTTTCCGATTTGTTTTCTGCCTCTTCATCGTCATCTTCTTCAGCACTATCAGCACTATCAGAGTTTTCGACATCCCCAGCTTCCAAATCCTCAAAGTCGCCGTATAACTCTTCATCTTTATCGTGTTCTTCCGTGCCATCCTCTCCGTCCTTGGCGAGTCGAGGAGCACCGATGAATCGGTCTTTGATTGAAGAGATATTAGACCATTTCTGTACCAATTTTTCAATGGTATCAAAGTAGGGAACGAATTTTTCTAGATCGCCTTGGTAATCTTTACCCTTGCTGTCCATGACATCTTTCTTCTGGAAAAAATTATCGGCGTCTTCGGCTTTTTCGATATCACTATCATCTTCATCTTCATCATTGTCTTCACCTTTCCATCTTTTGATACATTCAACTGGAGATATATTATCCATGTATATCAATTTTCCAATGTCCCATCTTCTACGAATATTTGAATTATGATTTAGTTTACCTGCTGTAGTTCTTTCCCAACCTTCTGTTTCTTGTTCACTCAATTCAAATTCAGAGTCAGTCTCTACTCTAATTTTCTCCCCGTTATCCTGGGTAAAATCAAAGTCTATGTCAACTTTCTCAGGTACGCTTCCATCATCGAACGCATTGTCCTCTTCACCACTGGGAAGATTATCGATATCAGCATCTTCTTCTTGAACTGATTTGCCATATACCCGAGGGCGCCTCAAAGACCCCCTACCCTGATCTTCGTTATTATCCACAATTTCTTCATCTTCATCTTCGCCAGCATGAAGTTCAGCCTCATTACTGAAAAGCTGTAACCCAACGCCTTCGAAAATCTCAGCGTAATTCTTGTCGGCCGTTTGCAGGCCGGTGACTAATTTTTCACCTTCACCCTTTTCCTCACCTGGGACAAAGCTTAGTCCCTCACTCTTTTTTCCTACATCAATGTAGACCGCATCCTTGTCAACTAAAACACCACCAACATCAGACATTGGTGCATATATCAACTTGTCCTTGTCATCTAACCTTTTCCTTCTGCGGGTTGTTGTAGAAGCAGCACTACTTCCTAACTCTTTTACTTTCTCTCGTTCATACTCATCGAGCTTTTGCTGGTAATACGGGGTGGGACAAGGGTCAGGCAATTTCTCCACCTGAGCAACCGATAAATCTCCAACACCCGCAATGTGCACTTTGGTACCAGCGGCTGAAGCTAGCGGAGTTCCGTGAAGATACCCATATAGAGCGACTCTACGGTCAATTTGTTTTCCCTCTGTTTGAATTTTTTCTGGATGCGTCAGGTCTGTAATACGATCAGCCAACATATACGGGTGTTCGTTTCTCCATTTCAACGGTCTAAACTTCATGACAGAAATAAATCTAGAAAGGTTCAGAATCTCACGATCTGGGTAACGACCATTTAGAACACCTGATAGATAGAACAGCTTGGCACCTGGATAAACTTCGGTCCAAAATCTATGCTTCAATCTTTTCTTCGACGCCCTAAGGGTAGACTGAGATTTGAAAAGATCCAGATGCGTGGCAACACCAAGAACACGAGGCATTCCGTGATGTTGAGCAATGTTCAAGAATTCCATTGTTTCCATTTCAAACCCGAAGTTGCCGTCAATCAACAAGAGAACCAAGTCGGCAATCTTGGCAACATCGATCATTGCATTTAAGTCGTTTGCGGGACACTCTATGAACGTCAGTCTTCTACGCTTACCTGAGACAACTGTTATAGGGCCATTGATATCGGTTAACGTAGTCTTTGTCATCCTTCGAACCAATGATCTGATTAGCACGGTTTTACCTGTGCCCGGAGGGCCTACCACCGCTACCACCACGGGCGGAGGATCGTCATCTGGGGTGCGATCTATCATAGGTACATGCAATTTACGCTCGTTGACGTCGCTGGACCTTTGCATGGTCCTTGCCATCTTCCCCGGAGCGGACACTGCAAATGCCTTCGCATTAGTCCCTTGAGAATGAAGTTTCTTCTTTGCAGTGTTCTTATCCTTCTTCTTTCGGTGCTCCCTATTAGATTGATCCATGCTAGACATCCTGAAAAATGTAGTGCTGCTGAATCTGGGGGAGTGATATGTATTACCGTTTCTCTATATTATCAAATTCTTATATTTGGCGATGAGATGAGATGAGCTGAGGTGTGGATAAAATTTTTCAGAATTAGAAAGTAAGCCAAATCTGAAGAAAAATAGTGATCGCGTGACTGTTAGCAAGATAAATGAATGGAGATAAGTGGATGGTTATTATTGGATGCTGTATTCCCAATATGCCAATTACAGGGCATGTAAATTGAAGTAGTTAAGTGATATGGTATGCCTTGCATTAAAATTTTTTGGATTACCAGCAGTCAAGTCACATTTGTGACGCGACACTGGGTCTCCAACATAATCAAGATATAGCCTCTTTAATATCACAGTTCTACTCCAAAGGCATTCCGAAACTTCAAGAAATAGAACCAAGATGTAGCCCTATGCGAACTCTTAGTAATTTTCCAAGCTTCTTGCTCGTGGCAAGAAAAAAAGCCCGCCAGCACATTCCGTTGCAACTTTGTTAGATATTAGGTTATAAAGTTTTTCTTATTTACTGTTTGTAAGCTCATGATGATATCACACGATGTAAACAAGAAGACACCCACTACTTCTGCAAATGCTGTTGAAAGACTTCTCCCCTACTTCGACGACTACAGCCGGATCGTGTTCAGCCGAAAATTGAGATCGAGATCAGAACCAAGTACGGCTAGAAGTTGCGACTAAATTTCATAATGCCCACCGCAGGCTATCAGTTCAAATGAAAGGCTGGGGTAAAATTGCGACTCAGTTTCAAGAACATGAATGACAATCAAGTTATAATCTGATGTGCTACCCATTGCCATCGATGAGTTTAATGCAGCAATATATCATTGTCAGGATTTTAGACAATTAGTTAGCAGGTACCAGGGATCACAATGTTAACACTGCGTGCCGTTTCGGTGGGCATCTTCTGAAGAGGTTCAGAGTTCATGTAGAGTTATATCTGTATAAAAACATCCGCTACGCGAACTTCGCGCCTGGCGCGTTTTAGGAGGGTAGTAGTCTGAAAATAATTTAGTTTTTAACCTTCCTTTCTGACAATCAGGACAATCAGGAGACCAAGAAATTGGATTTAATTGACTTCTAGCAGGCGATCGGAAGCTGGAGCTAACACTCTTTTTGATATGGTGCTATACAAGAGGAAAGCCATCATTCTACCCGAGCCCAAAACCCTACCAGTGGACTTGAACATCGAGGTATGGCATATCGACGAAACAGGGGAATGGTATGCCACGTATGAAGAATACTTAGAGCGATTAGATTTTTATGCACGCCACCATTTCACATGTGAGATCACAGGAACTTCCTGCTTGACATTTTTTGAGGCCCTTGACAGTGAAGAGACACAGTTCAAGTACGTTGAGGAGAGATTTCCCCTTAAATTAAGAGAACCTGTGGCAAGATTTCTACACTTCAATGGGATCAAAAGACTAGACGTACTTGTCGAGAAAGTATACTCGAGGTTCAAAAATGACTTTTTTCCCGGTGAAACCGTCTATTTAAGAAAGACTAGTAAAGATTCATCTGAGCCTTTATCTAATCAAGCTACTCCACAACCAGATGAGGCACTTTTCAAAAACCCCCGAAAAGACGAATCTACTCAACCTCAGTACCAGAAGCCATACATAATTAAGGAGAAGGCGCACTTTAATGCAACCAAGGATCCCGACACCGAAGAAATAATCATGCCGGCTTACTCAAAATACATGCTTATGGAGGAGAACCATGGGCACAAGTCACTGATTGCAGACCAATCACAGCTCTATAGAGATCGATCTACCTTCACAAAGCACCTGATAAAGTGTTTTTGTAAAATAACACTGAAGAGAGCCTCGTCCAAGATGGGCGCTCCATGGGCTGTGAAGGAAGAATATTTACCCATGTATGGATTGACAATGGACTGGCCGCCAGAAATGTTGAAATACAAAGAAGATGAAGTCTTGCCCGATTTAGCCAGAAATAAACGAAGCAGGTCATCAGAGGACGGTGATGATATTGTTCAAGAAGAAGATGATAACATGGATGATCTGGAAGGTTCAAACAAAGAAAATGAGGAGGAAGAACTAAATAAGAAAAGAAAAACGGAAGTCAGCAAAGAAGACGCCAACATTCATGAAACCCCGGTAATAAATACAATTACGAGTATCGCCGAAGACTTGGCTTTGCCTTTTCAGGGACCAGCCAATATACTTGAGACTTTATTTCACTATAACGAATTTTTGGAGAGCGTTCCTCTCAATAGCTCACGAACTTTCAAACCTTTCAAGAAAATAGAGAGGCTGCTGCAAGTTTTCCAATTTTTAAACACTTTTGGCTCCCGGTTATACTTATCAAGCTTCAATCTGGATCAGTTCATCACGTCCATAAAGTGCACTGATCCCCAGGAGCTGAAAGGCGAGTTTGTACACGTGGAGCTGGGCCCCGGCGAGCATAAACCTGAAGAAGTAAAAAAGGTTCTCAGCGATTGGGAGAGAAATCCGTATTTTCGTCAATTTATCGAATCCAAGAACTCCAAATATGTAAGCTATCAAATTGTGAAAGATGAACCAGCGTCCGAAGAAGTAATAGATAACATCAATCAAAATGGGACAGGACTTTTAATCGAGACCTTTATTGCCCTTCTGAGGCTTTTCATTGATGAAAAAGGTGATTGGCAGGTGTTGGTAGCTGAAGAGTGGTTGAGCGGTCCAAAAGAGGAGTACGGAACCACTGAAGACATTGTAAAAGATGAGGAAAAGGGCGAGAAAGAAGAGGTAGTAAAAGAAGAAATAGTAGAAAAAGAAGAAGAACTAGAAGAAGAAGAAGGCCATGACGATGTAAACTTTGATGCGGAACTCAATAGCTGTTTGAATTATAGGAATGTAAATTGGGCCGAACGTTTGAGCAAAAGACAGTTCAACAATGGTTTTTGGTTAATCATCCTTTTGGGTATCTTTGAAAGCTGCATCCACATTCCAACGTACACGCAAATTGTCTCTGACTTTAATGAGAAAATTATTCCTAAAAGTATATCATCATCGCAACTTCCTAAGCAGCTCTGGAGAAATTTTTGCTATCTTTCTTTCGAAGAAAAACTGAATGCCTTATGGATTTTGGTGGATCTTGTTTCTAATTTTTCCCCAGATATAAAATCTGCTTTAGAAACTTCAATGGATCTTTGTGGCCAAATTAGAAGCGAGCGTTTTAGGGTTGCAAAGGACCTGAAATCCGAGACCACGACACTCAGCATTTTGCAAATGACTTCAGAAAGCATGAAGCAGGAACCACCAAAGGACATTTCTGCGTTTGAGGAAATTGAAAAAAAAATAGAGGACCAAAAATTAAAGATCGAAAACTTACAAAAGGACAAATCTCTTCTTGGAATGAAGCTTATGGAAAATGACTTGCAGAGATTGAAACCTTTAGGCATCGATAGATATGGTAATAAATACTATTGGATGGATCTGAGCGGCGTTATTATCCCTGATATCGAAGAAGTAACTGGCGGTAGCAATAATCAGCACCAGTTAGCATATCATACTGGGAGAGTATGGATTCAAGGTCCATGCGAAGCTGCTGCAAAGTTTTTTTTAAAAATCTCTTCCGAGGATATCAAAAAATGGGATAGGCTTGTGCTAGAGAAAGATAGTACCTATGCCACCAAAGAAGTCTTTCACATTTATAGGGCGACTGACGGGTCTTACCGACATTTTGACGAAGGTGGTGAAACAGAGCTGGTAAATGCTGAGAAAGTTTTGAATCCTTTAATCGAACTCACTCCGATCCAAAGGAAAATCATAGATGAATCCCCAGAATGCGTGCTTCTCACAGATAAACAATGGTATTCAATTGATCGACTAGAAGATCTCAGACGACTGCTTGATTGGCTCGATACATGGGGCCGCAGGGAACATGATTTATTGCGCCAATTCAAAACATTAGAGCTATATTTGGAAAGCACCTATCTAACACGTGAAAGGCGCCTAGATCTCTTCAAGTTAGATGATGTTGAAGAAAAGTTGCTCAGGGAATTAAAAGAGAATGAATTTACGGTCGAGGAACTGAATCTCGACGAGGCAAATGTAGATGAGGACCACAGCAATGGGAGTCTGAGTCCAAGTGGAACTGATGATCCCAACAGACATGAGCAAGAACTTGAAGATATTGCGGAAGAGATAATGAAACTGGACGATTGTTCGAAGACAAGAAAAATTTTAAATAAGATTCAAGAACTCGAAAGGCGAAGAGATCAGCTACTCGAGGCCAAACAAGCTATAGATGATTCTATGAGGCCTGGTGCTAGAGTCCAAGCTCGAGCTGAAAAGAAACGCATAAGAAATATCAGAGAGAACAAACTAGAGAGGCAATCCGAAATACTTACCGACTTACTTAATCATAGGCATTTCAAAGAAATGCAAGATGTCATAGAGTGGAAAAACCAAGTAGCAATTCGAATATGGGGTTCATCGTTGCGCAAAAATGCATCCGGAAACAAAAAACTTCAGCATCTTGAAACAGTGGACGAAAGATTACAAGAAATCATGGGGCTTACCTCAAGAATGGTGACAGCTACATCGACGAACTGAGCTATGACGTAAATGCTCGCTTCATCGACAATAAATAGGATCCTTTAGAAAATAGTGTAATTTTATAAGAACAATAATTTTAATCACATTGTACGCGGTTTTAAGGACTTGATTTTATTTCGACAATTTTTCGCCACACTTTTCAAATAAAGGTTTCTTGGAATAGGATAGACTAGAGGCAACGCTGTTATATTAGTGTTTAAGTTCGCTCCCGGCTCGTAATGGCATCCCGTGGTTTATTACAGAGGCAGACGTTTCGCTCACTACGAGTGTGTCGGATCAATTCCAGGGCATCCCTATCGCAAACATCATGGTTGTGCAATCAGTTGAAGAAAGCGAACAACACGGAGTCTCCAGAAATGATTGCTAAAGAGTCTCACCTAAATTCCGAGCCTTTGGATTTCACCAATCATGCACCTGTAAAGTCTCCAAAGAAAAAAATGGCTGAATCCAAATATGAATCTAATACTTACGAATTACCAAAATGGAAAGAAGCACTTGGTGAACTTGTAATTCGTACTTTCCGCCTAGATATGGATAAGGTCCGAGCCGGCTCGATCGCAGGATCGTACTACTATAATCTTTGCAAAGAGCAGGCCTTGCAATATGAGAATAAGGAGCTTAGCGATACGGCAAAGTTTTTCTATGAGGACCTGAAATTACCTCGTACATTTTCGCAATGGTTCCAGGTAACTGTCCTGCATGAATGGATTCTTTTTGTTCGTATGAGGGCTATGCCTTTCAAATATGGTAGAAATTATCAGCAAAAAATGGTCGACAGAACTTTCTCAGATATCGAAATGAGGCTTTTCGAAGAAATGAACGTCAACTCCGGTCGTATCGCGGATCAGTATTTGAAGGATTTCAATAGTCAACTTCGTGGTGCCGTTTTTGCATATGATGAGGGTTTTTTCACTGATGATGCTACATTAGCTACTGCCGTCTGGAGAAATTTATTTGGTGGGAGAAAGAATATTGATATTGTCCATTTAGAAGCAATCGTAAGGTATATCCGTTCACAACTTTATGTTTTGAGTAGACTTTCGGACAGGGAATTTGCAATGGGTAGCTTCAAATTTGTTCCCCCTAATGAATCTGTCAGCGTGCTGACGCCAGAACAGGAAGCAGATCTGAAAAGAAGGGTCACCGAAAAGTATGAATCCATGGACAAAGATCCAAATCTCCTACCAAGTGACAGGAGTAAACTTTCATACACTAATTGAACATTCTAACGAAATAAGGACGGAAAGGGGTGATAAAAATATCGTTTATCCATTCAATAGCTGTACTCTACAGTCTATGTACATATTTATTTTTTTTGTAAATAGATTTACCCCAAAATTTGGAACTTAGCAGTCCAGTTCTCAGGCTTGTTTTCGTGGAACAGTTGATAAAGCGCATCAATTAGTTGAACATAGAAGGTTCCGCTTCCTTGGCAGCGACCGGACGCCAATTTACCAGCGGATTTATAGAGGAGCACTGCGGCCACGACGGCATCGAAAAGCTTTTCGCCTGGATGTAGACCGCCCACAAAGCACGCAATAGTAGATCCAAGAGAGCAGCCACTGGCTGTTATATCACCCATGATTTCAATTGGTCCGTTTTCTATAACTATACAGGGAATATTATCGGCTGAAATTCCTTTGGAACCGACAGAGAGGGCATACTGACCAGCCATTGTTCCATCAGCGATAAAATCAAGCTCACCTGTACAAACAGCCACTGTTTTAAATTTATAGGCCACCACACGAGTAGCTTTTGCAAGCAGTTCTTTGTCGACTGCACCAGCGTGCGCATCCACGCCTTTCATTTTTTCAGCTGTGAGCTCCGCTAAGGATAAAATCTCACTGGAATTCCCCTTGATGCATGTGAACTGGCCGCACGATAATAATGTGTCATTTAGAATTTGCCTCGTTTCAGTGGCACTGTAACCGACGGGATCAAATATTATTGGTCTCCGAACCTGATTATACGCCAAAATAGCTTCTTCCAACATATCAACCGGAGCAACAGAGCCAGTGTTAAGCAATAAGGTAGCGTTCGGAATGTGAGCAAGTTCGTGGACTTCAGACTTGATTTCTGACATAATTGGTGAAGATCCTAATGCTAGGGTGACGTTAGCTCCAAAATTCTGGTGAACTTTGTTGGTGATATGTTGGACCAACGGACGGGTCTGAGAGACCTGCTCAATAACCCTCTTGATTGAACTTGTAGTAATTTCCTCATTGTTTAGCTGAAGATCGAGGAACTCAAAGTTGCGCTTGTCCAACAATGAACGCAATCTCTTTGTGGCGGCACCTGCATCTGTCGCTGCCATGATGTCACTGACAAGACTAATACCATCAATGGATCTCTTTCCGTTGGAAGCTACACACTGATAAAGTACTCTTTCGATGTTCACTGGATGCAAACCTCCAATAGCCACCGTTCTACACCAAGCCGCCTTATTATTCTCCAAGGAATTCAAAATTCCGATGACACCTTGTGGTCCCATAGGAGACTTCTTTGGATTCTTCTTTGTTTTAGTGGGGAAAACCATTCCAATTCCAATGTAATCGACCATATCAGGGCCCCATTTGGCCAGTTGGTCGACTTCACTGGACTTTCCGACACTCCAACCTACCAACTTATTGGGGCCAACAAGTTTCCTTACCAGGGGAATAGGAATATCATCTTGCCCAACATGCACACCTTCGGCATCAACAGCCAAAGCAACATCAATTCGATCGTTGATGATCAAAGGGACGTTGAATTGCTGACAAATTTCATGAATCTTCAAGGCCTCCTCGACGAAAGTCTTGCTGTCAGTTTCCTTTTCACGTAACTGGACCAGAGTAACCCCGTTTTCTAGGCCAGCTTTCACCTGGGAATATAACGTGGTATTGGGTGGTAACATCCCAGAATCTGTTACCAAGTAAAGTGAGTAATCAACCTTCTTTTTGTCAAATGTCATGTTTCAGCTGAATATCTCGCCAAATTGTTTTTGAGAGCTTCTTTTGACTCCTGTACAATTTAAAACTTAATTAAACAGCTTTAAAATGTCGCTCAGCCTTATATACATGGCCAGATTCTGTATACTCAACATCTTTCACCATTCTCATGCAACAACTCTCGCTCAGTTTATTTTTGCATGCTGAATCATGGCTTCTATTCTCATATCGGCCGACGCCCTAAAGCAGGTGCCCTACGTATTTCTGAAATTTTAGCGAGCATATCAAATTAAAAACATTAAAATATTTGATAATAGTGTATGATTGAAGGCACTATAGAGGCTTGACGGTGATGAAGATTACACCAAGCTTGGTTATTGATGCTCCTGAATATTATGTGGATCATTTCAATGGTAAATATGACGTTGATAAATGTACTGTGTTGAGAAATCTGCGGTTAGAGAGCGATTCAGAAGCGATGAGTTCGAGTTTCAAACATATAGGAAGGTCAACACATGTTTTGGATATGACTAATAACGAGCTAGTCATAATGCCTGATCTACACACAAAAGCAGATATTCATACAGTACTCCTTGCTCGGAACCAGATATCTTACTTGGATGGTAAGATGTTACCGCCTGGAGTAGTAAACTTGGTTTTGGCTAGCAATAACATCTCTTCCTTAGAACAGCTGAGCGGGTTATATCATTCTCCAAAGAGCTTGAGAAATATTGTCCTGCGAGGAAATCAAGTTTGCCATTTGCAGGGGTATCGCGAATATGTGCTTCGATTGCTTCCTCATTTGCAAACTTTGGACTTCGATCGTGTTACGAAGAAAGACCGCGAGGCCTCGAACAAAACAGAAGCCATAAAAGCTTCTGATATCAGCAAGCCAGTGAATGGCTTGAAGAATATTTCGAGAGATAAATCAATGGAAATTATGAATTTGGTTGTGAGCAAAATGTCCAAAGATAAAAGGGAAGAACTGAATAAGCAGTTGGAAAACGCTACGTCTTTAGCAGAGATCTCTCGCATAGAGAAGCTATTATCAGGTGGGATATGATGACTCTGTAACTTAATTATACGTCCAGGAATCTGATATATACAAGAATTGTAACTATTTACTTATTCGTCACGCTTTTTACCGTGACCTTTTTCCTCTTCTTGTCTTTTCTTTCAGTTGGATCAATGATTTCGAACCCACCAGGGTCGACTCCGCAAGTTAGAATATCAATCTGAGTTTCAGAAAGCGGCCTTTTTGCTGTCTCAAAGGTATCAAGTTTATAGTCTGTTGAGCTATTAGGATATCGGGTTTGTGTTTCAACGTGCCCCTCTGCAGAAGAACTCCACATGTTTTCAGGCAGGCCTTCAAGTAGATTTTTGAGATCTTTGAAACGCTTCTGTTGGTTTAATTGAAGATCACGAGCTTCTGAGAATTTATTACTAGGTTCATCCCTAACAATTTTTTCAATCCCTGAGCGCCGATCTGTCATAGCTTTTTGTTCCAAATAACGCTCGTAAACCATAGTGTGTCTGGATTGCACTAGATGTCTGCTTGTGTACTGTTGCATCAAAGAACATGATGTGTCGTCTATAGTGGCATCCAAGGGCAAGTATATTTCATTCTTTAGAGCTTCCTTTTGGTGATCGTCACACAAAAAAACAGGTATCAGTGGATATGATAGCTGGTTCCTGGAATTGTAATTATCGCTACTTGAAAGTGAGCCAGATTGGGATGATCCATTCGTCTTCTTAAAAAGTAAATCAAATGAGGGATTGTTTTGGGCACACGTCACATGAAATTTCTTGCTACATTGGTCACAATTCACTAGCCCACCTCCTTCTGAGCTACACAGCGCACATTTTTGACCAGCATTCCGTAATATGACTGCCCTTGAGTTTATGATAGGCTGCAATGACCGAGACGAGCCAAACTTGAGATCTTGGTTGAAGAGAGCGCACCCCACATGCGTCCAGGTTCCAGCGGTGGTGCATTTCAGAGCATCGCGGCATGGCCCATTGTATTGACTTTTTAAAGAGTCACAATCTCGATTCTTCGAAGAGCACAACGTACATTGATAGTTAGTTGATTCGATAGGATTTAGCTCGTTGGAGCAAGGGTCACAGAGCCATTTGAAATCTCTTAGACGACGACTTGAGATATTCAACTTATCAAATTTGATACCGTAACAATAATGGTGCACATTCATTCCGCAATTGTTGCACACTAGCTCTTCATCTAGGGAATCTTTAAATTTTTTTCGGCAGACATCGCAAAATTCTCTGCGTTCAATGCTACCTTTGCTTAACTTCTTGGCGTCTGTAGAAAACGGAGCCTTGGAGATGTTAAAAGAAGGGGTTTCATAGCTGTGATAAGCATCCAGTAATGCCGGAGTACTGTTTTCATGGACAATTTTTGGTTTGTTCGCTACACCTGGAGCTTCCAGTTCTGGTAATGAACTTTCTGAAGTGGACAAAGATTTATTGCTTTTTCGGCTCAATTTATGATGTGAATCTGTGTCAGAAAAGTTGCCTGGTTCTTGTGACGAATGCCTTTTCAAAGGCAAAGTTGAAATTAGCTGCTTCGTCAGTATGCTGTTGACTGTGATATTTTCGAAGTCGCTTTTAACAAGAAGCTCTCCAAAGTCACCATTTGCGCATGGAATCTTAATCTGGATGTCCCCGTTAGGTGACAAATCGAGGCCATAATTTATAACATTCAAAGCTGGTGGGGTGTCGTCGCTCCTTAAATTATTTGAGCTTGGCTTTATTTGCTTCGTCGATTTTTCGCTAGTTATCTTTCCACCTTTCTCAGTAGCTTTTCTTGTGTTCCCTGATGTCTTCAATTTTTTGCGGGTCATCGTAGCTAATAGGTTCTGCAGCTCCTTTAGTGAGTGCTTCACGTTTGAGTGTTCTGAATCAAAAGGTTTTTTAGTCAGCTTGTATAGTGCAGAGCGTGAGGCCAATGTACTCGCCTTAAGTTTTGGAATATTCTCAGGATGTTTGACCAAATTGAGTCGTTGTCGTATGATGAATTCGGTGTCAGTTACAAGCTCCCATTCAAGAAGTTTGTTGCGTGCTTGTTCCGGTTGAACAGTTGATACATTAGCGTTTGTGTCCTCAAATGTTCTGTCGAGACTCGTATTGATGATATGAATGTTGCTTCCAAATAGTCGTTTGAAAACATCCAACGGCTGCTGCCACTTTGTTCCGTACCGCCGCCAAAGTCTAGCGCATCTTATGCAAAGTGCATCTAGTCTATCATTTTTATTTTTTGAAGGGCTTTCATTTTCAGGTGTACTTTCATGATTGCACATTCTGTCAGACTTTTCCGTGACACCTGTTTGCAGTCTATGTTTTACATGCTCATCTTCAGAACCACCAGTTATTTTATACCACAGGGGTGAATAGTCAATCTCACAGAATACACATTTGAAACACGTTTTCACTAACGCCATATTCTCGGTATCGAAGCAGGAGTCATCCATAAATTTAAGCTCCTCTTTTGAAAAATCACTTCTGTTCTCAAGAGCTAATTTAGTGGGATTTCGCTCCCTGAGAGGTTTCCCGCCAATGACCTTTATCTCAACTTTCGTCCCTTCAGTTTTTTTGCCTTTGTTTTTGTTACGACCCTTGAATCCTCCCCATATATTTTTTCCATTCGAGGTTTTCTTCCAATAGTAATAATATCGTACTATCATGGACATTGACTGGGTACCTACATCTTTGCAAACTAAATGTAGCTCACTGCCATGCTTTGCTACCGCTTTTTCAAATTTTTCGATTTCTGCTGCTGTAAAAGTTGGCTCCCTTAGTGAGTCTCGGGAAAGTTGGCTCTCACAATCAGATAAAGCTGAATTTTGACAATAATTGTGAGTCATGAGGGCTTTGGTGATCATATCCAAAAAGTTACAGCTCTCTGGGACTATTTCAAGCTTTTTTGGAAATACAGCTTTGCATGTCTCGATATATTGATCTAATGCAGTTTCAGTGATCTTATTATCGTCCAACGACCATAGTAGTTCACTCGTAGCACTGGTACCTCGATTGAGATTAACTTTATCCAAAGAATACGGTGTAGGTTTCCAATCTTCATTTTCTGTTGATCCGGTCCACTGATATTTCAGGCCTGTTCTTGCAATTTTAAAAGGATACGGAATATAAAACTCGCAATGAAGTAAATCTTCCATGTGACACAACATATGTTCCCCCATATATTGAAACCAATAATTTCCATTTAGCTTCGAAACTACTTGTTTCATCGCAGCCTTGGCTAGTTTATCTAAATGAATCTTCTCATATTTTATGATATTTGCTTGTTTGTCTTCTTCTTGTTTTAATTCCTCTAGCGCTTCTGCAGTACCCTCTTGACGCTTCAAACAGTTAAAGCAGATCCAAATTACACCCTTGTTGGGCTTCCTATCTAGCGGTGGCTCCATACAGAAGAGATGCACACTTGAATGGCACTCATCGCACTTTAGACTTTGATTTGAAGAACACCATTCCCGGCATACTGTACAACGGTTATCCCAAACATGGCCATGTTCTATGCCTGTTACCGATTTATCAACTATCACATACTTTTCAAGCATCTTTTCTAATGGATATTTTTCCTCTGTGAAAATGTATCGAAACCATTTGTTCAGTGCACATAGAAATGGGGAAGATTTATCCAAATTTAGCAGTTTGTCAGTACCCTGCACGTCATAATACTGTAGAGAGTATCTATCAAACAACTGATCAAAGTAAAATGTATTAGGCTTGGCTAAAATTTCTGCTTTATCAAGGCTCTCATTCTCAAGCTCATCCGAATGTAGAACTGTGCACTTTCCCCTATATGATATAATTGGGCAAACATCCTGGTGCAGTGAAGCGTAAACGAGTCTTGTGTCAAAATGCATGACGTTCTCCTGTATATCGCGAGCTCTATAAAACCAGTTCATTTTTACCTGAAAGTACTTCGCAGCATATTCTTTGGTAAAGTGTTTCAACTCTTCTATCAGCTCCCTAAATTCTGGTTTAACGACGAATTCCACCACACGGCCAATATAGTAAGGTTCGCCAGGGGGCTCAGAGACCATATAAATTGTATCATTGGCCTTCAGAAGAACGCTACCTGAGCTTCTTAGCGTATTGTCGACTATATTTACCACTGAATCTTTCAAGTCGAGGATATTGGAAAACCTGCTTGTCTTTCTCAATGCTACTGGAAGAGAAGGAATGAAGTTCCAACCCACGTTTTTATCATTTAGAAACTTCTGATACTTGTTTTTGGCAGTCCCAGATGTGGTCTTGGCTCCCGAAACTTTTCCATTAAGTGGCTTGTTGGACTTCCTTTGATTCAAGCGGTTCTGATTCTTTTGCCGATTCTTTACCTTTTCTAAATGGTCAATTCTTTGTACTATTTCTGCATCAGCATCCTTTTCACTGTAATTGATGGATCTAGTGCCGGCCCTTCGTTTTAGTGGTATTGACGAGTCATTGCTAGTCATATTTTTTACGTGTCTTCTGAAATGAATTTGATATCAGAGAGCATCGTTTTCTCTTATGTCTGACCTTTTAGCGATTCGACATATAAAGAACAGAGCGAATAATAACAACAGTGTCAAGTAAGACGGTTAGAATAATTAAAAGGAAGTGAACTATCCAGTATGAGTACCAATAATTCAGCAGAGATTCCTGGTATAATACAACCGGGTGCGGTCACGCAAGATTTGAAAATGATGATGTGTAAACTGCTAAATTCGCCCAAGCCTGCAAAGACCTTTCCTGGATCTCAACCTATATCCTTTCAGCATTCTGATATAGAGAACAAGCTTTTGAGCCAAGATTATTATGTTTGCGAAAAGACAGATGGTCTTCGAGCATTGATGCTCATTCTAATCAATCCAGTAACAAGAGAGCAAGGTTGTTTTATGATTGATAGGGAAAATAATTACTATCTAATTAATGGCTTTAGATTTCCAAAACTTCCACGCAAAAGTAAAAAAGACTTACTAGAGACTCTGCAAGATGGAACCCTTATTGATGGGGAGTTAGTCATTCAGACAAATCCAGTAACAAAGCTGCAAGAATCGAGATATTTGATGTTCGATTGTCTTGCCATAAATGGACGCTGCCTTACAACTTCACCAACAAGTTCAAGATTGGCGCATTTGGGAAAAGAGTTTTTTAAACCATACTATGACTTGAGATCTATATATCCTGATCAATGTGTTACTTTTCCTTTCAAGCTGTCAATGAAACATATGAATTTTAGTTATGATCTACTAAAGGTTGCAAATAGTTTGGATAAGTTGCCCCATAAATCTGACGGGCTCATATTTACACCTGTTAAAACTCCATACTGTGTCGGTGTTAAAGATTCGTTACTATTGAAATGGAAACCTGAAGATGAGAATTCTGTAGATTTCAAGTTAATCCTGGATATTCCTGTGGTGGAGGACGAAACTCTACCAAAAAAAGATCCTAATAGGTGGTATTATAATTTTAATGTTAAACCAGTATTTGAACTCTTTGTTTGGCAAGGTGGTGCTGATGTCAACACTAAATTGAAAGATTTTGAAAATCCATTCAGCAGAAAAGACTTCGAAATACTCGAAAGAACTTACAAAAAATTCGCAACATTAGAGATTGATGATAAAAAATGGCAGCAGTTGAAAAGCCTTGAAGAACCTATCAATGGTAGAATAGTAGAATGTACAAAAGATCAAGAAACTGGAGCGTGGAAGTTTTTGAGGTTTAGAGATGACAAATTGAATGGTAATCACACTTCAGTTGTCCAAAAGGTCCTGGAAAGTATTAGTGACTCAGTGAAAATAGAAGATCTGGCAGAAGTAGCTGCAGATATTAAAGAACTTTGGGAGGAGAGGGTGCAAGAAGAGAAGAGTTCGGGATCCCACACTTTTGAAGCACCACAATCTCAGAATCGAATCTCAACAAGTAATGGAGTAAATGATCGTAGCCAAGTAACCGAGCCTTCTTTGCAACCCACTTATGTCGATGAAGAAGATTTCTCAGATTAGATGAATCAAGATATTCGTTGTAATATTATTTACAAGTAAAAGTATATAAGCATGTATTCACAATTGCTTTCCTCACTCATGAATAGCCTCCTTACGTATGCATTAGAACGATACTCTTGAGAAGCTCTCTTGGATTACCGTTTCCGCTCAAAAAATACTTTTGATCAGCTAATTGCTCGATGGTTATTTGAGAATCTGAGTTTTGTACGATTTCCGATTTCAGATAAAATTCTAAAAGTTCTCTGGTCTCAGTTTTATCAAGTTTGGGGACCTCAAACTCTTTTATGCCACCCTTTTGTAATAATGAGGCGAACTGTGGATCGTAATGATGTCTTTTGATATAGACATCTTCCTCGAGCTTGCCTAAGGCTACTGGCAAGGTCCTATTTGTTCTGTCTACACCAGATATAGCTAAAACAACTGCGCTATCTTTGTGTGAAAATTTGAAATCACCGCTAACTATGTCCATTATCGATTTTCCAAGTTGTAGCTCAAGTAAATGAACGTTCTTGTTGTTCACGTCTTTGTAACTAGAAAATGGTGAAGTCAAAATCTTTGAGAAGTTATCCACTGTAAAAAGTACAGGATATTCCTTTTGAGCAGCGAGTTCAGATATGAATGCTTGAAAAAGCCCACCACGGTGTCTACTCTGTGTTTTAACAGATGCAAGATCGTTCAAATCGTTTTCGCCTTTTTTCAGCGTGACAAACTTTTTGACTGCAGAATCCTTAGGATCAGCATTTGAAAACTTGTAATCTTTTGAAATTTTTAATGAACGGAGTATGGTTTCATCATTGGATTTCAAGATCTTCCTCAATAATTTTTTCAAATACATTGGCTGTACGTATTGCTTTGTGCTTTCATCGTAAAAGAAATCATTACGACCATTTAGAAGGAGTTCGGGATAAGAAATGTGAATGACGATACTCTTAGATTCAGATGCTAGAGCATGAGTTTGGGCCAGCAATACACTTTTTCCCACACCAGCTTCCCCTGTAATGATGAACTTCTTGTTTGAGGAAGATTGAAGCTGGTTGAAGAATTCTTGCGTTGAGGATTTGCGAACTAGTGAGACAGGTTTGGGAAACAGCTCATTGAACTGATTCTTTTGGAAGGATCCCAAGTGATATAGTGAACGATATTGCTTGTTGGAGTAAGCAGTCACTTTATTCAAAGTACTTGCCAAATCGGCCGACCTCAGAGTAGGAACTTCAACAGGTAGAGCATATTGATTAAGTTTTGACGTGGAGATGGTGTCTGCCCACTTCTTATATAAAGTGTCCCCAGTTATCCTCTTACTGGTACTTTTTGTTCCTGACGTTTTTTTGGCGAACCCTTGGATTTTACCACGAGCAGGAGCTGCTCTGGCAAGTGCAGTACTCGAGAGCTTTCTAGTTTGAATCCCAAGCATCGCAGGATAAATTGTTTTGGCGTCCTCGTGGCAATATACTTTCGCTCATTTTTTATTGATTGAGTTAGAGCTCTTCCGATCACCAGTCTAAATTATACACAATTACGCTTCGAAAAATTTGAATCATTTAACACGATGTGTTCAGCTCTGGATAACAGCGACTGATTTTGGACTTGCAAGCGGGTAGTTCTCTACGGGACTCCATGTATTGGTAACGGTGGTTGTTGAACTTCCCGATGCAGTTGGCAAATATTCAGCGATCCTATGTAGCTCAGTTCGTCCTGGCTTGCAACGAAGTGCGTTTCGAGGCTCCGGTTAGGACCTTGCTCTTGATAATTCACGTGTACTTTTCCAAGATCTCTCAAGAGAGTCTCTATTTTAGGAGTATCTGATACTAAGGATGTTTTTGACGCCATTGTTCAGTTGCCCCATCCGTATACTCACTCGATAGCCATTGCCACATACGTGCTGAAGATCTCTGGTGGTCTCTTTTGTTATACCTTTCATCTTTATCAGCTCCACATATTGTAGATGATCTCGCTTGAGATATCAAAGTGCTTCTCCATTTCTACTAGCTGCATTTCTGTTCTTCCGTGGATGAACTAGCATAAATTTCAAAGCTATAACTGCAAAGACTTGAGTGACTTCACATGCCAGCAGAAGTACCGCCGAGAGCAGTCTGTCCACTAGCTCATCTCTAAGCCAGAACAGCACCAAGCAACCAAAGTATTCAGCCTCATAATTTATTTGCTCCTGGATGGACTCAGATCGAAGTCAAGTATTCACAAGCGTGCGAGGAAGAATAAATTGTCATCCCGGGTGACATCATAGAGTGGCAGTAGCTAAATAAACTACACTTCAACTATCGAATCAGGACAACACAACTGGGTGAACCACGAAGAACTGGGTCTGTTGGACTAACCGCTGCCGATATATTATCTAAAAACTGTCCAATGTACCTGATTTTGGGAAAATCTTACCGGGCCAGTATAATGCTCGAGCATTCAACCTTGTTATTTTTTTATTGTGCCGTCTTGCCCGTGGAAGTTTTAACCGCCGAAGTGTCTAACGTCTCTATCCAGCGGCAATACCAATGACTAGAATCCGATTCATAATTCAACCATGATAGAAAATAAAACAATCTGAAGCTGAATTTGATTGATACCATTCAAGGAAAACTGTCTTGTCCCCCTATGGCTTATAGCGGGATAGCCCCTGCCCCAGGTCCTTGTCTTACAATTCTTGCGGTTTAAACATCTTCTGAATGACGATAGCGTAAAACTCGATAATTTCGTCGGATACCCGCTATATTTAGACATGAAATATTTTTACAAATACGCTGATGGGTCACCAAGATAGCAGCCAAAGCAACATGACCGCATCAGTAGGTTAGTTACAAAAGTCTTTGTCAGAGATGAAACTTATTGGGCTGGTGCTTCTTTTGAGGCCTTAGCGTATTAAAAGTTTATAAAAATTTACACTAAATATCCCTAGAGGACGACTCGATATTCTCGTTTGGCTCGCTGAGTGCATTTCCAGGTTTGGATTGTGAATCTGCAACAACATTTGGAATGCCTCGAGCAGTCAAAAAATCAAATATACTCCTTTGCAAGGAAGTATCTTGAGATCCGGTTACTCTATCAAAATTGTCAATGTAGCTGAAGAAGGCATTGAAAACATTTTCGTCGACTTCTTCTTTGTAGATTTTATCATAGATGTTTTTCATTTTAAAAGCGTCCATTTCATCCTGATACCTCGAGAAATCTATTGGCTTGTAACCAAACTTTTCAAGTCTTGTATTATAGCCTTCAAAAACAGGCGACTCTAATAATAAGCCCAAGGCTGGCGCTTTGGGGATATTAATCTTTTGAGAACCGTACGCATCCGAAATTCTCTCTATCGGACATCCACATCTTGTGATTAAGGTTGCCATTGATATCATCTTACGAATCTGATGTAACATAAAAGATTGGCCATGTATCTTAATTGAAACCCACTCTGTTTTTGCATCACCAATCACAAATGGCTCGGATACTTTTATTTCCTTCATGAATCTTATCGCGCTTGACTCCTTAAAGTCTTTGCCCAAAGTAAAATTATGGAAATTGTGTGCCCCCAGATATTGCTTCATAGTTGCACGGAATTTGTTTAATTTGTTTTGGGAAACACGGTATTTTCTGCGATGCAGATTTTCCAGTTGTTTGTACTTTTTGACTTTCAAATAAATCTCTTCATTCCCCGTAAAATCGTCTCGTGCGGGAGGAGTGTATGTTCTGATTGCTTCTAAATCCTCTTCACTAAAAAGCTCTTTGGTCTCCTTGGTTAGATCAGACCAGAACTGTTTCGATTCTTCGTCCTCATCTATTACACCAGGAAGCTCGGTTTTGCTTTCTTCAATATTCTTGTATAACAAGGAGCCCGGCTTGGGCCCTATTAACGAATAAGTTGGCAATAAGTACTCATACCACCGTGATCCGCACATTTTTCTGCAATCGAATGCTTTGTTGACACGCTCTATATCCCAAACACGAATTCCTTCCGGTAACTTCTCATTGATCTTTTCCTTAATATCAGGATCCTCGATGATCAGTTTTAGTGAAATAAGATTACCTCCGGCATGAACACCTTTATCAGTCCTGGCAGCTCTCATGAAGCCATTTTTCTTCAGATCGGTGGAGTTGGCTTTCGAAATAGCCCCGGCCTCACTGAAAGCCTTAAAAAGTTCGGCCTCGATGGTAGGATTCGGAGGATTATATTGCATGCCATGATATCCGGTACCACAGTAACCAATCATCACTGCAACTTTACGCTTTGGAAGCCTAGGCTCTTTAGGCAATTCCTTCCCATTTTCATCAACTGGCGGGGTTCTATCAAGTTTACTATTTCGAATAAAGTTTTAATTAAACAATTTGTTAGTACATTTTGTACTCAATAGGAAAATGCGACCTAGTCACGCTCACATACATACGTTCTCTTCTCGTCTTTTCGATCATCTGCGCTGTCATTGCCCTCATGGTCGGCTTTTCTTGCTTTAGTCCATTTATATTGAGCACCTCTTTTATAAGCGTCATCGCCCATTTGATTATCATCAGGGATGGATTTTAAATTCTCTTCTGACATATTTGGGTCGTATTTCAGCTCAACGAAGTGACTTTACAGAGTAAACAATTATTTGTATCGTGCAGTTAAGTCTGATGGGCAAATTTTTTTGCAATTTGCAAATGCAAAAAAAATATACAAGAGATTTAAACAAAAAAAGGCCAATTATGTGGCTCGTTTACATTTTCTAGACGTGTGAGAGAGAGACTCTGACCAAATGTACGCTAGATTCCACACACTATGTCTCAAGTATAAAGTTATTCCCTTGATGTGTTAGTCACGTGGCTAAATCTCATCTTGGAACGATATTGGAAAATTTTTTGGAAATTTCATGCGATGAGATGAGTAAACAGTTTTTGCATGCTCTGAAACTATAACAATACAAGTTTATTGGAGTATAAGTCACACTGTTCCCATAGACTATAATATTAAACAGCAATGAGACAACTCACAGAAGAGGAAACCAAGGTTCTTTTTGAAAAATTGGCTGGCTACATTGGTAGAAACATCACTTATTTAGTTAATAATAAAGAGAATCCTCATGTCTTCAGATTACAAAAGGATAGAGTATATTACGTTCCAGAACATGTCGCAAATTTGGCTACATCTGTCGCAAGACCTAATTTAATGTCATTGGGTATCTGCTTGGGGAAATTCACGAAAACAGGTAAATTTAGATTGCATGTAACTTCATTGTCGGTTTTGGCAAAAAATGCCAAATATAAGATCTGGGTTAAACCTAACGGTGAAATGCCATTTTTATATGGTAACCACGTACTCAAAGCACACGTTGGAAAGATGTCAGATGATATACCTGAACATGCAGGTGTGATTTTATTCTCAATGAACGATGTACCATTAGGATTTGGTGTGAGTGCCAAGACTACAAATGAGGCAAGAAATTTACAGCCTACAAGTATCGTAGCATTCAGACAAGCTGATATTGGTGAATATTTGAGAGATGAAGATACTCTATTCACTTAGATGCTTCGTTGACTTTGAAAATATATATAGATATATAAATCACATTCTGTCATTTTTAAGGAACTTGTTCCAGAATTGTATAATATTACACAAGAGAGAATAAATGAATCTAATCTACTTACGACCCTTCTTTTTGCGGGTGATTGAAGTGGGCTTGCTGGGCTTGCTGGGCTTGCTGGGCTTGCTGGGCTTGCTGGGCTTTTTTGTGATATCTAAAGCCTGTTCGGCTTTCTTGTTCATGGCACCACCTTGAGTTTGCTTTGTAAGTGATTGCTTCTTTTTAGGTCTGTATGAAGATCTATCCTTCAGTGGAATCCATCTTTCAGGATCAAGGTTTTTTGAGATCTCATGGTTCTGCAAGAATTTTTTAACTCTTTGCTCCTTCTTCTTGTTGTTTTTCAACAAAATACGTTTCTTTTGAACCTTTGAGATTCCTTTTCTATTTTCTATTTTGCTTGAGGATTCCAAATTCTGGATTCCCACTTCTAGTAAAGATTCAACATCAATGTCTTGGGTAATTTCGACACTCTCTTCGAGATCCAGAGTCTCGTCGGAAAGAACCTTTTTTATAGCATTATTATCGTCATACACTGAAACCTCTTTGAGCAGTTTTTTAGCCTCCTTTGTGTTTCCTAGGGATAAGTACTGCAGGCCTACGTGTTTCCAAAATTCTATGTCTCTTGAAACACATTTCTTTTCTTCTAAGAGTTTTTTCAATAAAACACTTTTGGAGTGGTCTCTACCAGTGATCTTATATAGCTCAAAAAGAATGTAACAAATAGTATGATGCTGTTCTCCATCCTTGCTCGATGATGAGCTCCATAGCTTGTTCAAGAAAAGCTCGCATAATCCAATTGCATTCTGCCATTTCTTTTCCACAACCAATAGCTGAACGGAAAGTAATAAAAATCCAATGACGCTACCATCGATACCACTATTGATCATTTTGACCGCATGATGAAATAATTTTTTTGATTGAGTCTTGTAGCTTTCCAAGCTGATATCATTCACGAGTTTGGCGTAATTATGGAGTGTGCGTGATAATATTCCAGAGCCATACTGTATAGAATTATTATTGAACAAATGCAAAAATAAACAATTCCGACTTATAATTGACCATTGCTCATGGGTGAACTGTTTGTGATTAATTGAGTCTAATTTCTTGAAATCCAACTCCCTAATGATGAGGTTTAGGTTGTCTGTGTATTTTGAATAGTCATTGAATGACTTTTGATTGATCTTAGCCAAAAGACTGAATGGGGAATTGCGATTTTTCTTCAACAATTGATCGAGGACTTTGTGACTTCTTTTATTATTGCCCTGCATTTGTAGAACAAAAGCTAGCTGCAGTTCGATTGCTTCAATGTCGCTTTCAAGTCCCTCCTGGATAGCCATTTCGTGTGCTTTTTCTAGTAGCTTAATGGCGGGGTCAAATTCTCCATTGGCTGACAACACCATTGAATCATTAAAGAGTAAGTCGTAGGATTCCTCATCAACCTTTGTTAAAGGCATTGATGCATCTTTCATATGTGGGGCCACACTTAGCGGCACCCTTTGATTGCAAGCTAATTCCAGAGTGTTGTCGACCATATCTTCATTATTTGAGGCTAACAGATTGTAAATTTTATAAGCCTCTTCATAAAAACCTTGCTTATAGCAAAATTGGGCTCTCACATGAAGAAGACCTCTCGAAGTCTCGCAGGACTCCAGTGGATTTGGTTTAATTTTGGAATAAAGGTTTTCAAAATCCTGCGTCTTGTTCAACTTGTAATAGATGTACAGAGTTTCCAGCAAAAATTGATCCCCGAATTTGTCATTGATTCCCTTATGCTGCTTGATTAGGTCTAAGCCCATTTTGTACTTGTCCTGTTTAATGGCTGCAACCAAACAAGATCTTAGAATTGGGCCAGGATTCTCACAACCCTTCTCCAACAATTGTCTACATATTTCCTCAACTTTGGCTGAGTCATCCTGAGTGGATTGAACACTCAGCTCAGAAAGCAGTTGTGTCAAGTTTTCTCGACCCATAAGTGGCTATATATCTATTGCACCACTCCTAATGGCAGGCTTTTTGTTCAATTTCTCTAAAGTTAGCCAACCAGGCCACCTATTGATAGACTTACAGCATCCGCAAATTTTTCAACAGTAGTTAAATATCATATAATACGATTGTGTCTAAGAATTCCACTATAATTGGCGATGAACCTCGATCACATATGGAAATGATATACTCTCTAGCACCGCTGCCGCTCCTGAAAGAATCATTTGCTTAAGCCACAGAATGAAATACGCTCCCTTTGTTCGGGTAGGTCAATGCCTCAACGGTGCCACCAGGCTATACTCGAGAAGAGCAAAGAAACCTGAATTCAAGAACAAGTTAAGGCTTGCTCCGACGGTAAGCTCAAAGACTGGTTCAACAGCCCACATGGGTGCAAAAAAGAGATCAGCACCCTCTAACTCTTTCAATAAGTCTAACTCTACCAGAAATAGGACCTCTCTCAGACACAAAGAAAGCTCAACATTTCACTATGGTAACTTTGGTGGTTTGAAAGAGAGTGGTGATGATGCCCAGAAATCTACAAAGCTGATATCTAAGATCACGGACTTTGATCAACTCAAGATCTTACCTGTAGTACGAAATGCGATAAAAAATGTCATCACACAAGAATCTATTGCCAGCACGAAAGCGGCTACTATTAGACCTTCCCCAATCCAAATCGTTTCTATTAGAAAGCTAGCGTCTAGCCTCATGGATCCAAAACTACAACTTCACGCAATTGCTGCCGAAACGGGTTCCGGAAAGACAATAGCCTACCTTGTTCCATTGCTGGACTATTTGAAAAGGCAAGAAAACGAATGCCAAGAATCATGGGACAGCTTGAGAACAAAACCGATCATAAGATCAATCATATTAGTACCGACCCATGAACTGGTTGAGCAAGTTTCCAAAACAATCTCACAAATGGAAGATCTTTTGGGAATGAGGACTTGTAAATGGGGAAGCGGAGTTCCTCATACCGAACTTTTGGAGCAAATCAAGAATAGGATCGACATTCTAGTGACCACTCCTGCGAAATTGTTGTCGTTATATAACATCAGGATGATTAGCAGACCTGACAAGATACTTTCCCAGGTCAAGTTTGTTGTTCTCGATGAAGCTGATACTTTATTAGATCAGTCTTGGGTCGATGACACACATTCTGCAATAAGAAAGATGCCAAACGCCAACCACATGATCTTTTGTTCGGCAACGATACCAAATGAATTTAACAAAACACTAGGAAGTTTATTTCCCACGGTTGTCTCGATTACCACTCCTAGATTGCATAAACTTCCAAACTCGGTTGAATTCAAAGTAATTGACGCATCTCTCAATCCTTTCAAGGGTTCCAAAATTAAGGCACTGGCTCAAGTTTTGTATGCAATCTCGGATGATGGAACGGAGCCAAACTACGAGAAAAGATGTATCGTCTTCGTGAACGAAAAAAAAAACGTTCAAGATATTGTTGAAAAGTTAAGTAATTCTTATGGACACAATTGCATCGGCTTAACAGGCGATGACACGATTGAGAAAAGGTCGGAAAAGATAGCTGCGTTCGTGAATCCCCCAAAAGTCTTGAAGGCTAATGGTGAATCGGCTGCTGTAGAAAAGGAAACTTTTAAAATACCCAACTCAAATATTCATATCTCCTCAAACAAAGATGAAAGCCCAGCAGCCATAAAATCCAGCGCAAGGTTGCGGGTTCTGGTGACTACTGATTTGATGGCAAGAGGTCTGAATTTCAAGGGAGTAAGAAACGTGATACTCTACGACGTACCAAAAACCTCCATTGATTTAGTGCATAGAGCCGGGAGGACAGGTCGAATGAGGCAGCGGGGAAGAGTGTTTATGCTGATCGACAAAACTACGAAATCTTGGGCAAAAGCTGTTCCTAAAATTGTAAAAAATAATATTGCATTTTCATGATCTTGAGCATATGTTTGTAGTGTGGCCTTGGCCCAGACCTGTATATAACAATAACTACTAGGGAAGTTAGGTTACCAAAATGGCTTGTTTTTCATGATCCAGGGATGGCGCTTTACGTCTCTTAACGATATTCTATCTTTTGGCCTATGTCTTAGCAATTTGGATATCAAATCTTTCGCATCTGACGAGACAGTCTCCGGAAACCGTAAATCTCCCCTCACAATCCGTTTACAGGTAAGATCTTTGGAGTCTTCTTCGAAAGGTGGTGAGTTAGCAACAAGTTCGTAGGCCAGCACACCAAGTGCCCAAACATCTACCTTATCATCGTATTCCCTTGAGGTGAGCAATTCCGGTGACAGGTAGTCGATGGTTCCGCATAAGGTTTTCCTTTTAGTACCACGAGGGCTGATTATACTCCATCCAAAATCTGTGAGTTTTATAATATTATTGAAACCGATTAATATGTTTTCGGGCTTAACATCACGATGCATAATGTTCCTTTGGTGCATGAAGTCTAGAGCATCAGCCATTTGATAAATGTAGTGAGAAGCTAAGATATCATTTAGCGGACCCCGAGCTTTAAGAAGCTTGTATAATTCGCCATTCACTGGATATTCCATTAAAAGGTACACTCGCTTCTCGTCGTGAAAAAACCCATAAAGCTTAGTTAAATTTGGATGATTTAGCGAGTTTTGAATTTCGACTTCCCTTCTAAATTGTTTCTCTACATTATATTGTATAATTTCGCTCTTTTCCATAGCCTTCATTGCACAGATGAACCCTGTTTTCTTGTGCTTAACACAATACACCCTTCCAAATTTCCCCTTACCTAGCTTTTTACCTAATTCGAAATCGTCCAGCGATATAGCCCTCGGTTTCATAGGCGAAGAGCTTGCGTGTATGCGAGATAGGGAAGAAGGACATTCATGCTCTGTTTGTGCTTTTCGTGGTGACGTGGTTGTGCGCTCCAGCTTGGGTTTATCTTTATAGGTGGAACGGGCATTCTTCAAGCTTCTTGTTGGCGAGCCTTTCTTAGATGGTACTGATCTCTGGGGAGAGTGATCCATTCTCCACATTTTCTTGACAGCACCATTGCCAGAAGTAGTATTTTTCTGTTTCAATGCATTTTGTGGAGGAGTGGTGCCATTATAGTTCTTATTCAGACGCATACTTAGCAGCATATTTCGCTGAAGAAGAGAGTCTCGCCTTGCTTTTTGAGAGTCCATATTAACTTTTACAGTCCCTCGTAATAGCTCCAGCACTTTAATCTTTATTATCTATCACTCTTTCCCACCTTGGCGGTTGTGCGTATTTTGTATTTTAAACCTAACTGACAAGAAAGCGCGCCACACCGACCAGGAGCCTTCCGTCTATAAAGATATATGTCGTACCTAAATACGCCTATGCCATAGACACGAGTGTTCAATTGTCAAGATCCGGCGTGGTGGATTTGAAAGCCCTTCTTCATGCCATTATTCACCCAAGGAGGTTTCTAAGCCCAAAATATCCCACTATAGTGAAGCACAAGTCGAAAGTTGACCATGATCTCTAGCTGCTTGGTGTTCGCGTTCATGAAGTTCCCGCGAGTCTAGCATGTAAGCCCTGGTCAATCATACCATGTTCCTATTAGACTCAACACCTAGCATTCAATGTCACGTAATATCAGGAATGAGGATGGTTTTGTATAATATTTTAGCCGCGGAGGCCGAAGCAGCGATCAAAAAGCCTTGTTCGGGGCTGCTACCGGTCCGCTTGTCAGAGCTGCGAGCACCCTTCTTTGCAACTTACAAGGCTTCGCTGCTGACGAATTAGGTCCCATACGCTGTCTTCGGCACATATACATCCTTTTGTAGAATGAGATGTTCTTTGAGCAATATGGCTTATTTATGGGTAATCCTTGCACCACGCTTTGTAAAGGTCGTCCATGGCCCAAGGCATGATATGGGCTTGAAGATTCGAAAAATCCATTTTTATCTTTAAGAACATGTAGAACAAGCGTAAGTATCATATGAAAGAGGAGCTGTTGAAAAAATTGATTGCTTGGGGTTTAGCCCATGGTGCTACTCTCCCTGAAGGAGTAACTTTTGAATCATGTGAGATCAAGGGTATACGTTGCATTTGTAATAAAGATGTGGTAGAGGCAGCTTTGAAAATTCCTAAAGACTTGATCATATCTTCAAGGTTGGTACCGTCAGAATTTCCAGGAGTTGCAATTGATAAAGACTCCAATACGTGGTTGAAATTTTTTCTTTCAAAATTGAGATATAGTCGCGATGACTGCATTAGCGGTTTGAATGAGAAATTCAAACCTTATCTAGAGTGCTTACCAGCTATAGTAGACTCTCCACTGGTTTGGAATCCAAAGGAATTACTGCTACTTGGTGGCACAAACTTAGGAAACTCGATCAACCTGAAATTGTACGCTATCATGAAGGAATGGTATAGTTTTGTTCGTGCAAATGATATCGTGGACAGAGAAGAGATTTCTGATGATTGTGATGTATATGAAAACTTTCATAACTTACCACGTGAAACAATATTTGACCAGCTAATTGTTCCTCTAACTAGCAATTCGTCCCCAAACTGGTACTCTTTCGCAGCATTTTTGTGGGCCCATCTGATGCTGATTTCAAGAGCATTCCCGGAATACATAATTGATAAAGATGTAGACCCAACTTCCGTGATGCTATTGCCCGTTATAGATCTCCTAAATCATGACTATCATTCAAAAGTTGAGTGGTCGTTTGCCAATGATGAGTTTGGCTATAGACGCTTGGAAAGCATTAAGTCTGGACAAGAATTGTACAACAATTACGGATGCAAAGGGAATGAAGAATTATTATCCGGGTATGGATTTGTGCTGGATGAAAACATCTTCGATTACGTAGCACTAAAGATAAAATTACCAACAGAAACCATAACACACATATTGGAGCACGAGCCAGAAATAAAATTACCTACAATTGACGATTATACAACATTTGCATTCGAACAAAAGAAGAAAAAAGAAGAAAATGGCCCTCTAAAATCCTCCTTTGACGACGGTGTGACCTATTTTATCAACAGAACAAACGATGCGTGTTTGAATCCTTTACTAGATATTTTTGCCTACTTATGCAACCGCCCAGGGACCCAAAATTGGAGCAACTTGACCGCAAGGTTCAAAGGAATACAGAGCCTAAGGAATGCCTTAGAATACAAACTAGAAACAGTAATCGAACCTCCTCGTCTTGCTAGTGGCTATTCGGAATTCGGAATTGCACCATATAGGAGTCATTGTTCCAAAATTTATAGATCTGGCCAAATACATGTTCTGAAATATGCTCTTAATAAGTTGAAAACTATTGAAAAGGCCCTATTGACTGAAAATAAGAGCAACCTGCTTACTATGAAAAAAGTTCTCAAGTATGATACTCGATTCTGTGACAAAGAGCTGCCTGAATTTTTCCAAGGAAATAATCAAGATGATATCGTATTTGAGAGTAACTTTGAATTGCTTGTTATATGGATTTTATTGAAGATCAGAAACGACAGTTTTGAAGATAAGCATGGATGGGTTGCCTGTCAGTATCAAGACTTCATAAAACAAGTGAAAGCAGAACCTGAAGCTGCCAGGAATAAATGGGATCCTGCCATTAAAATCCTCCATTCGCGTATAAGTAATAGCGAGGTGGTTGAGAACGCCATATCCTTACCAGAAGTATACGATGCCTTTGAATTCGTCGAAAGAAACTCTTTCACCAGAATAGCTTCATCAAATCCAGAGACCATAATGGTTAAGAAGGACTAAACTTATAACTGGTCTGAGAATCGGCCTTTGACTAATAAGAAGGAGCGTGATTGGTTTAGGTGCGACTTTAAAGTAGGGTAACTTAGGACTGTTTGATCGATGAAAAATTTCGACCCTAATGCTCATCGAATTTATCTGGAGCTACATTGATCTATAAGTATATATATCAGATACACATTATAGCTCTAAAAGCAATTTCGGGCCCATTTTTACTGAAAACCACTTCTGGTCTCTACTTGGTCAATATTTATTGAGTACTGTACAATGGCTTCTAACTGGTTAACGGCTTCAGGAACCTTGCTATGCATATGGTTGTATTTGTGGTTTGGAGGACGGAAAAGTTTCGCATTCGCGGCAGTTGTGTTTTATGGTGTCATTCTGATGGACTCTCGGTCCAAATCAGCTCAAGAAGCGATAAAGGCTGACACAGCTCAACAAGAAGGCTTGGAGGAGAAGCCAAAAAAGAAAAAATGTTGTGGTGGTAAAGGTGGTTCTGGTTGCTGCTCCTCCAAAGGAGGTAAGAAAAAAGGTGGCTGTTGTTGTGGGGGCTCTAAGAATTCTGATATCGAAGATATCGCAAACAGTCTTGAACCTGCTACTAAGGAGGAGTCTGCTGCTACGGAGGAACTGTCGGAAAAAATTGCAGCATCTATTCAAAAAAATGATAACATTCTAGCAGTAGATTACACACAGGCATTCAAACGTGTTAGTAAGAAGAATAAGAAAAAGGCTATAGATGTTGTTAATGCGAGGCCTCCCAAACTTATAAAGAAGAAACATTTAAGCGAGAAGTCCAAAAACGAGGATTTGATAAAAAGTGCAATGACTGTATCAAATGAAGCATTGTTGAGTTCCCAGATCTATGTGTTTTACAGCTCTTTGCAGGGAGCAGCAGAGAGGTCTGCTAGAATAGTATACGAGACATTATCAAACATGACAGAATTAAAAGCTCCTCCGATTTTCAAAAATTTGGATGATTTGACCGATATTGATGATTATTTTGTCTCAACTCCGAGCGAGAACTCCCTTTATATCCTAGTTTTGCCATCTTATGACACAGACTGTCCTTTGGATTTTTTCTTACAGACCTTGGAAGAGAACTACAATGATTTCAGGGTTGATAGCTTTCCATTGCGCAAGCTGGTAGGGTACAGTATCCTCGGAATTGGTGACTCGGAGACATGGCCAGACAAATTCTGTTATCAAGCAAAAAAGTGCGATCATTGGTTGGCTCGCTTAGGGGGGAGAAGAATATTTCCTGTAGGTGAAGTTTGCATGAAAACGGGAGCAGAAACGAAGGTTCAGGAATGGGCAGATCTGCTATGTGAGACCATGAAGGATGACGAACCCATCTTATACGAATATGATGAATCCGCTACATCTGATAATGAAGAAAGCGCCACAGAAGATACACTAGTTGATCTAGAAGACATCGGAAAAGCCGACTCCAATGGAGATGAACTAAAAAAAATGGTGGCCGAAAATTCCCCAACTTATAAAAAATTAACCAAGCAAGGTTATACGATTGTTGGCTCACACTCTGGTGTCAAAATCTGCAGATGGACTAAAAGTGATTTAAGAGGCACGGGTTCCTGTTACAAGCATTCATTATTCAATATTGTATCCAGTAGATGCATGGAACTCACGCCATCATTGGCTTGCTCCTCGAAATGTGTTTTCTGTTGGAGACATGGTACCAATCCGGTTTCGAAGAACTGGAGGTGGGAACTAGACGAGCCGGAATACATCCTAGAAAATGCTCTGCAAGGTCACTACTCAAAAATCAAACAAATGAGGGGCGTGCCTGGTGTTGTCATGGAAAGATTCGCAAAGGCTTTCAAAGTTCGTCATTGCGCTTTGTCCTTAGTGGGGGAGCCAATAATGTACCCATATATCAGTAAATTTATTGAGTTACTACACGAGAAAGAAATTTCCAGTTTTTTGGTTTGCAATGCCCAGCATCCCGACGCTTTAGAAAACATCGGCAAAGTTACTCAACTTTATGTTTCCATTGATGCTCCCACAAAAACAGAATTAAAAAAGGTTGACCGTCCTTTATTTAAAGATTTTTGGGAAAGAATGCTTCAATGCTTGGACATTTTGAATGGAAAGCAATCTCATCAAAGAACAGTCTTCAGGCTCACTCTAGTGAAGGGTTTTAATATGGCAGATGTATCGGCGTATGCGGATCTTGTGCAACGTGGTCTCCCTTGCTTCATTGAAGTCAAAGGAGCAACGTTCTCTGGCTCTTCTGATGGTAACGGTAACCCACTCACAATGCAAAACATTCCATTTTACGAGGAATGTACCAAGTTTGTAAAAGAATTTGCGCAAGAGTTACAGAGGCGTGGGTTGGGTTATGATGTCGCTGCTGAACATGCGCATTCGAATTGCATATTAATCGCCAGTACTAAATTTAAGATCAACAATGAGTGGTACACTCATATCGATTTTGACAAGTTTTTCAATTTATTGTCTAGTGGCAAAGAATTTACTCCTATGGAGTATATTGCAAAAACACCAGAATGGGCGTTGTTTGGTAACGGGGGGTTTGCACCTGGAGATACAAGGGTTTATAGAAAGGGGAAAAAAAAAAGACAGCAATTAGCTGAAAAATTAGTTGGCGGCGATCAATTGCATTAAGTACTTATTTCAATTAATATATTTATATTTACTACATTCATTTAACATGAACTTGTCAATTTTTGAAAAAATTACTTCGAAAGCCAAAAAAACTGGCGAATACAGAGTATCCTTTTCCCGTTGTTTCATCATTTTTATACGGCATCTCCTTTGATTTCTTTTGTAAAACCTTTTCTACAACGCCTTTGAGATTTATTTCCTTAAGAACTCTTTGGAATTCTGATTCAGGGCGCAGGTATAGCTTTTGCAGTGACAAAGGTGCTTGAAGATTGTAATCTCTCAATTCCTTGTTTAAAGTCTCAATTTTTCCAACCATGTGAGGCATGAAAGATAATTTCCAGACAGCGAATTTTTTTAGTACGAAAGTGTCTGTGCTACCATGTTCGTTTTTCATTAAAGTACAAACTTCGGTAAAGTCATGATTTGGTAAAATGCCTCCTGATTTTTCCAAACTTGAGACTAGCTCCTGCTCAAACTGATTAACTAGGTAGATTCGTAACTCAGTTGACCTCCTGTTTACTCCTGACTGGGCCTCTATCCACGGGGGCACAACTTTTTGCCTAGCAAGCATACTGTTTAGGTAATGTTCGGTCCGGTCCATATGTTGATCAAGTCGCGGCAGGTTGAGTGGTCTTCCCCTCATCTTATCTAGACCGTCGAAACCACCGTTTCGCCTTCCCTCTTCAATTCTTTGATCTGCTAGCGATCGTATTTTTTCGAAGGACCCAATGGGGGTAAACTTCTCAGCATAAAGAGCCCTAAATTCAGATTGTTCTTGATCCTCATTATTCTTTCTACGATCACTTTTATACATGAGGACATGGTCTTGGGCGCTCTCTAACTTCCTTCTTAATTGTTGGCCTGCTCTTACGGGGCGTAACTCCTTACCCAGGGGTTTGCGAACTACAAAGCCAATATTTTCTCCTATCGATAAATTTGGCCTCCCTGTGGCGTCCAGTAGCATCCTTAAGGCAGTATTTTGAGGGGCTTCCTTTCCAGTCCAAGGTCGAGAGAGTGCGATTTCCTTTGATTGACGATCTATGTGATCAAGCATTCTTGAATAGTGTATCTCTCCATTGAACCTCTTATCAAACTCCTTTTGGGGTATGGCTTCGTATAGTTTTTTTAAGTCTTTATCTTGGTCGACTAGACTTTCTGGCTTTATAATCTGCTTCAGTTTAGCAAGGGGATCATCGTCTTGAATCGTGTTCTGTTCTTTCAACTCCCGCAATCTTTTCTCAAAATATCCATGATCGGATTCTGTCGAATTCAATCGATTTGCAGCATACCTGTATAAAGATTTTCTAGGTACTTTTGCAATCATTGGAATGGTTACTTTACTTCACTGGTAAGTTTTTGATGTTACAATTTATGGATATGAATGAAAAATTAACTTTTATATCCTCGACAGACTAAGTGGGGCATAAAACTAGCAAAAAGAACGCTTAAAGATGGCTAGAGAAGATGGGAAGTTAAGAATCGCATTCATTCATCCAGATTTAGGAATTGGTGGTGCTGAAAGATTGGTAGTTGATGCGGCTATCGGACTACAGGAACAGGGACACGAAGTCGTAATATACACAAGTCATTGTGACAAGTTCCATTGCTTTGAGGAGATCAAGAACGGTCTTCTTAGGGTAGAAATATTCGGCGATGGTTTGCCTACTAATGTGGCTGGTAGATTTTTCATTGTGTTTGCCAATCTAAGACAACTCTATCTAGTGATGAAACTGATAGTCACACGGAAAGTTACGAAACATGATCTTTATATAATTGATCAACTCTCTACTTGCCTGCCATTTTTGCATGTTTTCAGTAGTGCTAAGCTTCTCTTTTACTGCCATTTCCCTGACCAATTGTTAGCAATCAGGTCGTCATTAATAAAAAGGTTTTATAGGATTCCGTTTGATATCATTGAGCAGTTCACAATGAGCTCCGCAGATGGTGTTGTTGTGAATTCTAATTTTACAAGATCAGTATATCAGAGTACTTTCAATTATTTGAAAGAAAGGCCTGATGTTATTTATCCATGTGTTGACCTCTCATTCCAAAACATCGAAGAAAAAGACAAGAAATTATTGGAGTCCATCTTAGGCCCAAAAGCAAACTTCTACCTGAGTATTAATAGGTATGAAAGAAAGAAAAATATTAACTTAGCCTTGGAGGCATTTGCAATGTCAAATGAAAGGTATAATCCCAATTCCAAGTTGGTTATTTGCGGAGGTTACGATGAGCGAGTCAGGGAAAACGTTGAATATTTGAAGGAGCTTCAACAAGTGGCAGATGAACTGAATCTCTCTAACACCACTATTTTCTATCCGTCACTTGAAAGGTCAGCAGGATTAGAAAAGTTAAATGTTGCGGGTAAAAAGGTGATATTTTTAACATCAATCTCCTCCTCACTAAAAGAGCTTCTACTTAGTAAAACTGAACTATTGTTGTACACTCCTTCTTTTGAGCATTTCGGTATCGTTCCGTTAGAAGCCATGAAACATGGTAAACCTGTTCTTGCTGTGAATACTGGCGGACCATTGGAGACAGTTGAGTCATTAATAAAAGGCGCCAATGAAGCGTTCGCTACTGGCTGGTTGAGAAAAGCAGAACCAAAAGAATGGGCTAATGCCATCGACGAATACAGATGCGTCAGTGATGGTAAAGTAGTGGACTTCGCGCACAGCGGGCCAATAAGAGTCGAGAAGATCTTTTCTCGCGAAGCAATGACTCAAAGCTTCACACAAAACATCCAGCGTTTCATTGACTCGAATAGAAAGCACTATATGTGGGAGTCATTGAGTGTTGATTTTTTCAACCTATTACTATTAATTCTGACATCTCATTTTTTCAACGGTAAATCCTGGACACATCTTGTTTTTGCCTTAGTGGCTATGTTTTTCTTCAAGAGTTACCGTTCTAGTTTCTTCTGGCTGTGCTTATTCACCGTTTCATTGTATTGTTCAAGAAATTGATTCACAGCTACCATTGGATCCAAATTAACCTTGTCGCTTTGCATTTAAAACCTATATCTACGAAAAATATATATATCCTATTAATCAAACCTTTTTTATCGCGATTTATCGCCGCATAATGCACCTCCTACGAAAAGATTATTTTGGGCCGTACCCTCCAACAGGCGTGCCAATCCCAACGTTCACCCTTCCACCAGATGGGCTTCCAAGAGATTGATTCGCTGAGGAGGATGGGGAATTTGCTACATTGTTCAATGATTCTGGGCTACCTGATGCGCCTTCCGTATTGGACCCCTGCATCAATTTTGTTGCGTTAGCAAGGTGAAATGCGGCTGCTTCGAACCTTTGTTGTTGCAGTTGTTGCTGTCGAAGTTTTTGTTGCTGCATTTGGATTTCCTGTGGGGTTAAGCCGTTCTCCTGGCGGTGTTGTTGAGGAGTCGTTTTCCGCACGTTGTTTAAACTCTGCTGGCCCTGGCTTGATCCGCTAAACTGGGGATTGATAGCCTGTTGCCGCTGCTGTATTTCAGATTGAGTTGACTGAGACTGATTATCCTTTTGCATTTGCATCATTTGAGCTTTCAACATCCTTTGTTGCTGAAGTTTTTGTAATTGTTGAGAGGAAGCACCTTGAGGGGGAAGTTGATTCATAGGTTGTGGCGTACGTATACGGAACTTGTAATCTGTAGTTCTGTCAATATCAATACACCCAACGCGAGAGTGGATTGCTCCGTACCCAGGCGTAGTGTACCCGGGTTTAATTGAAAATGCTGAAGCGAACATCTCTCTCATTCTGAAGTATTTTGTTCTGTGTCTCACAGACGACAGAACATTAGACTCTAAAGGTAAGGGGAAAGACCTCGAAACACCGTTCAATACTTGTGTGGTTTCCTCCTCTGGGCTTAAACTAATGTAGGAGTTAGCGCCTATAGTATTATTACCATTCTTATCTAAACTACTGGCACTTTGATTTTTGATACCACCAGAGTGGGTAGAGTTATTTTTGGTCTTGCGCTGCCCTTGCTTCTGTTGTTGCAATTGCTTCTTCTGTTCTCTTTCAATTTGCTTCTGCTGTCTTTGTATCTTTTGCTGTTTAGCACGTTTTTCTGCCGCTGCGCCTATCTTGGTTTGATGTTGCTTGTGGTACTCAGCTAACAGACTATCGAAAGGCTCAGTACGACCTACCACGGCCCTTTTAGCGCCCATTGAATGTGACTTGCAGGTCAGAGACCGGGCACAATATCCGCCTTCCGGTAGTTCGACCCCGCACTGCTTGTCAAAATCAATTAGATGCTTCTCAGTAGGATTTCTCTGCTTCACTTTCCGTTGCCTCTTGCTAGTCTCCTGTGGCGTCTCACTATTCTCCTTATATCTCTTGCTATCTTGGCTCGGTGTCGTGGGGATGTCTTCGGAATTTAGTCTTTTCCCATTAGCGTTGATATCATCTTCGGTGATTTCCTTTTTCATATTTGTTGGAGATTCGACACTACTGGACCTTTCGCAATGATTTTCTAGATGATCCATTATAGCATTCAAAGCGATAGGTTTGCCACAGTTGACACAGATCCTGTATTGAAAGGCTGTTTCCAATGGGTTTTCAACGATTCGAGCGTTTGGGCTGAAGTATTTCTCCTTGGAGGCCTGGTTGATATTCCTGTATTGCACGGGACTATTTTTAACCGTTGGCAAGAGGTCCTTCCAACCACCCTCGTTGTTCGAAGAATAAAGATTCGAACTATCTACACTATCAGAAAATTGACGCTTTATTTCTTCCTTGATACCTGTTATCTGCGAGTGTATAGAAGTCATATATATGATTCAGTGGGTATCCAGGAATTGCTTGCAGTTAGTTGATGGTTTTTTGTGTGAAAAGAGAATCTGTATTGGTTCGGCAGTAGTTCGTCGCCGACCGAATGAGTTTAAAAGGGAACAACAACCAAAAAAGACACTGGAAGAGAGCAAAAAATGGTGGTTTAACAAATAGTACTCCGTGATACTAAGCCGATTCGATCTCTCCAGGGTGCTTCCTCTTGGTTTGGCAATCCTATTTCTAGTTTTGAAGAATGTTGCGAAATAGCAGAAGCACCTAGCAGGTTTCGCTTGCTTTGCGCGCTTCGAGATTTAACAATCAACTCGCAAACAGGTCACGTGTGTGGCATAGTGTGGATTATCTAGTGGTATAACAAGCCTGCTTTCTATTTAACTAGAGTTATATCTAAATGTATGGGCAATAGCGAGGACCTGAAGTTCAAGAATTTGAATATTTTTTCTATAAGAAGTGCATCTTTCTTAGTATCAAGAACAGCACGTAGGCGAACGAGAATCCAGCCAATTTATAATGTACCCACGTTTTCAGCAGCAATGAACAAACAATGTCATACACTATGAGGTAGATGTGGAACCTCAAGCCATTAAATGTGGTCCATGAGGGAGTAGAGAGCTCGCCAGTGCGCGGGTACTCGATACACAATTGGCGAGCTACGATAGGGTCGTCAGTGACCACGCCGTATATTGGTAATCCGGACATGTACTTGAAGTCTATTACCTTATTGACAGTCCAGAGAAAAACCTTGATATCCCTCGCCTCTAAAATTGGTAGCATGGTCTCTCTGAACCTCTGCGTCCAGGAGGCAACATAATGGATGCTGATTCCAAACAGCTTGTAGTGGGGATTGTTCATTGACTTGGAATAATCAAGGAACTTTTGGACGATGTCCAGCGACAGTGAGATCACAATCACGTCGAAATCCTTCAAGACACCTGTGTCGACACCGTACTCAAACCAATCAACAAGCCACAGCCCCCATATGATTCTGGATTGCCAGTACTCGACATCGTTTTTGACACTCAACATGGCCGCATACGTTTTGATCAGTATGATCTTGTTGTTGGTGAATTTGATATCCAGCATCAATCTTGTATTTGGGTGAGCCACGGCCCATTCTAATAGCTCCACAAGTGTCATCATTTTCAAACTAGCATCGTCCTGACACCTTAGTTTGCTAACCTCTTCAAAATCGTGCTCGGCAATAACCAATTCTTGATCCCAAACACGCCCTGTGTCGGAGTCGTGATTCACAACAACCACACCATCTTTTGTCATTTGGAGGTCGGTCTCTATAATCTCAGCCTTGGCTTCATAAGCCCTTTCAAAAGCTACCGACGTGTTCTCAATATACTGGCCCTTAAAGGCCCTGTGTCCGACAATTTGAACCATTTTTCACTCGAAGTGTGTCTTGGCGTCTTCTGGACCGTCTCTGAAAAGCTGCTAGTGGAGTTACAGTTCTGAATCTGTTAACCGAGTTGTTTATAAATTTGAGCTTTTATCTACATTTTTTTTCTTTTCACGTTTTCCTTAATTGCATAATATGACAAAATGGCAACGAAATAAATAGTCAGAGAGTACGTAGAATAAGGCATTTATAAGGTATCTAAGCGCACGCCAGGGCCTAAAGCGACGCATGCGATCTTTTGAATTTGTCGCAAACCAGTCTTATTAAGTGGTACGCAATGGCCGTCGATCCAGGAATAAAGATGTCATCAACTGGCAAATGCACAAGTCCCTCGCCTTTGTAATTGTCGATTGCCGCGGAGACGTCTTTAGTGTCGAACCATTTCGCATCCATGATCTCATCATCGTGGTTCAAATTGATCTTTTCGTTTTCACCGTTGAACTCGACAATGCCGTAACAGCCAACCATCAGGTTGACTGGGTACGGCCAAGGCTGGCTGCAAACCAACGAGACCTGGTCGCACTTGACACCGGTCTCTTCCCAGATTTCTCTCAGGCACGCCTTTTCAATTGTCTCGGCGGGCTCCATAAATCCTGCAATCGTGCTGTACATGACGGTGTCTGCGACCCTTCTCTTGTTACGAGCGAGACATATCTTGCTATAATCGCTCGTCGTTATTGCAATGATGACCACGGGATCGGTACGTGGGAAGCAAATGTTGTTCACGGGTAGGTCACGGACCTCGCAAAAGGCCGTGGGGTCCTCGTTGCCACACCGCAACTTCGTCCCGCCGTCCACCGGATAGATCGGACTGCCACAATCGGGGCAATACTTGTATTTGCCCAGCCAGTTCAGATACATCTTTGCGTGCGAGTACAGCGAGGCGATCTCGTTGTCCATCTCGAACACAGAACTTCTGCCCACAGACTTGAGCTCCAGGATGTTCGCTACGTCCGCCGGCTTGATCAGCGTATGGTCGCCGGGTCTGAGATCGATGCCATAGTAGGGCACCCCTCTATAGATGTCCTTGTATGCGAAAACATCGTTCCCCGCACCAGCCGCAGGCACTTGGAGGCCCAGAAAGGTCAGATTGGCCCCGGATGCAAGCAGTCTGCTCGCCGCCGTGTTCAGCAGCGGCACCAGCCGCCCCAGAGCCGCCCCCAGCTGACTGTCGTCCCCCAACTTCGTCATGTACAGTGAGCGACCATCGCTCCTCAGAACAGCCTCGCCCTTGACAAACACAATGAACACTGTTGAATTGTGACTCAGCGTAGCTTTAATAAACTCGACGTCGCTCCTCAAGAACGAGACACGGTTGAGCGACTCGTGCCCAAACAGCATCCCTTCATAATCCTCTTTCCTTACGACAACATCTCCACTCATATTGCGATTGATGGACCCCTTGGGCAGCGCCAGGACTTGCCTCTCTAGTTCCCAGGCAAACAAGCCTTATTACTTATCGGCGTATTACGCCCTTGGCGAGCCAATACCTCGTTTGCTACGGGAGCGCACCACAAAAATTTTTGCCTCAGAGCTGAAAAGTGAAATTGCAGTTGTAGGTCCCAAATCCTGAGGACTGCTTCCGAGGATTTTTGATCAGGATCTTGCTCTTAAGGACTTGATACGTTAAAGTTGCCAGGCTTAACGTGTAGCAGGTGACAGGATTGAGAGGGAAGCGGTTAGGTTTTATAGACTTACTGTCGTTTTTGGTTTTTTGTTCTTTGTTGTTAAAATACTAGTTACAAAGGTAAAGCGTAGGGCATCTGAGCAGCAATCAGCATTTTGACTTGTTTGATTTTGTTCGCATAGACACAGGATAGATTGGATATGGATTTGAGAGTCGGCAGAAAGTACCGCATTGGGCGGAAGATCGGAAGTGGGTCATTTGGTGATATCTACCATGGCACAAACTTGATCAGCGGAGAGGAGGTAGCCATCAAGCTGGAGTCCATCCGGTCTCGGCATCCACAACTTGACTACGAATCACGGGTGTACAAGTACTTGAGCGGAGGAGTTGGGATTCCATTTATACGCTGGTTTGGACGCGAAGGGGAATATAACGCCATGGTGATAGATCTGCTGGGACCGTCGTTGGAAGATCTGTTTAACTACTGCCACAGAAAGTTTACCTTCAAGACTGTTATCATGTTGGCGTTGCAGATGATCTGCCGCATCCAGTACATCCACGGAAGGTCGTTTATTCACAGGGACATCAAGCCGGACAATTTTTTGATGGGAGTGGGACGCCGGGGTAGTACTGTTCACGTTATCGATTTCGGTCTCTCCAAAAAGTACCGGGACTTCAATACGCATCGTCATATTCCATACAGGGAAAACAAGTCGCTAACTGGTACGGCGCGTTATGCTAGTGTTAATACGCACTTGGGGATCGAGCAGAGTAGAAGGGACGACTTGGAATCCCTTGGATATGTTCTGATCTATTTCTGTAAGGGCTCCTTACCATGGCAGGGTCTCAAAGCAACCACCAAGAAGCAAAAATATGATCGCATCCTTGAAAAGAAACTGTGTACAAGTGTCGAAACTTTATGCGGTGGGCTTCCTCAAGAATTCGCAGAGTTCATGGTGTACTGTAGAAGTTTGAGATTTGACGAAAGGCCAGATTATTTGTATTTGGCAAGACTGTTCAAAGATTTGAGCATAAAATTGGAATACCACAATGACCATCTGTTTGACTGGACCATGCTACGTTATACAAAGGCCATGGTAGAAAAGCAACACGACCTATTAATGGTTGAGAACAACAACAACACCAAATCATCAAACTCTAACGTGAATACTACTACATCTGCAACCACTGCCACGGGCATAAATCCAAATTTAAACGGGAATGCCGCCTCGAGCTCAAATAATAAGAATGACTCATTCAACAGGGTCAAGTTACTTGCAATGAAAAAGTTCGCTACGCATTTCCACTACTGCAAGAATGAAGACAAGCATCACCCCACTCCAGAAGAAATCAAGCAGCAATCCGTGCAGAATAGCAACGCGGCTGCGTCATTGCCAGAGGAATTATTAAATGCAATTGACAAGGGAATGGAAAACTTGAAGCAACAACAAGCACAGCAGGCACAACAGCAACAGACGGGGCAGGCTCAAGCTCGAGCCCAGCTACCCGAACCACTATTGCAGCAACAGCAACAGCAACATGATTTGCAGCAACCAACCCAACAACAAACACAGCAAGTTGCACCCAGGGCAACGCATTATCCACCACAAATGCAACAAGCAAGACAGGATGTCCCGCAGCAGCAACAGCAGCAGCAAACAAGACCCTCTGGCGAAGACATATGGCTATAGCACTGTCTAGAATAGTTAAGACCTCATATTATATAAACTTATCATTTTAATCTCATCATATTAATCATCGGACCGGAAACGTTGTCAGTGACAAGGGTGGTTTTTTCTTCAACTGTAAAAAGGGGGCTCAAAGTTCTTAAAACTTATGTGCTCATCAGGCGAAAATTTCACGAATCATGATCATATAATTGGGATTTTACTTCTGATTTGCCAATTGATTCTTAGGTTTTCGAGTCACTTTAGATTATTTGGGAAACATTGATGGCTATCTGGAACCGGAGAGGCTGAATAAAGAAAAAGAAACAACTATTGAGGTTTGAGTGTTGACGTTTTGGGTATTCATTAGAGAGTGACAATGGAGATAGGTGACAGCAGCTATCAGCAACAACAACAAGCGCAACATCTGCACCAACAGCCATATCAGCAGTCGCACCACCATGGAAACTACTACGCGAACGAACCATACAGTGGGCAAGATCTTCAACATAAATCGTTGTTGCCCCAGAGATCCGTCGTTTCGAAAGGGAAGTACTCACTGCAGGATTTTCAGATCATGAGAACCTTGGGCACAGGGTCTTTTGGACGTGTCCATTTGGTCAGATCTGTTCACAATGGAAGGTACTATGCCATGAAGGTCCTAAAAAAACAACAAGTCATCAAGATGAAGCAAATCGAACACACAAATGACGAGCGTAGGATGCTGAAGCTGGTTGAGCATCCGTTCATTATTAGAATGTGGGGGACATTTCAGGATGCCAGAAACCTTTTCATGGTGATAGATTATATCGAAGGGGGCGAATTGTTTTCTCTGCTGCGTAAATCCCATCGCTTTCCAAATCCCGTAGCGAAGTTTTATGCGGCAGAAGTCACCTTGGCATTGGAATACCTGCATTCGCACAACATCATATATCGTGACCTGAAACCAGAAAACATTCTGTTAGATCGTAATGGACACATAAAGATCACAGATTTTGGTTTTGCAAAAGAGGTTGTGACTGTTACTTGGACGCTATGTGGCACACCGGACTACATTGCTCCGGAAGTTATCACTACTAAACCGTACAACAAATCTGTTGATTGGTGGTCCCTAGGAGTTTTGATTTTTGAGATGTTAGCAGGTTACACGCCGTTTTACGATACAACACCCATGAAGACGTATGAAAAAATTCTACAGGGCAAAATCAATTACCCCCCATTCTTTCATCCTGATGTGGTTGATCTTTTGAGTAAGCTGATCACACCGGATTTGACAAGAAGACTCGGTAATTTACAAAGTGGGTCGCAAGACATTAGATCGCATCCATGGTTTAGTGAGGTAGTTTGGGAAAAATTACTGGCTAAGGATATTGAAACACCTTATGAACCCCCAATCACACCAGGAATTGGTGATACTTCGCTATTCGACCAATATCCAGAAGAACATTTGGACTACGGTATCAAAGGGGAGGATCCCTATTCCCAATACTTCACCGAATTCTAATTAAAATGAGCTACTCAAACTTAACTTTGTCAATTTTGTAAGTCCTTCTTCAAAGTTAGACGCTTTATTTCACTCTGAATCAAGCATTTGCTGTCGATCAGCATAATTTAATTGTTCATGTCTTAAATGAATTATAAAGGATTCAAATAGATATATATAGATTTTTTAATCTGATTATATACAAGAATATTTTTGTTTCTCTCCCAGCGTTTCTCATCATTCCAGTGAAACCTTGCCTCCAAGACCCTCTAAAGTAGTCTTGATCTTTTCAGCATCCTCCTTGGCAACGTTCTCCTTTAAAACTTTTGGAGCCGCTTCCACAAACTTCTTTGCTTCTACTAAGGACAAACTTAATAAGTTTTTGACCTCTTTAATGATTTTTGGCTTAGATTTGGCGTCAAATGATTCTAACTTGATAGAGAAAATTGTTTTCTCTTCTGGTTTCTCTTCCTCTTGAGTGATGGACTCTTCAGTTGCTTGAGAGCCGTTACCTGCTGAACCGACTGGACCGGCTGCTGGGAACGCAATATCTGGAATGTTTAATTGAGTTTTCAATTCAGTGATTAATGCTGAAGTTTCAAGTAAAGTCAGTTTGGAGATTTCATCCACAATTTTGGTTATTTTTGGATCAACAACCTTAGTCTCGTCAACTACAGTTGTATTGAAGCGTTGACAGGAAACCACCTTGGTGGCACTATTCCTAAGTAATCTTGAGGATACGATGGCATATCTTTGACCAATTAAACGTAATGACATCTTAAATCTTCGAGAAAATCCCTTTAACAATTGGTCTTTCTGTTAAACAGCTCAATATGATACCAAATTCCTAGATAAGTGACAAAAATTTTTCAAAATTATTAATTTTTATCACTCTTAATTTTTGTTTGGGTGTTGTAAGGAAAGTTAAACATCGAAATGAAATTTGATAACTTTTAAGTTAAATTTTAGTCTACTCCGGCAATAACATTGGAGAGCTGCGACGAGGGAAGTGGAGGTTTAGCACGTTTGAAGGTGAGATTTTGAAATGACTACATTCAGATTTTGTCGTGATTGTAACAATATGTTATATCCTCGTGAGGACAAGGAGAGCCAGAGGTTATTGTTCGAGTGTAGAACGTGCTCCTACGTTGAGGAAGCAGGTACCCCCTTGGTTTACAGACATGAGCTGATAACAAATATTGGTGAAACTGCAGGTGTTGTTCAAGATATTGGGTCTGATCCGACACTTCCGAGATCTGATAGAGAATGTCCCAAATGTCATTCAAGAGAGAACGTTTTTTTCCAATCCCAACAGAGAAGGAAGGATACTTCCATGGTTTTGTTCTTCGTTTGCTTATCCTGCTCCCACATTTTTACCTCTGATCGTAAGAATAAGCGTACCCAATTTTCTTGAATAGAGCGGCTGGTGGTTTCAATAGGGCCTTCGTGGAATTGTAAAGTAATAGTGCCCTCATAATTATTAATTACGATTATTTAATTAGTTTTTATTTCATTATAAAAGTATGCTTAAAAGAATTTGCGACAAGTCCTCAAATCTCAAGAAATTTCAAAATTCACATCCCATGAATTTGGTTCCGGTCTGTCATCACCATTCCTGATATTATTATTGCCTTCTTCCTTGACCGCAGTTCTTTCCATTGGTAAAGGTAAAACATCCAAATTTGGATTAGATGCACTCCAACTGAGGTCGAAATCTCTCAAATAAAGATCATGATGATGCTCATGCAATTGATCGGTCAAGAGGTCCTGTTGGGTAGAGGGTTTTATTAGTTGCTCACGATCAAGATGCTGGGATTCTAGAATTGGTTGCGAAAATTGGTTCTCTTTTTGTCGTTGGACTTGGTCGTGGGGTTCATCGCAAAATTTGAATTCGCTATTCATCATCTTAATCTCGCTTAATTCCTTCTCCAAAACATCACCTAAATGCGCGTCATTTCTAAAATTTGCTGTCGTTACGCTGTTAAATTGAGAGGAAGTATCTCTATAGCAATGACCTTGATCCAAGTCGCACAATGACTCTGTGAAAGTCTCTCTCTCTTTCAAAGAATTTGGACTTTCATTATATTGAGGATTTGGTTCTTGTTTACCAACAAAATCGAAAAAGCTGTCACTATTTTGATAGGTCACTGATGCAGGCCTTTGGTTTGATGGTGACATTAATACCTCGTCGGAAGGCGACAAGTAAAGGTAGGATGAGTTCCCCATAGGCGAAAACAGTACTGATCCAGATCGACTCCCTGACTGATCAAGATTTAGGTCATTGGGTATGGCTTCAAGAGGTTGCTGTCCCTTGAAATTAATGTGGCTCTTATTATGCATTTTACCATCATGGTTATCGTTCTGATGGTGGTGATGGTGGTGTAATGGTTTGTTGAATATGTTCGTGAAATCAATCTCATTCAAGTCCGTCACAGTGTTTTGAGATGAGGCCAGAGTTAGGAATTGATTTGAGCTCGGATTCAAAGTCGTAGGGTCATCTAAAAACCCGGATATGGGTGTATTACTATGAATTTGATTCTTACTCGTCGACAAGAAGTTTTGTGTCGTTGTTGATTTCAACAAATTCTCCTTCTTCTGCAGTGCCCTTGCTTTTTTCAACTTCGGTTTCTTGACTTGTTGCGCAGTGTTTGTACTCGTACTAGCTATCGGACTGTCTCCACAAAATGAAGCATTAGGTAAAGGGGGTAGCGGATTTGAACTCGATGGTCTGGTGCTTGGCAACACAATATTAAAGCTCTTGATCTCATTGGTCAAGCCACAGTCACACGGTATCAATGATGTCTGTATAGGTAAATTTGAGAGAGTTCTGTACTCCAACTCATCGAACTTTTTGACGGCCTCCCAGTCCCCGTCCTCTTTCAATTTGGCTTTGAATTTCTTGTATTCATCCGAGTGAGGGTTAAACTTCAAAGGATGCGAATGGGTATTGTTCAAAACAACTATGTTCCACTTTTTCCTTTTCAATGAAAACGTTGCTCTTATTCTAAATGTGCATGTGTTAAATCGTGAAACCGAACGTTTCTTCTTTTGACTGGGGGAGCTTGAAGCCTGGCTGGTATCCACCGGCGGTATAGAGCCTTTTTCTCTTGCGTTCTTACCTCTTCTGGCTGCTTTGCACTTGAAAACGACTTTGATGTTATCTGATCTTTCTATCACAATTTCAATGCCCTGCGGATAAAAAATCTTTTGTAGCCAGGGTTTTATCTCTGATTTATCCTTGAAATCCGGTATGGGATCTAGATGTATTAATTTGTTCTGGTCTTTGGAGAGAATCTCCGACCCTGGATTTGCATATATTGTCTCTTTACCACTATTCGAACCCGACCAGGAACTCGAAACAGAAGCCAGGTCCATATCCAAGTCCATACCCAGTTCCGAGGAATCCTCCCTTAGGTCCTCGTTATGGTAGTTCATAGAGTAAAGTAGTATGCTTGGATCAGTCTATCTCGTATTGTTTTCCTAATAATATTTGGAAAGGTATCTATGCAACATGAAGAGACAACTCTTATCTTTAAACCCTTGTCTATCGAACTTAGACTTGTTCAACCATACCTCTTTTTGCAACCGTTTAATGATTGACACCAAGAGATCTCTAATTAACTAATATAAAGCTGCAAATCCACTTCCCGAACTTGAAATTCCAAGCCATTGCATCGCCCTTCTTCATTTTTTTTCATTTAGTTTTTGTTTGTTCGTTCCTCCGTAACTTTTTTATGTCCCGCTACCGGTAAACTATGGAAGTTCGCTCTTTTCAGGGTGCAGTTCATGCAGAAAAGCTGTGATCTTTGGGTTTCCCATCATTGAAAATTTACCAGGAATTCGTCAATTAAAAGGGTCAGAGCCGAAGTAGTAGGCTTATCGACAATAATAAGTGCATCAACACTCACGATGTTAAACTTTGTCCTCAAGTCGTAATAATTTTTCAGCTGCCATCGTCTTGCTGTAACGCAGTATTCATACATAGTCAACGAGGTAGCGTATAGGTGGTGTTCCACAACGTACAGCTGTCTATTCTTGAAGGTAACCCTTGAAGGGCTTGTCATATGGAAGATCGTTTCTTGTTCCGGCGACAGCGATAGGTACCGTTGATTAGTCTCAATAAGCAGTAGGCCGGTAGACAGAGTGGTAACGTTGACTACTGATTCCTCCGCTTTCAAGTTAGGTTTCATTTCCTCATTTGAGCGCGTGATTACGTTGAAGCAGTTCAGTTTGGTGTCATTGTACATGATGACATTGGGATACTCCAATTTGCATTTCGTGTCTTCAGGGATGCTAACAAGGGTTTCCAATTCCTCGTCATAGATTAGGATTTCTGTTCTAGTTATGATGATGGCACAGTGTGGGAGAAGAAAGGCCGATATGTCGACAATCCCGGCGACAACGACGGCTTGTTCCTTTTCAACTAGTGTACCCTCCCTGGAGCAACACACGATCTGGAAACCATGAGCACTTCCGACAGCAAACCAGAGATATTGTGTGTCCGCGTGGCAATCTATGCATGTTATTGGGGATCTAATCAAGTGAGAGCAATCTACAAGTCTTTCGTCGTTACAATTGTAAACGACCAGGGAAGTATGGAGGTAAAAAATCCACAGCGATCCATCTTGACTTCTCGCGTGATTCATGCCTTGTAAGTTGTAGTCCTCTATACTCAATCTTCCACTTGTTTCAAATCTCCACCTTACCTGCTGGTCAAAACCGCGTCTTGATTCGAACATTTCCCTTAATCTGTCCATATTACGCTCTGAAATCCTTGAATAGCCCCGCTGCGGAGGTTGCGACAGCGGCAGATCTTCATATATGTCCAAGGATATTCCCATGATCGAAGAATAGTATTGGTTTGCTCCACCTTGCTTTAATTCATCGGATACATTCTCCTTTGTATTGTTTAAATCAGCCGCGAAAGTCAAAATCTGGGGTAAGTCGCAACTGTCGCATCGCATCACATTGCGTTACCGCGCTGGCGTTAAGATCGAAGCTCCGGGGCAAAAAAAAAGATACATATATGCTATTAATGGTTTATATATGTTTTGCTCAACGTTTTGCCCGCTTGGGAAGTGGATTATTAATTTCCTCAATCATAGGTTCATTGCTGATATCTGACGTTCCTTCCATAGGGCGCTTACTCTTCGGTATATTTTGAAGTTTCCCATGCGGAATTTCGTTCATTAAAGCATTCGGTGAGTTCCCTAACGATATTAAATCATCATTGTCTGGCGTTATCAATGGACTGAGTCCTGTAGGTGTGTGAAATTTTGTATTGCGGTTGGAATCCAGAGTGGGCGAATCCACACTACTGAAGCAGTAGTCTTGTAAATCAAAGTTTGGAGCCGGATTTTGGTGTGGGTTCGAGTTGATATTTGCATGTTTACTCTTAGTAAACTCTGGCTCTGACGGCGACAACACATGAACCATATCTTCCAAATGTTGGATTCTTTCATCTTGCTCGTCGATGTTCGATTGTAAATGATTGAAAAACGACGCATTGTAATTGTTATTTTGATCTCGAAGGCCCACTGCGTAATTTAACCTACTGTCGCTATTGGCATCTTCATCTTCGTCGAAGGGAATTTCTGAGATCCTTCCGTTATTTGAATTGTCAATTTTTGAGCCATACGAAGAGGTCGTGGAGTTTGTTCTGTTTTTTAACAGATATCGCGATTTCCCTCGCTGATCCATCTTCATCGGTTCAGTTAATCCATATGCGTTGTTGACGTAAGACTGCGTACTATCGTTGGGAATATTCATACTTATGTTGGATAAATCCTCCTCGAAGTTATTAGTATGCAAATCGTTATTACTATCACCATTATCAATATTCACGTTATGGTTGCTCGCCGTTGTAGTGTTGGTGTTATTATTCAGTATTCCATCTGTAATCATTTTTTGATCCATATGAGGAACTAGGGAAGCCAAAAATCTGAGAATTTTTTCCAAGGCTTGCTGCTGCGTTCTATGTCTCTCTCTCGCCATCATGTTTTCTTTCCACAACATTTCGTTGTCCTTATTGATCCTCAACAAATCTTTGGATATTGCCATTTGGTTGTATTTGAGCTGTTCTAGTTCGCCCAATAAGGCATTTACATTTGCTGAATCACCGAGATTCAATTCACCCATTAAATTCAGATCTGATCCGTTAAACGATGTACTCCCATTGCTAATCTTCGAATTTGTGGTCGAAGACTTTTGTCTGACAATTTTTTCAAGTAAATCTTCTCTACCTTTGACGAAATACTCATTTTCAAACTGCCACTTGTCATCGGAACTATTCTGAATGGAGCCAGATTTAACATCTTGAACTTTATGCCAGCCGTACATGTTCAGTTGTCTGACAAACGAGGCGAAATTTGAATGTTTAAAGTACTTTGGCAAAATTTCATGCACGAACTCCTCTCTGTTGACAACAATGAACGATTTGCCATCCTCGCTCCACTGGATTAAATTCATATTCGACTCATCATTAAGCATGCTCCAAACCTTATTTACGAAGGCAGGCCTCGTTTTGGAGTGCCGGGTGGCCGCTGGTTGCTGGGGTTGTTGCTGATGTGATTGTTGCTGTGGGGTGACGGCATTTCTAAACGGTAATAACTGGTTGTTGCTGCTCGAGTATGGTGCGCCTTGGTATACTCCTAGTGGCGCCGTTCTCTGTATTAAGTGAGTCCCTGGTTGAGTATTAGCAAGACTCGTGCTCTCTCGATTGAAAACTTGTGTGTCCAGTGATGGGTTAACAATATCTTCAATGGCACCAGACGAGGGATCTTTTTCCAAAGCTCTCATCTCATCTCCGAACAAGTTATTCGGATGTAATATTTTCTCAATATCCTCATCATTCAAATTTGGCAGCTTATCCATCTTTTTAAATCTATCAATTAAGATGATCTGCACACGTTGGAAGTCGAAATTGCCAGTTATATTCTTTACAACCTCAACGATAAAAGAAAGCGTTCAAAGTTCGGTCTTACGAAAATTAAAAAGGCTCGTTATAATACAAACTGCAGTCCCAGTTTTCGATCCAAATATCTATCACTAATCCCTTTGGATGATCTTCTACGCTCTTACTTGTACTACATTCATTCACTGTTGAACGAAACTAAGTTTATCTACAGCAAAGTGAAATTCAATTAAGTATCGCTTTAAACGTAATATACAGGTAACAATCAAACCGCGCTCAAGCTGGAAAGTCATCTACAGAAGTAGAAGATATCAGTTTTTGTTATTAACCTGAGTTGCCTGCGTTGGGATGAAAAGCTTTCTTATTCGGCTAGTGTGCTGGATGGGCCTTATCTACCTAGAGCTATGTTATCGAATGTAAATACCGGGCTTGCCGATGACTACTGTAAAATCTTCGGGGTCAAATGTATTCGATCTTCTTGATTTCACTTGAACTGCCAGATACCTCAATGACAACAAATGTCGCCCTTCTTAAAATGCGGATAAAGTATGGTGTTCATGAAGTTCAAGGTCGCTTTTAAGTTTAGTTCATCAAGATCAACATTTGTTGCTGAGCAAGAAATAAAATACGAAAAAAGTTAAAGAGCGAAGGGAATATCTTTCGTGAGGTTATCCATGATAAGTTTATGATCGATCGACGAGGTTCAACGTCTGTTTCCGTGGGACGTTCACTCGCATTTCAAAACGGTGGTCCCCCGACCCTGTTGTAACATGCGCGGCTAATCTACGGGAGGCAACGCTCTATGCTCTTAATCCACCAGCAATCGCCTTACCTGGCTGGTGTAGTGTTCGATTTCAGGGAGTTATCAAGGCAAGGGCCATGGTGCACAAAACCGATGCAGCTTATACGAATATTGTGAGCCCTGTGTATCGCTAAAACACATGATCAATAATACAGTAGAACTTTCTGATTAAATAGGAGATAACATGAAAATTTCCCTGACGGGTTTGTTATGATCTCCGATTTGACGTCAGATTTAAGAATAATCTCTGTGGCATTTGTGCAGAATTGATGATTGATCGTGAGACCTGAATTTCGCCCAGCTAACTTCCTTTCACTAGTGTTTAGCTATAACAGTCAAACCTTATGGGAATAAATTCAACATGAGATATTCAAGTCACAGAGGGAAAAACTGCGCTTTGCATTGCCGGGGTTAAAGGTGCTTCATTATCTTTACTTTTTGACGAATGGGCAACATATATATCTTGGATAAGATATGGATAAAGTTTCTGGCCCGCAGATTGAAAAGAGAAGATCTACAACATAGCTGATGGAGGCGGCCGCTGTACGCAACAACTTTTATGTAGCAGAGCTGATGTAAGCGTCTTACTTTTTATCGAAGCTGTTCATCAGTATACAAGTATGCAAAAGAATGCATAGTCAGGAGTTCTTGAGTTTGAGGATGGAAGAGCGTATGATAGTCCGCTTAACCGAATGGTCTGGGATTCTGATCGATAAGAAAGGAAACTCGGGTTTGGCTTGACATTAGCGGGAATAAATACGTATACTTCTGAGCCTACTCAGTTAGAGCGAAGAGATAATGCCTGATGCGCGAATCGTGGACATAATCACCAGAAAAAGGGCGGTGAATGGGTTCGAAGAGCACTGCCTGAAAGTTCGGCCTTGCCTGTTTATCGTAAAGGGCGAAATTTCCAGTGAGACGATCTTCCTATCGAGTGCATAGTCGTTTTTTGTCACCCTTTTAAATATAATAGAGCATTTGGTAGTACAAGGCAATGCATCCTCAACAACTAAGCCTGTTGAAAAAGCTGAAGCAGAGACTCTAATGAATGGATGCCTCGTTATGAAAAATTCTGTATCGCTTAATTTGCGTAAGTAGCTATTCTTGAAAAGGCAGTACTTGGAAATATAAATATATGCAATTGTTTTCCTAATTGGTACATAAGCTGCAAATTACAGATTTAGGCGCGCATAAATTAAAAGCTAAACAAAAACAACCCTTAGAGGGAAGCCGTTGCCACTCGCTCAAGGAACTGTTACACAGTAATATACTTAGCAATGGACTTCGATAAATCCAGCTCATCGATTGTGCTAAATGTCGCTTGGAGTGAGGTCGATAAGAAAAATCAAGGTTTTATATATGCCAAAAATTTCCCAGTGCTCATTAAAAGTATTGAAACGATTTTGAGCAAGGGCGCAGGTAAGGAAACGCCATTGCCACTTCTTTCCAATACTGGTGTTGATGTCATTGATACTTTCGCGAAAGAGAAGGAGTTTTTCAAGATTTACAAAGACGAATTCAAGGAGCTCTTTCACGGTTTGATTGGCAAAAGTTTTAAAGATGTAGTCGAAGGCACGCAAGTATCGAAGAGCAAAATCATAAGACTATTAAAGGATAACGGTAAGGAAGAAGAAAGCCCGATGAAGGGCCGTTTGGAAACACCAAAAAGAATAAATCACAAATTGAAAAATATGGAGACCAGGATATTGACAATCAACGAGGAATTGCGCTTTAAAGATGATATCATTGCAGAAAAGGACCGAGAGTTGATAAAGCTAACACGAAGCTTGGGAGATTATAAGGACAAGTATCAATTCTTACAAAGGCAATTCAGCTTCTATAAGGACCATGGTGAGACGGTTCAGGGTGACGAAGACAACAGTAGATTCATAGATGATGAACCGAAGAACTCAACAAAACATGAATTTATTATAAGTGAATTGAAAAGAAAGTTACAGGAGCAAACGGTCATTATTTCGGCATTGAGGGATCAAATGCAAACTCAGGGAATGGAAATGGGTTCAATATACAAACGAAATGCCACAAGAAAACTTGATATGGATAAAATGTTGGAGCAGTTCACGACAATGAATTTTATTTGGGTTTTTGTCTTGACCGCTATATCACTTCTATCAATACTTTTGTGTGTGAGAAGTTGGCTTAGTCCAACTGAAGGGCCCTTTCCAAATCAAATTGAACTATCGTGGTGGGAAAACAACAATTTTTTGAGCAGGCTCGGTTGGCTTTTCCAAGAATGGACAGAGCCACTAATAGAAACTGATTTTCAAAATGTCCATGGAGAATCATCTGTTGCTTACGATAAAATATTCGGGTTGAGGAACTCTGAATTATAACGTTTAATGAGCTTTTTTGCTAATTAAATTTAGATTATTAAGTATACGTAATAACAAAAAGTTAAGGCTAAATATTCTTTTGGATGCAAACACAGACAAATTTGAGTAGTTTGACCAGCAAATCCCCATCACTGTTTGAGTTACCTTGTTGTTGGGAATAGTATTGTTGTTGCTGTTGTTGCGGCTGGTATTGTGGTTGCTGTTGGGGTTGATATCCCCCAGTAAAGTGAGCACTAGGTATGGCTTGTTGTTGCTGATGGTTTTGTTGATTATTACCATATTGTACGTTGGAGTTGTTTTCCGCATCCTCCCATTCTTGTGGAATACGTGCACCTTGCAACTCAATAATCAATACGCCAGCGTTCTTTTTGTCTACAGAATCCCTCAAATTTGCTTCTTGGCAGAGTTGCTCGACAGCTGGTTTGATTTTGGCAACTCCACTTTGAGAGTGCAACCCCTTGCCGACAATAACTCTTAGATGAGGCTCATTCGTACGTATACCGTTCATGACACGCTTTTTCAAGATCCAAAGGGCTTCCTTGACATACAAACCATGCAAGTCGATCTCATTGCTGCCGGAGTCAGCATTGTTTTGCACGAATACGTACTCTGCTGCTTCGAAGTTGTACTGTTCTGCTAGCTTCTGTTTGACCTTCGCTTTCTCACTCAATTGATGAGCTTTGGCGCCGTCGCCATTTTTGAATGCCGCTTGCGACTCTTGCGATAGTTGTTGTCTTTTTTGGTAGGCTTGTTCCGCTAACGTTCTTAGCCTTTGATACTCATTGTCAGTGGCATGGTTGTAATCTCTCTCGCCAGTGGAAATCAATGCACCTCTATCGTGGCTAACGCTGGCACTCATCATTCAAAAGTCACTACAGGGCACCCACATATATATACCATACATAAATATGGTCATTACGGCTTGCCTCATCTCGTCATTTTAGATATGGCAGGTACCATCGTGTTCTGAAAGGATGCTGGTTAAGCAGCAACTGCCGTTCTCAACGATATGTGAAAATTTCTTATAAAAGGCTTGTAATTGAGAAAACAGTTAGTGATAGTTCTCACCACATTTACCTATACCCCTCTAACAGGTTGTATATGCAAGCTTCGTGCAGACGCCTTACAAACAAACAGAACATCTTGTGAGTACACCGATGTCTGCTTGCCCAGTAAAATACTATTGAAATAGGATGAGGAGAGTTACAAGTGATGATAAATGTCGATCTAGACATTAAGTGACTAGCTTTACAAGCAATGCTGTTTACTAAAATTACACCATCTTTCGGGGCTGATTGTAATACTTCTCATACTTTTCGAACTTGCACTAAAACAACGACCCTCTTGCTAACTATCTTTGCGTTGAAATGCTCGGTTGAGAGCTATTTTCCAATTCTTGAAGGACTGCTGATCGTAACACCCATGCATTTTATCAAATGCATCCGTGCATCTGGCATTTTTTGCGCACTGCATTTTTTTAATTTGAGCGGGCGATGGAGCAATGCCGTCTGGGCGCCCGACGCGTTCACTTCACTTCACTTCACAGGCTCGACGATGTCCATGCTATATTTGACGAATATTTCAACCTACATCTTTTCCTCTTCTCATTCTTCTCAGTTTAAGAGAACCAATCACGCTTATAATATCAAAAATGGCTTCTGAGTATGTTTAAACAAATATCCCTGAGGAGCATTGAGTCCCAGGTTGACTTACAAGTTACATTGGATTGCATTCACATTAGCTTCCGACTATTGTACTGCAGAACCAGGTGATCCATTCATTTAAAATAATGGAGATAATCAGAGATTCTACTCTGAGAAAAACTGTAGGGGAATTTCCTGTTTTTTTGTCTGACAAGGCTTGAACTGGAACAAAGACATTACATGTTGGAGACTGTGCTTTCTTGATCCACCAATCTTTTATCACAGTGTGCCTCCTGTATGTCTCTGCAACTCCCTCTCGTCGAATGAAAGTGGTGTTTTTCAATTCGATGTGACTTTGTGTATCTATTTTGTGAGCTATGTTTCCTAACATGAATTATCATATTTTCAACAGAAAAATCTTGGCACCAGAATCTCAATTGAAGAAGAGCAAGGCTCAACAAAAGAACACTGAGCAATTTGCTATCGAAAGAGCTGCTCGTAAGACCGTATGTTGATCATATTACTATTGCGATGTTTCAAGAGTCTTTGACGAGAGAAAAGAATTTCTTTTCTTGAAAGATTGTCACTGGGTTAATTTGTTTGAAATACTTGAGCGAAGGTTGTAATCCTTTTATTTATGATGAAGAATCTTTGTATCCCATTACAATTATCGACTAGCTACGGCAATGATGTCGAACACTTATCACCATCTTTCGCCTGAAAAATGATCACTTTCGCCAAGTCTTCTTCCAAAAAACGCACGCAATTTCTTTCAATGCAATGAAACAATAATATTGATGAACTTTGTTTTTACTAACTAACTATATTCTTATTATTGCAGGCTAACAAGGAAAAGAGAGCTGTCATCTTGAAAAGAAACACTGCTTACCAACAAGAGTACGAAGCTGCTGAAAGAGCTGTCATTGATGCTAAGCGTGAAGCCAAGGCTGCTGGTTCTTACTATGTCGATGCTCAACAAAAGTTGGTCTTCGTCATCAGAATCAAGGGTATCAACAAGATTCCACCTAAGCCAAGAAAGGTTTTACAATTACTAAGATTGACTAGAATTAACGCCGGTACTTTCGTCAAAGTTACCAAGGCTACTAGTGAACTATTGAAATTGATTGAGCCATACGTCGCTTACGGTTACCCATCTTACTCTACCGTCAGACAATTAGTCTACAAGAGAGGTTTCGGTAAGATCAACAAGCAAAGAATTGCTTTGTCCGAAAACTCCATCATTGAAGAAAACTTAGGCCAATACGGTATCTTATCTATTGACGATTTGATTCACGAAATTGTCTCAGTTGGTCCACATTTCAAGCAAGCTAACAACTTCTTGTGGCCATTTAAGTTGTCTAACCCATCCGGTGGTTGGGGTGTTCCAAGAAAGTTCAAGCATTTCATTCAAGGTGGTTCTTTCGGTAACCGTGAAGAATTCATCAACAAGTTGATCAAGTCCATGAACTAAGAAGCTTAATGTTTTTTTAATTTTTAATTTCATCATTAACTTTTCTCACTAACATCTCGTTACAACTAGGAAAATCGATAGAATCGCTCATATGTTATGTATTCTGCGTATAGGAGATATATGTAGGGTATTTAGCAATGTGAAGCTGTCTGTTTTCATCTCATCAATATGTATAATATATTTTTAATTTCTTCATATGTGTCTTAAGCTCATTTGTGAGGTTCATTTTAACTCTACCAATTTCGAAGATGTAAAAATGGCCAAACATTTTTTGAGAGCGTGAAGACTTTCAACAAAAATGAAACGATTATAAATTAAGTGATGTTTTTGATCTTCTTAGAGACGCATATTGTTTTAATTATTGTATACTATTGTGCAATAACAATACAGAGGATGATGAAAGTAACAGAGAAACTATAGATAATACGTTATACTAGTGTAAAAGGGGGGCAAATTACCAGGCAACAGCTTCGGTAGTTTCTTCAGCCCACTCAGCAGCTTCAGTTTGCTCTTCGGTAACTTCGTCCTTGACTTCTTCTTCATCGGCAGCAGTTTCGGTAGCTTCTTCAGTAGTTTGTTGTTCAACCTCTTCTGGGTTTCTGTAGAAGTACAAATCTGGCATGATAGACCATGGTTGAGTTCTGTCAACTAGAGCACCTCTTAGTCTCAAGACTTCTCTGGCCAATAAGTACCAGATTAAACCGATGGAGTGCTTACCTCTGTTGTTACATGGGATAGCAACGTCGACGTACTCAGATGGGGAGTCCAAATCGGTCAAAGCAATGACTGGGATGTTGACGTAAGAAGCTTCCTTGATAGCTTGTGCGTCAGATCTTGGGTCAGTAACAATAACTAATCTTGGTTCTTTGAAAGAACGGGTGATGTAGTTAGTGAAAGAACCTGGAGTGAATCTACCAGCGATTGGAGTAGCACCGGTGTGGGCAGCGTACTTCAAAACAGCTCTTTGACCAAAGGTTCTGGAAGAGATTGCGACAATATCTTCTGGGTTTGGAATAGCAGCAATGATTCTTGCAGCTAAAACCAATTTTTCCCAAGTCTTACCGACGTTGATAACGTTGACACCGTCTGGTCTGGACTTGAAAACGTATGGTTCTTGGTGGACCTGTATTAAAATAGAGACAAAAAATGTTAGTAAAGAGCTCAGCCAGATTAAACAAATGATTTCAAAATAAACTATCGCTGTGCGTATTATTTGCCCTCTCGTAGGCAGGATCCTTTTTCTGGTAATCTATCCACATATCGCCTTACTGGAGAAACGCCCCGTCTCATTTGCAATTGGAAGGTTTCGCGGTCATTCTCGTATTCAATCAACTATATTCATTTTTGTTCATTCGTCCTCATTCGTCCTTCGATATTAAATCAACATACTTGTACGTTTCTAGCACCTAGATGGGTGTTGGCAGCCAACAATAATTGGGCATCTTCCGGAGTCAAGTCAAAAGTAGCTGGTAAAGACATCTTGCTATCGCTTTTCTTGTGCTATTTCTTCTTGGTCTTACTTTTCAAAGATATTCCTAATATTACAATATAACACTTGAAAATCAATACTACCTATAGCGTCCCATAGGTAGGTCGATGTCATTATTTTTTCATTTCTCTAACACTGGACGATTTCCTGCCCATGCCATGCAGCCCCATTACGCAGAGGATAGAAGAAAGTCGCAATCGGGCAGCCGACTCTGGGGGCAGCATGGCCCTAACCATACCAGACTCCCCACCGAAGCCACCCGTCTCTCTGTCTAGGAGGCTCACTACTTCCCGAGCCTCCGCCTGGACCAAGCACCGCCCGCCATCTCAGATCGTTTGGGCTGACTGTGTGCTATGCATCTCCATACTATGTCGTGGTATCACAACGTTTAGCTGGCCCGCTTCACACGCGCAGCGCAGAAGCGACACAAAACCGACGCAAACATGTAATTTGTGTGTTTATGGGTGTCCCAGGAATATCAGCCCATGTCATGGTGTCCGGATGTTGTTTGAAAGCAGTCTTGGCCATTTAGCGCGCATCATCGCAGCCAAGCTTTGTAACGTCGCTTGGCTGCGCGAAGTGCACCCTGGAATAATAGCATAATGCTTAAATTGAGTTTTGCGATACTTATGAGACCGTGGGGATCACAGCCCCTTCGACGGGATCGTTGAGAACATTTTTGGAACTATTCAGACCTTTGGTGCTCATATATATTTGTTCATTCCAAACTCAGAGCTGTATACGCCTATTATACATGGAATCCGGAGGGTTACACAAGAACGTCAATTGTGTGGAGGTGTTTTTATTGTTGGCGTGAAGAGCTTGAGAAGAATACATCTGTAGATCATGCCCAACAGTTTCTACCAGAGCTTTCATAGTGCATTGTGTGAGATATGGGAATGGGTTCAAGTTCATGCACCTAGTTTTCGTCATCGCACGGAATCCAAACTGCGAAGCTTTAACGTTGCTAAGTACTCCAGAGAATGCTTCCTTTTCACGGTTGTTTTGCTTTGCATTCTACTGCCTTTATGGAATACCATAAGTCCAACAAAGAGGGTCTTTAAAGTGACCCATTATTTGAAGCATCGAGTCTTCAAATCGCAGAAATGGATTCATAAATCACCATTTTACCATAACCAGTCATTCCATCAGTGTGTGTTTTGGACCATGGTGGTCTTGGTACCTACACTGTACGACTCGAATAAGGATTTGCTACAGATCACAAAGAGAATGGGCAGGATCTCGGTCGCCCTGATGCCGCCCCTGCTATTCCTAACTTTGCGGCCATCCCCTTTGCCGGATACGCTGTACCTGAGCCTAATTCCCATCCATAAATGGATTTCAAGGGTTGTTGTGGTAGAGTCTCTTCTGCACACCGTTTTTTATCTTTGGTACATGGCTGATAACAATACCCTATTCAAATTGAAAAAGCTGGCCAATGTATATGGTGTCATTGCGATGGTCCTTTTTTTCTTAATTGCAATCACTTCTTTGAAAAAGATTAGAAGAATGCATTTCAGATTCTTCTACTTTGTTCATTATATCAGCACCTGGGCTACCGTCATTCTTCTGCACTTTCATGCGCGTCCAGGCGTACCTTATTACACGACCATGAACTGCGCTATTCTAATATCACAAATTGCATATCGACTATACCATACAAAATTAACAACTATCACTCGGGTGGAAATTTCGCAGTCACTTTCTCTGGTCGAATTTCCTGTCGAGGATTTATCCATAAAACCAATATTGCCGGGAAGCCATATTCGAATAAACAAGCATCATAAAAATTGGCTCAAAAGATGGTTTTTGTTTTTAATACCATTACAGCACCCATTTACTGTAGCTAGTCTACCGACCGATCTTACAGTCAGACTGGTTATTAGAAATGGTCGTTTCCAGTTAGTTTCGAACGAGAAGTATTACGTAACGGGTGTTTTCAACCCGAGGCTGACCTTTATGAGTAAACCAAAAATGCCTTCATTGAGACGCTCAACCTCGAGATTTTCGTTGTTAGCAAAGTTTGGCGTTCGCCAGACCCCTAACCCCTTCCATTTAAACGCGGGACCATTATCCTTGTCACCATTAGCATTTAATACAAACGTCCGTAAAGTCCTAATGTGTGTTGGCGGTTCGGCAATTTCTTTTGCACTACCGCTGTTGAGAATTTTGAAATTCAATGGCGTCAATGTGAGGCTGATTTGGGTTTCAAGAGATATCAATGATTTGAAGCTTCTAAATCATTTCAAGTTCAATTTCGATGGCATGCAGATCTACATCAGTGGGCTTTCTGGTAACGAAAATGAAATAGAAATCGATTATATCGACTCCTATTCTGATTACCCAGACGAACAACATGATGCCATGCTGTCTTCAACAGTTGCATCAACCTCATATCAATCACAAAGGACTGATGACACACCGCTTTTATCTAAATTTTCCAATGACAGGGATAATAGCCTCTCAAAATCGAAAGGTTACGGTACATTAAGAAGAGCGGGATCTCTTGGGTGTTTGCAGTGTGTTGGAGAAATTGATCCCAATGACGAGATCGACTTTACCCAAGCATTTTCAGCTCGAAAGCACAAATCATCAAAGTCCCATGAAAATCTCAATTTTTGTGGTGTGCATCCGTCTGCATCTTTGACTCATGGTAATGTCTTTAGAAAGCCGTCAATAATCGAGCCACCCACTATTGGTCACTCTACACTCTCCTCAAAAGAGGTCACTAATGATGGCGATCGAGTAGAGTTCGAAGTTTCCGATTCAAAACTGAAGATACCATCCGGCATTCAGGTATTTTTTGGTAGGCCAACGTTAGATGACTCAGATTATGCTTGGTGCCTGCAGCGGGAATGTGATCTTGAGTCTGACGTGGACCCCGGTTGTCATCTCAAAGATCACGCTAATACTGAAGTCGACGATTTGGCACAGGTGGCTGTGATTGCTGCAGGGCCTCCTGGGTTGATTGAAACTACGAGGAGATTCGCAACTGATGGTGGGCTACATTACCATGAAGAAGCTTTTGCCGTTTGACCTAAATAAAGGAGAGTATCGTATTAATATTATATGCGTTTTACATATCATAATGCTTATTGCCGCGTTACCCATACGAAGGGAACCGCATTATTAAAAACGTAAATTTTTGGAACCCAAGGTTCGCATAACATCATTTTTCAGAAACTTTATTTCTTACCCTCTCAATGAAAGGTTGAAATTCAGCTTTGATATTTCTTGGATAACTTATAGAGCAGTTGAGCCCTCCAACTGGCGTTGAAATTATGGCACACGTGAAGATATTAGAGATTCCTTGGGGCTCGTTAAAGAATGCATCTTCGACCTTAAATTCGGATGACAACCCAGGTGTCTGATCAAATTTTTGTAGACCCAGATTGGTTATTTCAAATGTCCCCGGGAGTCCCGCAACCCTCAGTTTTTCTTTAATAAACTCGGCGTTATCGACAACGTCTAGCAGTTTCACGTTATTAATAGTATCACTTATGTTATCAACACTCTGAACATACAGTCTCTCTTGAAAATATTTTGCAACTTCCCAAATGTTTCTGCAGTCGTTCATATTGTACTGAAGTTCCAGCGGTGCTACAAAGTTGCCAATTTTGCAACCCTTCGGCTCGCAATTTAGATTGAGCATACACACCTTTCTTGTGTTCATGGGTATATCGATCTTTATAAGCGAGCCAGCGTACCCTTTCGATTCCACACTTTCTTCTAGGGTCTTGCACATCAGTGCAGCTAAAAATGATGTTAAGGAAACTTTTTGCGATCTGCAAGTCTTCAAAACATCGCTCAGTTCATCTGTAGGCACATTCAGTGTGCATTGACAATTATCGTTCTTGATTGCATAGTAATCTCCTCCCTTATTTGCTCTCTCGATCATCGAAGAATCAGGAAAGACGTAGTTCTTAAATTGCACTAACTTGGCATTCTTTGAAGTGATTAGGCTTGGTCTCCATTCGAAGATTTTACTAATAATAGGCCTCAATACCTTGTATTTCAGTGTTATGGGCCAATTTTCGTAAGGATGGAATCCAGGCACAGAAATTTTGTCCTCCTTGGCTGTAAAAAGTACATTGCTGAATTCTTGAGTATCGGTGCTGCCAGCGTTTAGCTTCGATATAAATTCATTCCAAAATTCGACGCAAGACATCCCATCAAATAGGATATGATCTACAATTAATATCATCTTGCGACTGCTGGAATTTATGAGTACTTTCCACAAAGGATATTCGATGTGGTAGGGAAATTTGTAATCACGAAATATACGATTGATATTTGCTTCACTCTCCAGACTCCATGTTATATCCTCGACCACCCCGTCGAATAAAATTGGCATCTCATCTATAGATTTGATATAAGGTTCGCCATCCTTTTCATCTATAAAGATATTACAATGTAGCTGTGGGTATTCTAAAATTATCTGTCTCAATACTGAAGTCAATTGTGCTTTGGTAGGAATTTTGTTTAATTCGACCCCTAGATAGATGCAGGAAAGTACATTCAGCTCGCTTCTATAGTAGTAATGCTTTTCAAGGGAGCTCAGCTTTCTTTCCAACATGTTGCACCTCTTCAATCTCTTTTCTTTACAAGGATGTGGGCTTTTCAGTTTTTCTTTGAGAAATCGGCGGTATCGACTACATCAAGAAGTCGTCATTAAAAGTGCCACCTTTATCGTGGACACTCTGGGGTGTGAAGCGAAATTTACCTGGTTTATAAGCTTTCCAATGTTGCTAAAGTTCCAGATTGAGATTCAGGCATAGCCACCAAGTGTCCAATTCTGCAATGTCAGGGATGGAAGACACTGTACACGAGATATCTGGGTGCTTTCTATCTCTAAACCCCCAAAATACACTTTATAAATCTACCATCGGCTCCGCAGAGGCACACATAGTGAACTCAAGAATTTTGGTCGTCTTTGGAGTGGGCACGACTGCCGTCATGTAGCCTAAAGAAACAAATATTCAAAAATGTGAGACGTTTTACTCAGGGTCTCTCATGAGGGTATTCAATGCATCCTAGCCTCCTTTTTTCGAGTGCTTTGACGCCTTTTCATGTATGTGTGTATAAAATTCAGTCAACGAAAAAGTTGTAGTACCTTGGCGGCTAATGTCCTACAAATAGAGCCTATTCTGAGAAACTCAAAAAATGGTACACTATGTGAAGCAGCTTTCCACATTTAATGAGTATTCTATATGCGGCATGCCGATTAAATGATATTTTGTCAGGTTACCGAACATTCATATTACTGGTATTTTCGATTCTAGTCATGCAATTTCTGGGGCTAATTTCTCAAAAAATGACTGCGGATCGCGAGTGCCACCAAGTCTCGATCTCGATAACTAATCAATGTTCGCGATAAGGTTGGTGCCAACTGTTTAAAGGTCGAAGGGTTCAAATATATATCTCATGTCCTGTCAGAATGAATTCTTACCAAAATTGTTTGATTTATCTGACTGATGGAGTGTAACTTCAAAAAATTTTCATATTCAATTCTGAGTGAAAACATACATCTGGAAAGCGGAGTGGATTTGGCTTGATATTACCATTATAATCCAAAAATTACGTGGTTAGAGGCTTTTTGAGAAACTATGACGTGACCAACTGCAAGAAACTCGGTATCATAATAACAAATGGAAGGTGTCCCTTGGCAAAATGCTATCACCAACGAGTATCGGACGATTGAAATTGCACCCAGTCCTTTGTTGTACATGCGTGAATCTTGCCAATTGTCGAGGTCGACCAAACCCTTTACTTCACGTTCACCGAAATCAGCACATGCGCATTTACTGGCAAGTAGCCTCGGGGCAGTTGTAAACTCCAAGCAGTTTGAATTTTGCGTAGGTTAAATATCTGCATAAACACGCTGTAGGGCTCTCCGCTCCCCTGGCGCCTCGACAGCCGTGCAAATATACCTAAAATTAAAATACAGTATTATATTTACACATTTTTTATTTTTGGTCTACAATCATGTCGTTTAGCCCATAATCCTCGTTCTGTTCGTCCGTTCTCTCATAGTCTTCGATTTTCATATTTGGATCAGGATCCGGCGCATAGACGTTTTGGATGTATGATCCCGCAAGTGGATCCTCCATTATTAGGTTGAACTTGACCTTACCATCCAATGCATCCTTAAGTTTACCAAAAAATGCCAACCAACGACCCTTCGTTTGTTCGTCCATTGAATCTGATGTTTGAGAGAAAACGCGCGATTCTAGCTCCTCGTAAACTTGTTGTAATATACCTTCCAACGTGGTGAATCTACCGCCTAGCGTGCCTTGCTGAACCTCAACACTTAGCTCTGGTATAGTCAATGAACAAGATTCAGATTTCAAGATGTCACGAGATAAATCAGCAGGATCATCACAGTATAAAGTAATTCTTCTACCTTTTTCCGGTATAGCACCTCCTGTTTTAACTTCGTTCGATCTGTAACCACAATGTTCACATACCGTAGACATGATAATAACTTCTTTGAAATGTGGGATGTTAACGGGCTTCATATGAGTCTCGCATTCATGCATACATGAGGGACAAGAGGCCCTAAAAGTTTGAACCTCATTGTTGAAATTCTCAATATCGGTAGCATCTGACAAAAATTCTTTTGAGGCGGATCCCACCTTGACAGATTGTGAAGGATTCCTATCACGTTGAGATAACTCCGCTAGTTTTTCTCTCCGACGGTCTTCCAATTGGTCTTTCGTTATAATGCCTACTTCAACGTTTTGGTCATCAGTTCTCAGATATTCTGAACGAGACCATTTGTGTAACGGTTCTCCCGGTTTGTATTCGATCCAAGAATTTCCTGCAGGATCATCCAAGATAAATGTTAGAGGTAGCGTATTTGGTTTGCAATCAATGTACGTTTTAACTTTCTCAATAAATTCTGCGATCTTCTCGTAAAGATTTTCATCAACCTTCTTTCTTTCTTGTTGATCAGATTCTAGATCACTAATCATTTCAGTTAGTAGACCTTCCACAGTCGTCAACTGGCCTCTTTTCGCAGGGATTTCAATGCTTAACTCCACAAATTTGCAGGTAGCTGTTTCTGATTTAATGACCTCTCTGTTGAAATCTTCTGATTTTTCAATCTTGAGAGTATATTTGGAACCTTTCTCCTGTATAGAGGAAGCTGGTTGAATTTCTGAATTTTTGAAACCACAGTGTGGGCATTCGAAAGACATTATAACAACTTCTCTGAAGTATGGAATTGTTGTAAGCAACATTCTTGTGATACCGTCTTTATGACAGTTCATACATAGGGATTCGATTTCCTGAACTGGATGACCCATCGCGTCTGCGGCATCCGTGGTTCTAACCAAATCTTGATCATCTTGAGTCTCATTACGATTCACGTCTGAGGATGGTAGACTATTAGTTCCTGTCTCTTCTTCAACTTCTTCAACTGCCTCACCAACGGGTCTGAATAAGTTTCTTTCCTCATGATTGCTGTCTGAGCCTTTTGATTCTGGCTGCAACATATTTATATTATCACAGTTTTCAATAAACAAATTGTATAGGTATCTCCTATACGGAAAATAAAAGTTAGAATGTTGATGATCGTCCTATTTTATAAAGGCGGTCCACTGTGTATTGCGAGCTCATCGCTTATCAAAAAATTTTTCAAAGTTTCGTTTTTATCTCGATGCTTCAAGAAGGTTCTAAGGTTCTCAAATTTCAAGCTTTTTAGGGTTGAAGGTACGCCCTACCTGAAATTTTGATATCGATTTTTTATCAAATTAAAGAAATTTATGAAGGAGCCCATAAGAACAAAAGAGAGTATTCACGATGCCTAGAGATCCACTGATTGGTATTGTTGGCAAGCCATCTTCAGGCAAATCTACTACCCTAAATTCTTTGACAGATGCTGCTGCTGCAATGGGCGCATTCCCGTTTACAACCATCGATCCGAACCGGGCTACAGGATATGTCCAGGTAGATTGTGCGTGTTCGCGATTTGCTAAGCAAGTCCTTTGTAAACCCAACTACGGATGGTGTCACAATGGTAAGAGACACATTCCTATAATGTTGCTGGACGTTGCAGGTTTAGTACCCGGTGCACATGCAGGTAGAGGACTTGGAAATAAATTCCTGGACGATTTGAGACATGCGGATGCATTGATCCACGTTGTGGACGTTAGTGGTACTACAAATGCGGAAGGTAAGAATACCCGAGGTTATGATCCCTTGCAAGACATAGAATGGTTGCATGATGAGATCAGGCTATGGATTGAAGGAAATTTAAAGAAGCGATGGGGATCGATAGTCCGTAGGCACACGGCGACAAAGGCAAATGTTGTAGATACTCTCCAGGCGCAATTCGGTGGTTATGGCTCTCACGCGCCTATGATTCAAAGTGCGCTGGATAGGTTAAAAGGACTGCCACCTTTGGAGCAGTGGGATGATGCCTGGATTACGAAGGTTGTTGTATCGTTCATGAAGGAAAAATTTCCTACTGTCCTGGCATTGAACAAGATGGATCATCCAGATGCAGATAAGAATGTTTCGAAGATTATGCTAAAATACCCCCAGACAAAGGCCATCTTAACAAGCGCCATAACAGAACTATTTTTAAGAAAATTGAAGAAACAAAAATTTATTGACTACGAAGAAGGTACTGAATTTGTCGATACATTTGAGGACGATCCAGAAAATCTGAAGCCACTAGATGAGAAAACCCTGAACCGAATTGAAAACATCAGAGATTTGGTTCTCTACAGATTTGGTTCTACAGGTGTCGTGCAAGTTTTGCAAGCAGCCACGGATGTCTTGAACCTTATACCAGTCTACACCGTCAGAAACATTCAAACTTTCACTGGTGGTAATGGTGAAAACGTTTTTAGAGATTGCTTCCTAGTCAAAAGAGGCACGACAGTCGGCAAAGTGACCAAATATATAATGGGCACAGAAGTAACGATTGCTGCTATTGAAGGTGTTGGTGGCGTAAGAATTAGCGAAGACAGTGTTGTAGAACCGGGAAAAAATGACATATTGAGTTTTAAAATCGCGCCTAGAAGTAAAGAATAGAATAGATAGATTGTTTGGCATATGTGAATAATTAATAGTAATAATAATAATCTTATAGAAAAACATTTTCAAAACGTGAGATATTATGATTTTAAACTAGACTTTAAAACTATAAAAAGTTGTCATAACAAAAGTATATAGATGTTGAGATTGGAATGTTAAGAAGCTTAATCTTGCTTAGCGTTAATGGAAGCAGTCAACTTAGCTTGAGCAACCAAAGAAGATGGAGCATCCATAACTGGCAACATAACTTCGATCATTCTGATCTTAGAGTTGTCGTTGAACTTTGGACATGTGGTCAATTTCTTCCACTCACCAGTAGTAGAGATTCTGGTGGTTTCGTAGTCCTTGGCACCGAAGGTTGGCAATAGATCCAAGTTCTTCCATGGTTGAATGTCGTTGTATTGAGCTTTTTCACCGTGAATCAATCTTTCAATGGTGTAACCGTCGTTGTTCAAGACGAACAAGTATGGTTTCAAACCCCATCTGATCATGGTGGAGATTTCTTGGACAGTCAATTGCAAAGAACCGTCACCAATGAATAAGATAACTCTCTTCTTTGGGTCAATTTCTTCAGCAGCGAAAGCAGCACCTAAGGTAGCACCAGTGGTGAAACCAATTGAACCCCATAAGACTTGGGAAATACCGTAAGTCTTGTTTGGGAAGTGAGATTGGTTGATACCGAAAGCAGAAGTACCGGTTTCAGTGACAACAACATCACCTTCTTGTAAGAACTTACCGACTTCGTTCCAGATCCATTGTTGCTTCAATGGAGTAGAGTCAGCAACTTCAGCGTTGGCTGGAACTCTAGCTGGGACAGCAACTGGCTTGTAACCCTTGGCGGCATCAGCAACCTTGGTCAACAAAGTTTGCAAAGCGAATTTCATTTGAACACCTGGGAAGGTAGCGTTTCTGATCTTGATGTAGTCAGAGTGGAATTCAACAATGTTCTTGGTCTTGTAAGAGTATGAGAAAGAACCAGTGTTGAAATCGGATAACAAAGCACCGACAGATAGGATCAAGTCAGCAGATTCAACAGCTTCCTTGACTTCTGGAGAAGATAGAGTACCGACGTAGACACCACCGAATCTTGGGTTTTGTTCATCGATAGAACCCTTACCCATTGGAGTAACGAACGATGGGAATTGAGTGACGTCAATCAACTTCTTGGTTTCAGCCTTGACATCGTGTCTTGAACAACAAGCATCAGCCAAGATAATTGGGTTCTTGGCGTCCTTGATCAATTCCAAGACTAAGTCGACAACTTCAGTTTCAGCTTCAGTGTCATTTGGCTTCAATGACAAGTCAATTGGGGTTTGCAACAAAGAAGCTGGGACCTTCAAGTCGACCAAGTTAGCTGGTAGACCCAAGTAGACTGGTCTTTGGGTGACGTAGGTGGTTCTGATACAACGGTCAATCTCAGCTGGAGCAGTGTTGATGTCGGTCAACATAGCAGTGGTTTCTGAGATGTTAGCGGACATTCTGTGGAAAACAGTGAAGTCACCGTTACCCAAGGTGTGGTGCAACAACAATTGCTTAGCTTGAGAAGAGATAGATGGAACACCGACAATGTGCAAGACACCGACGTGTTCAGCGTAAGAACCGGCAATACCGTTCAAGGCGGACAACTCACCGACACCGAAAGTGGTGATAAGAGCAGCCATACCCTTAACTCTGGCGTAACCATCAGCAGCGTAAGCAGCGTTCAATTCGTTGGCGTTACCAGCCCATCTCATACCTGGGACCTCGTAGATCTTGTCCAACAAGGACAAGTTGAAATCACCTGGCAAACCGAAGATGGTGTTGGTGTCAACTTGCTTTAATCTTTCAAAAAGATAACGACCTAAAGTAATTTCAGACATATTTGATTGTGTTGGTTATTGAAATATGGGATGTATTTCTTGGAGCTTTGTAAGTAAATATAGAAAGAAGAATCGGAACTGCATGTACAAGATAGAATTATATATCTGTTTATATACTTTTTAGTCCAAAATCCTATGCAATGGCATAATAATTCGTGTAACGTACAGCAGCACACATCTTCACAACATATCACTATCCAAACCTTATCGAATGTTCCAAATTCCTGTCTTTTCTTGTTGAATCAATCCATTTTTTTCAAATTCAATCAAACGATGCCAGGTTTTTTCATGAAATTTGTATGGGATCCATCAAAATTCATAAATTGACGACCTTATGGTCTGATAGACCGCGTAGATCCACTAAACGCATAATGCATAAGCGCCAGGTCAGTTAGGCGTACGTATACCAGTGCGCGAGTTTATGCGTTATGCACTTAGAGGTTCGGGACAACTCGTACAGTCTTTTTAGTGGAATGTGAAAGATTTCCCACCATCGTCCTTGGTGATGTGGGGAAATGGCGTAATTTTACTGGAAGCTGAGACCAAGACGGTGGTTTTTGGACTTTCTGGTGAGTTTAGGGTATTTTAGGGTGCTGATATCTGCTAAGTGAATATGCATTTAGCGGGAAGTGCCGCGAATCGATGGGCTTAGGCAAGCATTTCGGATTACTTCTCGCATTTGCCGGTTATAGAAGTCGAGATCCCAGATTCTGGCAACGAAGATGCGATACTTGCGACGGTTACCTGACAGCTTTACTGGGACACATCAAGGGCTGCCGTCTTATATGAGCACTGCCGAAATGATATATATGGGCGGCTACTAACTATGCCCACCGAAGCGTAACACGCAGAAATCTTGACTTTTTCCTCTACACAGACTTCTATATCTTCTACAGGGCTGCAGTGCTTGCACCAGAGTACAAATAGTCCGGGGCGCTAGCGCCACTTGCCCGAAGCAGCAATGGGCTGGCATAATTTTGGGAGCTGGTGGCGCTCCTTGTTGGGTGTCTTCACGCAAAATCTGGCCTGGTGATCCGGTCAACAAGAGCTCCGCCGAGTTTGCATGTTTCGGGTGGCACACACGTAAAATATTTTCCAGCTTTTGTCATCTCTACCGTACATCACATTAATTAAAATACAAAATGAGAAGAGAAAAATTAAAACTGGAGTGTTAGAATTATCCTTCGTTAAAAATTATTACTAATACCCCGCGTCTTGGCCCTCATTCTCTCAATTCTAGCCTTGAGTTGAGACGTTACTTCTGCCGCACGTTTCCAACTTTCTTCGTTAACTATATCGTTCGCATGACTGCTCTTTTCATGGCTGAGTTGCAAGGAATCAACACGACGAGGCAAATCGTCACTGGATTCGCTTGGAGTCCTTAAATGCTTAGCCCGCGTGGTAATAGGCTCGAATGACGAAGACGATATTGATCTCACTCCGAGATTGGTCGAGACCGCAGATGCTTCGGATGATGATATTTGTCTTTGCTGGTGCTGCTTGTGTTGTTGTTGTTCCTGTAGTTCGTGCTCTAACTGTGATATACGATCTTGCAATTTGCCCAGTTGTAAATCTTTCGATCTTATTTGCAAGCCTTTTTCATGCATGTCTGCTTGGAGGTTGTTGATTTTCTCTTGAAGCAGTTCATTTTCATTTTTGATGCGATTCTGAACACTGCTTAACTCACTTACGCGATCCAAGAGTTGAAAACGCTCTTCGGTCCATTCCTGCTTTTCTTTCATTAGTTTTTGAAGTTGAATGTTTGTATTGTTATATGACAAAGGTTGTTTCAAATTCTGTGGTACTATGGTAGAGGGTGATCCGGGCGTCGCTAAGGATCTCGACGTCAACAATATTCTAGATTTTTGTACATTTGGCGAGCTTGCTTTGACAATTTTCTTCAGCGGCGAACTTGCACCACGTTTTGATGGAATGCTGGAAGAGCTTGAAGGTCGAATTTGATTAACATTTCTCTCACGACTTTCATCCGTCCGTCGCGAATCCGTTGACTGGACTTGAGGTGAAGACTTTGGTAGTTTGTCACAGCATTCCTGGATTTTCTTTCTCTTCAAATTATCCAATTTTTCCAATGCGCCACAGAGATACTGATCCCTGCTCATCACTCTCAAGAGTTCGGCAAAGCACTCAAATCCAACGTTTCTAATCGTTGGCTGTGTATCATTGACTATTCTTATTACAGCAGGAGTGATATCAGCTTCAAGATACTTTTCCACCACATTTTTGGAAACTGGTAGCTCCCTTAAAACAAAGGTAAATAATGAAGTGCTTTCCATTCGAACCTGTGGGATCTTATGTTTCATGAACTGTAAAATTTCTTGCAACATATCTTCGCTATTAGTTTCAGAGCCAAGCGGGCTATAGCAGCGGCAGAGAGATCCAAGGGCACTCCGAATGGACTCAATTACTGAAGGTTTTTTCTCCTTGGTTCTTTCCAACAATGGGGCGAACACAATAGTAACATAATGCTTGCTAAAGCGGGGAAACCTTAATTTGTCACATATCGCCTGGATCGATTGTGCCGCTATAGTTACAGCTTGAACATTCACATCGCGCTGTATTATCTGTGCGTATATTGATAAAATTTCGCTATAATCTTGCCTCTCAGACTTCAATTTTTTGACTTTGCATAATATATTATCCCAGAATTCTTGCAAAGTATCCACCCTATCTTTCCACTTCGCCGATGCTATATTCCTGTGGAAATCTGATGGTAATTTGTCGAGAATGGTTTCTTCAGGAAACATATCAAATGGATCGAAAGTATCTTGTGTGTCTGCCTTACTGTTATCGTCATCGACATTGCGGGTTTTCATTTCCATGAGTGTATCACCATCTTTATCAACGTCATGCTGCTCTTTCATTTGTTCCTGAATTTTCTTTTGTTGTTCTTGCCATTGAAATAAGCGCTTCGAGCCATCCCCACTAGCTGATTCCAGGTCTGCCTTGCTGAAAAGCTTTTCTAAATCATTTTGCTGAATGGGCTTTAGTTTATTTAGTAGTAACTCATCCAATATCAATCTTTTACAGCCATTGGACTTATAAATTTCGACTATTAACGTCATAGTTTGTGCTCTGACGTTTCTATCAGCGTGACCCGCCAGTTTAGCTAGCGGATCTAAAAGTTCTGGTAGTAAGTTATTCACAATAACATTGGTAAATCCGAAGGAAGATATTAGTTCGCTAACACAATTGATAGATGCAGCAACCAACTTGGGTAATTTCTTACTGAAAAACGGTAACACCAATTGGACCGACTCTGTAATTGATTCATCAAAGGAACAGATTAAGAGAATACACTCCATTGATTTGTTTTTGGTCATGGCCCTGGAAGAGGCTAGTCCCTTTTCTACCAAAGCGGGGATCCAATTGGACATGGCAGTTTTCAAATCTATGCGTGGCGGTAGCCCCACATTCTTAAGTAGAGACTCGAGTGCTGCGACTGCCTGTTCTTGGGCTACAACATTAGAGTCCGTTACGTAATCACCAAATAGAGAAGGATCCCTCCAAAATATCGTGATCGAATCATCGATGTCGTCTCCACCACCGGCTGCTTTAGTGAACAGTTGATTAAGTTCTTGATACCCGTGCAATCTCGCCTTCCAAAGTTTGTGGCCCAACCTTTCAATTAACGGTAGAGTGGAGAAGTTACCCTCATCCTGGTCTGTACCACTGTTCATCCCTAGATGACGTTCTAGTAGTAGTCACAGCTTAATGCAGATGACTGTTTGTTTGTTTACATCTGTTAGTCTTGATCCAACCGCCAGCTTCCAATACTCACCACAAAACGCCATTTCTTATCACTGCGTACGTAAATGTGAGGGTAACAGTCCGCTTGGATTACATGCCAAGCCTTTACTTAATGAGCTTTGCATGGTGTCTTTGGGACTTGGATTTTGTAATTATACCTGTCTTATGGCAGACTCGTGTTCTTTGGGACCATCCAAAGCCGTTCCTTCTGGTCATGTGTTCGACCCTCCTCGCTTAAGAGTCTGTCTAAATGCTTTTCCAAGTACTGTATTCACGAGCATTGACTGCATGCTTTTTAATGTTGTCATCATTTAGCCAATGCCAATGTCATCCTTCCCTAGTTGCTTACCAATGTTGGCTGCCTGGCGCTCAATAGCTTTTATTTCTGGCCGGAGACTCGAAGCGCTTAGTAAGTGGCGTTGAGCGCAACGTTGTGGGAAACCTTCAAGGGATTTGAAAAAGTATTTAAACACAATGAATTTTTGGATAATTATTCTGTTTCCCTTGAATCAAAGGGCTCGCTGAAGAATCAATAGATTACTCACACACACAAATACATATCCCAAAACATAGAATGGTTTCTGCAATTACTTCTGCTAGCGATTTTGACAAAGCTATCTCTGTTGACAAATTAGTCGTTGTTGATTTCTTTGCCGTCTGGTGTGGACCATGCAAAATGATCTCGCCAATGGTCGAGAAGTTTTCTGCTGAATACACCCAAGCTGATTTCTACAAGGTCGATGTTGATGAGTTGCCTGAAGTTGCAAGAAAGAACGAAGTGTCTTCAATGCCAACATTCATCCTTTTCAAGAGCGGTAAGCCAGTCGCAAAGGTTGTCGGTGCTAACCCAGCTGCTGTCAAGCAAGCCATCGCTTCTAACATCTAAGCACGGTAGGAAAAATAAGTGTATTCCTTTATAGTAAATAGAGTTTTTTTATTGAAAATTGAAATAATTTTTAATTTATACATGTTTCGAATATCCAAGTATGTGCAACAGATTTATCATTGATACAGTGTTCAATTTACTTGGTGCCAGTTCTTGGACTTTAGGTTTTGCATTCCAGGCAACTCCGAATCCTGCAACGTTCATTGCTGGTAAATCATTACCTCCGTCGCCCACCATGCAGCTTGACTCAACAGGAAGATCAAATTCTTTGCAAAGCCTCAATAAGGTATCTGCCTTGTATTGGCCATCTACTACTGTTCCTTTGGTGAAGCCTGTGAGATAACCATCGGTATCAGTCTCCAAAATGTTGGCTTCAGCATAGTCCAAGTTTAATCTTCCTTTGATAAAATTTGCAAAGGGTATGAAACCGCCACTCAACACAGCCAATTTACACCCATTAGCATGCAAAGCTTCGCACAATTCTGGTACACCTTCAGTTACTACAAGTTTCTGCTTGATTTGTTCATACAATTCGTCGATTTTCAAGCCTTTCAATAATTTCACGCGCTCTTTCAAAGATTGTTTGAAGTCCAACTCATTATTCATCGCACGTTCCGTGATTTCACGTACTTTATCCTCTACATCAGCGTATGCTGCAATCAATTCGATAACTTCTTGATAAATTAGTGTCGAATCCATATCGAATACTATCAATTTCTTATGGCGAAATTCATTATTCAATTGCGCAATGATATCAACGTCTTCGAATGAATCGATGGCAAACTTCAGTAGATGATGGAAGTCTTCTACTGGGACTTCAATGGAACTGTTCACATAGATGTCGAGGGCATTTTCAGTTAGTTTTTTTTCACTTTCCACAGTGTAATCGCCAGAGGCTAAAGCAGCATTGACTTTGTTCAGGATGCCCGTCTTTCTCTCTTCGCTCAAAATTTTGTCATGGCTGATACAAGTGATAACGAAACGAGACATATTGGCTGATAGTAATGCTTGCTGTGCTGCACTTTACGCCGACGTATACAACCAATCTTTTTTTCCTCGACCGATTTACATGCGCTTAGAGCGAAGCCAGCAGGCAGCAGGCGAGTAAATCTACACAAATATATATATACTTTCCATATCTTAAAGATTTGGTGTGATACGAAAGAATGCAAAGGGTTAAGCCCATTTTGATGAAGCTGAGAACTTGATCTCTAGTTCTTGAATTAATGATGGAGCACTTGGGGTTCGAATTCTGTCCACCGAGCTTGAGGTGAAAAGTAAAACGAAATTATAAGCCACTGCACACCATAAACCGCAATAAATACCATTTTTTATGTAGATTACCTTAGGATACATGGACGGATCAAATATTCCAGCCAGCTTTATACATTCCATCGGGCTATTCGCGCCTTTGAGCTGGTTCTGCATGTACGTTTCCAGTTTATTCTTTAGCCGCCGAGTTGCTGGGAGTGTTCTGTTTTAGAAAGAAAAACAGTGCCGGCTTGAGGCACTGCATTGTCTTCTAGTGAACAAAGCGACTTGGATGGAGAGGTATTGTAAGAGGAAAACTAATGCATAGGCTTCTACGTTCCACTTGTATATGCACATTGCAACCGTTGTTGAGATAATAGGTCCATTGAAGCATGGGTTAGACATCTTGGGTAATTCCACCGCCAATGATCGATAAAGCCTTCTCGACTGGAATTTTCTTTGCGGAATATATATAGAGGTCCATTTTCTTAACTTTTATGTTTACTTGTTGTGTTGAATATTTCAGAATTTATATTGGAAAAACAAAAATTATTCTACATGCAACGGTGTGAAAAAAAAAACTTGTAATTCAACCCCAATTTCACATTCATTCGAGGAACAGTTTGTGAGAAGAGGAGAGGTTTTCCGATTTATATTCCATAATTCGGCCGTTCGGATACGTTTGACGAGGTGTGTTCGAGAAATGCAAAACTACAGCACGGATGGTGGCCTCCCCGTAGCGAAGGGCTCAGCTAGTTTCTGAAGAATGAGCTCAGGAATTTCATTGAGTTTTAGGCAAGAAACTTTACCATGCCGCACCTTCGCTGCTCACATTTTCAAACAGATCTGCATTTTGTATCGTAAATATCTGTATAGACGGGGAGACCCGCCGAGTCCGCTTTCTCAGATTGCATGAAATAATTTGAAGAGACAATGCAAAGTGGTCGAGGAGGCCAACCATTTGGTAAGCAGAACCAAAAGAGGTCAGGATTGTAGAGATTACTAGGTCCAGCATTGATTCCTAAGATGGCTAGCAAACAGTTACGTATTCTTGTTCCAGTCAAGAGAGTCATTGATTACCAAATTAAACCACGAGTAAATAAAGCTGGTACTGCCATCGAAACTAATGGTGTAAAGTTTAGCATCAACCCTTTTGATGATATTGCTGTGGAGGAAGCTGTTAGGATCAAAGAGAATAATAAATCACTAGTCGAGAACATTCATGCTGTTTCCATTGGCCCAACCAAAGCACAAGATATTTTAAGGAATTGTCTTGCTAAAGGTGCAGATACGTCAACCTTGATAGATATCAAAGACGTTCAGTTGGAACCATTGGCTGTTGCTAAAATTCTCAAAGAGGTTGCTGAGAAACAAAAGTCAAACCTGATCATAATGGGTAAACAAGCAATCGATGACGATTGTAATAACACAGGCCAAATGCTTGCGGGTCTATTAAACTGGCCGCAGGCTACAAATGCTGCAAAAGTGGAGTTTGTAGACCCTTCCAACATCAAGGTGACACGAGAAATTGATGGAGGTGAAGAGGTCATCAGTGCCACTTTACCCATGGTTATCACAACAGATTTGCGTTTGAATACTCCTCGTTACGTTGGATTGCAAAACTTGATGAAGGCTAAAAAGAAACCGATGGAGAAACTTACTTTAAAGGAGTTCAGCAATGTTGACGTGGAACCAAGATTGAAAGTGGTTTCTGTCGAGGAACCGAAGCCAAGAGCCCCGGGTATCAAAGTCAACTCAGTTGACGAGTTGATCGAAAAATTGAAAGAAGTTAAGGCCATTTAAAACTGATATCATTCCCTATATACGATATAAATTAATTTTTGATTCCGTATTTATCCTTGTACTCTACGTGCCATAAAGTTACGACTATTCGCCCTTAGCGTCGTGACGGGGACAGCATGACATTATCCATCATTCCTGGCGGTTTGCTGCTCATGTATTTCCGAGAATACCACTCATCAAACTTTTTTGAACTTTCGTCATGTACCTTGCATGCCTCTATCAGATTCTGGCATTCTTCGTACCACGGATCAAATATCTGGTCGCTGGGTTGCAAGGGCTGCAGTCTAATTTGTGGAATTTCGAGCCTTTTCAGGTCCATGCGGGGAAATTTCGATCCATGCGCATTATATAGCGGCAAATTCCGAAGAATATCCTCTGGAGTGCTGCTTGGGTTATCCATGGGAGCTGCAGGAATAGCTAATGTTCATTAGTTCGCAGGTGAAAGAGTCACAGCTCACCTTATCTTTCAAAAGAGGGACTTCGTCTAATGTGATGTAATAATTCTAGCGTCAGTAACGTCCGAATTTAAGACACCATTTCAAGAGTACTGCCCATCGGCCATATCATCACCGACTGTTCTGTATGGAGCCATCGGACATGTTCTTGGAAAAAACACATTACATCTCCAACTATATTCTGGCGATCGGTTATCCGAAAACAAATTGCAAGACACCGCATGAAGGTTCAAGTTCACGCATCTCTAACTAGCTTGCTCAAACTAAATTTTAGACCACCCACGACAGGACGGTGCCACTGACACTAAGTAAACCAGTCGTACCCAATGATTGAGCTACATTTGTCATTCGAATATCCAATTTTTGTTTCACATCAACTGTCGGCAAGTGAGTCAGTCCATATAAGTCAGTAACTATAAAGCTGTCATCTCTGGTGGCAACCTCGAAATTCGCTTCATAGTTAACTTTTATTAATACAAAATAGACGTGACATTGAAAAAATAAACATATGTTAAACACTACTCCGCTCAACATTGAGAAGTGGTTGAAGGACAATGAAACCCTATTACAACCACCTGTGAGTAATTTTTGTCTACACCGCGGTGGGTTCACTGTAATGATAGTCGGCGGACCAAATGACCGAACTGATTATCATGTAAACCCAACACCCGAATGGTTTTATCAGAAGAAGGGAGCAATGACTTTGAAAGTCGTTGACGAAGCTCTCAGTGGTGATGATAAATTCATCGACATTGCCATTGAGGAAGGAGATTCCTATCTACTACCTGCAAACGTTCCTCATAGTCCCGTTAGATATGCAAACACGATCGGGCTTGTCCTCGAGCAAGATCGTCCCGAGGGTGCTAACGACAAAATGAGATGGTATTGCTCTAAATGTAAAGAAATTGTTTGTGAGTTGGACTTCTATATGACTGACCTTGGTACGCAAGTCAGAGAAGGGATCGTTGAATTTGAAAGCGATATTAAGAAGAGAACCTGTTGGAATTGCGGCACATTGAACTTCTCCAGACCGCAGAGCGCTGAAACAGCAGCCGCATAATCTACTAAATTCAAAAATTATTTAATTTTGATATGTTTTGTAGCACCTAGTGTAAGACTATTGGTCTACGAGGAACGTTCCATTTTCGCTGAATTCCACTCCTATTTTTATAATTTTTTGTCATTTTATGAAGTAGCGTGCATGCGAAAAGCCGTTCGTTCTTGACAAAAAAAATATGGAATTCATCTCATCGGTCGCTCACCCTAGTTGAACAGGATAAGCGAAACCTCAGATATGTCTTGCGAATCACTGATTCACTCTCAAGATCCGAAGCACCCCGCCAACTTGATATGCACCTTATGCGAGCAGTTTTATCATAATAATTGGTGTACAGGTACAGGCGGGGGTATCTCAATCAAACATTTGGAGACCGGCCACTACTATATAGCACCATCAGGGGTGCAGAAGGAGCAAATGAAACCAGAAGACTTGTTTGTTATGGATGGCGAAACAAAACAATATCTAAGAGTGCCTAAGCAGCTCAAGCCAAGTGCATGCACCCCTTTATTTGTCGCGTGCTTTCATCATCGTGATGCTGGCGCAATTATTCACACCCACTCACACAATGCGGTTCTGTGTTCTTTGCTATTCGATAAAGAATTCAAAATTGCAAATATTGAACAGATAAAGGCTATTCCTAGTGACAAGGTAGATCCTGAAACCGGAAAACCGATTAATCTGTCATTTTTTGATACCCTCTCAATACCGATTATAGAAAATAAGGCCCATGAAGACCAACTTATAGGCTCATTGATGCAAACCTTTGAGGAGTATCCACATGCTTGTGCAGTAATAGTCAGAAGACATGGCATTTTTGTCTGGGGGCCGACTATTGATAAAGCAAAGGTTTTCAACGAAGCCATTGACTACCTTTTGGAGCTTGCAGTTAAGATGTATCAATTGGGGATTCCTCCAGATTGCGGAATAGGCGAAGAGAAGAAATACTTAACCAAAAGACAATAGGGGCCCTTTTTAGCTAAATATCAGTATTTAATTTTTCGATTGACTTTTCCAAACGGCTTCCCATATTAAGTATTCATCAGCAATCTTATTCTTAGTATTTTTCAATTTCGGTACACCTTCTAATTTTAATGTTGGATTGTCATTATCTTCTGGCATTCCACATAAAACAATTTCACTTCCTCGTAGCACTTGAGCCATACTAACCAGCTTATCGTTGGAATCGAATATATTGGAAAGAAGAAGATTTGTATATTTATCAAACCCCTCTAATGTGGCCACCAAGCATTCACCTTCGGTAGTAACTATGAGAATACGCTTTCCTAGAAAAGTTTTAAGCAGAGGGGACATTGCTTTCTTTCTCCTCTACCTTCCTACTGTTTTCCTAGGTCCTTCAAGTTTGCGAAGCGGCGACAATTCTTCAAATATATTTATCTTTCAAGACATCAAATAACCAAACTATAAAAAAAACAAATATAAGAAACTAATATTTCGCTATGACCAGTCATTCAGATGATATACCCACTGATCTTTCATCATCCCTATCCTCACCACCAAGGAATGGCACAATAAGAAGGGCTACAAATTCGGCGAGTTCTCAAGTTGAGCGGTTAGAGGAAGCTGATAAACAAATATTGGAATGGGCTGCCAAACTGGAGATGGAGAGCGTCGATTTAAGGGAGAAGTCTTCACAGCTTCTGAGCGTTTTGCAAAACAATTCCAAAGAATTATGTGGAGTAATGAAGAAATTGAATGAAGTACTAGTCAAGGAGGTCAATATAAAAGGTTAGTAAACAATAGTCCGGAAAACCCTTATCTTAAACCGAAAGGAGAGTACTGAGGTACTAACTAAACATGTTGCAGAGATAAAATCCTCCATAAGTGGTCTTTCCTCTCATCTTGAGGAACGGTTAAACAGCATCAACAATCAAGATAAAGAGACTGATCTTAAGGCTTTAAAAAGCATGCTACAGGATCGCTTCGATACGGCACAACAGCGAAGTGCCCAATCGGTTGAATTTACTCAAGAGCTCTTACTGAATATAACTAGGCAGTTGGAAAATGCTCAAAACGTGTTAGTCTCAATGTCCAGTGACATTAATTCTCTAAGTGACAGGCAAGCATGCGTGGAGAAGCGTTTGAATAGTCTTGAATTTCAAGACAGGGCTACTGATGGGTGCGGCAATAGTGTAACCGATGTTACTCTACATGGGACCACCTTGTCAAATGAGACTGAAGACGTGGTTAAGTATGTTGATGATCGAAAGACAAGACCTAAGAGCAGGGAAAAGCAGACCAAACGGCACCCTGAGAACAGCGCTTGCGTTAAAAGAATCGGAAAGAGGCGCAATCTTGCACAAACCAGAACGATCATACCTTGGGAAGAAATTGAAGCATACACTTCAAACATCTGAAAAAGAAAATCTTACTATCATTAGTTATACGTAATAGTTTTCTATTCAATACATCTATCCTTACATGATTTCATATTTCTATCCAAGTCAATTCCTAATGTTAAGGTCGCTACAGATCCTAAATTTTCGCCGTGGACCAAATTTTCATAATATAGTTGATAAGAGGGGATATATCTATCTATGAACTTTTTGACTTCCTCATCAGTCATTCCGTGTCCTGTACTAGCCTTTAATGCATGCTCTTGTTGTAGCCGCCAGGTATACACGTTATCAATTTTGTCCGCATCAAACACGATACCCAAGGAATGAAGCTTGGGGTTATCCCACAACAAATCGCTGTACAGTAGCAAGTTGGCATTAACTTGTACCATGTCTGAAGTTGTCTGTAAAACAGGGTGTGAATAAGGTTCAAGGATGGGCTTAAAGCCAAGAAACCACCCTTCCATCACAACAATATCGAGCGGTAGATTTATTTCTTTTTGTGCATCTCCTCTACCACCTTCACCATTGAATTTGGATTTGTCATAGGTAGGTAAGGAGATTTTTGATTTGTGACCCTTTGATAATGCTTCGATAAAACGAGCTAGAAGAGGAATGTCATGTGTTCCTGGAAGTCCTCTACCTTGCAGTAACTGATTATCAGGAAATGTTTTGCTTAGTTTCAATTGGTCATCATGAGTAAGGTAAAAATCATCAATTGACATGCTAGCTATATTTCTGGTTTCACCATATTTTTCAAACAGATACTTGTAAACCAGCGCTGCTGTATATGACTTACCAGATCCTTGTGGCCCTGATATTAGTATAAAGAGAGGCGTTTTATCTCCTGTAGTTTCGCGCTTCTGTAACCATTCCGGTAAGTACTCTTCGAGGAATGCAATACTACTTTGAAGAATCGAAGTAGGGCTATCGACCATCTTTTGATGTCTTCAAATATCACTTGTTTGAATCTCTATGTATGTAGCTCCTTATTCACTTACGTTCTATTCGTATTTATACGGGCTAGCCTGTTGTCGCCACAAGATACTTCAAACTTTCACTGCGGAAGAATATTATTCCAACAAGCCCCTTAGTTCGTTTGATAGCAATACTTAAAACCTCGCAAATAGGATTCGGAGACCTATGACGAAGTTAAATACAGCAAATATAAATATGGCCTCGAGTTAGCTAAGAGATCGAGAATTTTTAAGGTGATCTCATCGTTTTCAGCCAGTATGATGTTTTTCATATGTTGATGAGTCCTTTCGGAGTCTGAATATTAATTCCAACAATCTCGGGATTCTTTCGATGATTGGGAGGAGAGTTTGAACGAGCTTTAAAATTACAAAGGCGCAAGATCGTTTGAAATTGACTAGGCAGTAAACAAGTTCCTGGATTTGAGTAATTCAATTGCAATGGCGTCGAAATACGTGGTTTTAGAAAAAGTGCTTGAATTGACTAGACAATCTTCGTCAGTGTTTGTCACAACTTCATTACCTGCAGCTCCAGTTCTCGCTAGAGGGACCTTCGGTGGGACACTAGTGGCTCAATCCTTGCTGGCGTCTTTACACACTGTTCCGTATAATTTTGTACCTACTTCACTCCACTGCTATTTTGTTAGTGGAGGCGATCCTAATAATATGATTGCTTATGATGTCGAAGATTTGAGACACGGGAGGAACTTTATTCACAAGCAAGTTAGGGCATACCAGAAGGAAAGGCTAATATTCACAAGCACTGTCTTATTCGCCAAGGAGAAACATGACCATGATTCGCTACATCACCTCAAGACAATTGAGCCAAGTAAAAAGCCTAATATCAACGAATTCTCAGATGGAGCAGATTTGTTTCAAAAACAAATTGTTCAGGATGATAAGTGGAAGAGGTATGCCAAGTTGCAGCCATCAATGGCAAAACCTGGGCTAATTCAAAAACAGCTCGAATCTTTTCAATACGGACCTATCCAATATAAATTTCCGGAAGATCTTTTCTATTCTCAAACCCAAACGGATGAGCTAGACCAGTTTGTTCGCATAAGAAACCCCGTAACGACCGCTAGATCGGCAAACAAGATCACACCTTCCAAAATTACTCCAGAAAACGATTATCGCTATAATTACGTTGCTTTTGCTTATCTTTCTGACGCATATTTTCTATTGACAGTTCCTTATTTCCATAAACTACCAATGTACTCTCATAAGTTTAGCGTTTCCTTGGATCATTGTATTTATTTTCACGATGTGCCCAAAGTCAATGATTGGATATATTTGCAAGTGAAAAATCCGAGATCTCATTGGGACAAACATCTACTTCAGGGCGAGTATTTTGACCCTGAATCGGGTGAAATCGTTGCAAGTGTATCACAAGAGGGTTTAGTAGTTTACGACTCAGAAAAGGAGATCAGATCAAAGTTTTGAGCGTACCAGAATCACAAATATTTTCTTTCTTTCTTTAAGTATACATTATAACTATATATAGGGGCAAACATTTGATCTAGAACATACCCTCGATTTCGCCGTCTTCGTCAACTTCAACATTCATGAAACCACAATGAGTTGGTAGACCTGGAATTGTTTGGATTTCCGCAGCCAAAGCATATAAGTAACCAGCACCAATAGATGCCCTAATATCCCTGATTGGGAAGGTGAACCCAGTTGGAACACCCTTCAAATTAGCATCATGAGATAAGGAGTATTGCGTTTTGGCAATACAGATTGGCAATTTAGAAAAGCCTTGCTTGGTGTACAATTCAATCTTCTTTTGAGCTTCAGGCAGGAAATTGACATCCTTGGCACCATACATATCTTGAGCAATTTTGGTAATCTTGTCTTGCACAGAGCCTTCAGTGTCATATAAGAATTTGAAGTCTTTGTTGGTCTCATCTTGTGTAACCTTAATTATACCTTGTGCCAAGTCAATGGCACCGGCTCCACCTTCTTCCCAATGGTTGGAAACAATGGCATCGTGGGCACCGGCTTTGAGTGACTCTTCTTTTATAACTTGATGCTCCAAGTCAGAGTCAGAAGACATCTTGTTGATTGCAACTATAACTGGTAAGTTATATTGTTTAGCGTTAGCAATATGTTTAGCCAAGTTCGCACAACCTTTTCTCAAAAGATCGACATCCTCATTCAAGTAGGCAGCTGGCAAAGGAGCTCCCGCTTTGACTTCAGGACCACCTCCATGAACTTTTAGAGCTCTCACTGTCGCAACAATGACAACGACATCTGGTGTTAAGCCAGAAGAACGGCATTTGATGTTGATAAATCTTTCACCACCCATTGTGAAATCGAAACCAGCTTCAGTAACGACATAACCAACATTTTCATTTTTGACCTCCTTAGGTAATTCGGGATCCACACCAGCCAATTTAAGAGCCATTTTGTCAGCTAGAACAGAGTTAGCACCAATGGAAATATTGGCAAATGGTCCAGCGTGGACGAAAACTGGAGTACCTTCCAAGGTTTGCATGATATTCGGTTTAATAGCATCCTTCAGCAAGGCAGTCATAGCGCCGGCACAACCGATATCCTCACATGTAATTGGTTCGCCACTCTTTGAGGCCGCGATAACAATGTTACCTAGACGTTCTCTCATGTCAGTCAAATCGTTACACAACGCCAAAATGGCCATACATTCCGATGCAACAGAGATATCGAAACCTGTCTTTCTTGTGAAGCCTTTTTCGGTTGGTGCCTCACCAACAGTTATGCCTCTTAAAAATCTATCGTTACAGTCAACAACTCTCCTCCAGGTGATAGTTTCTGGGTCAATATCTAGACGAGCGAACCTAGCAGCTTCTTCAGGGGTCAAGTCGTTAGGGTTTGTCTTATTAATGCCTAGTTTCTTTAATCTCTTTTGCATCGTTAAAGTAAACTTTCTGACACCTTTCTTTGCTGGAACCAATCTCTTGTACAACGCAGCATCCTTTTGTGTAGTCTCGTGGAACATTCTGGTATCGATGGCAGCCGCCAATAAATTGTTAGCCATCGATATAGCGTGAATGTCACCCGTGACATGTAAATTGAACTCATCCATAGGAATGACTTGAGAATAACCACCACCTGCGGCACCACCTTTGATACCAAAGGTTGGACCCATTGAAGGCTGACGAACATTAGCAAAAACAGTCTTGTTCAAATGAGCACCTAGAGCCTGAGCCAAACCAACTGTAGTTGTGGACTTACCTTCACCCAATGGGGTTGGTGTAATACCGGTAACTAAAACATATTTACCATTCTCCCTTTCCTTTAAACGATCCAGCAATTTCAAATTAACTTTAGCTTTTGTGGAACCGTATGGTTCTAGTTCGGAGGGTAAGATACCGGCCTCCAAGGCAACTTGACTGATGTGTTTAGGTTGCTGGGCTCTTGAAATCTCAAAATCGGATGGGACAGGTTTTTGCAGATCTAGAGGCAAAGCTTGAAACTTACAAAGCTTTCCACCAGTTTCTAGTTGACGCTTGGCCGCAATCAATGTGTTCTCCATAAGCATAGCAACAGTCATTGGACCGACACCACCTGGAACTGGGGTGATCAGCTTAACATATTTCAAAGCTTCTTTGAACTCAACGTCACCGACGTTTCTGAAGCCAGATTTCTTTGTAGAGTCCTCAACAAAGTTCGTGCCTACGTCAATGACAACAGCACCCTTTTTGTTGTTCTTGAACCATTCACCTTTGACAAATTCTGGCTGGCCAATAGCTACAACAACGATATCAGCGTCATCTAAATAACTTGGTAAATTCTCAGTCTTTGAATGAGCAATTGTAACGGTAGAATCATGGGATTTCAATAGTTCTGCAACTGGCGATCCGACAATGTCCGACCTACCTATAACAACAGATCTTGAACCAGCAATAGTTACACCATTCCTTTTTAGAAGTTCAATGATGCCCTTTGGTGTGCAAGGCAGGAAGAATGGCTTACCATTCCTCTTATTCAATTCACCAATGTTGATTGGGCCAAAGCCATCGACATCCTTGGATGCGGTCACTGCAGAGGTGATCTTGTCCTCGTCAATATGCTTTGGTACAGGCAGTTGAACTATAACACCGTGTACTTTGGGGTCTTCGTTCAATGCTTCGATTTGAGCCAATAATTGTGGTTCGGTAATATTGTTTGACAATGGGATGAAGTCAGCTTCAATACCGGCTTCTTTGGCCGCTTTGCACTTCATACGCACATACGTGGATGAATCCTTTCTGCCACCAACTTGGATGATACTCAAATGAGGCTTGAAAGATGGGTTTTGTGATTTTAGTTGATTGATCTCATTGGTTATTTCTTGGCGAATAGCCTGAGCACAAGCTTTACCATCGATCAATTGAGCAGTCATTTTTCGGTTCTTAAGAACTAACTTTATTAACTAATCTACTGGTTAGGTCCGATTAGAGAGCACTATATTCAGAGTGAGATGAATAATATGTTCAACCTGCCAATGGTTTTTGTAAACTCTCCTGAGAAAGATATCGTTATGAGACAGAAATGCTAAACGAAATATTTTATATAATTTCTCGAGTCATGCAGACATCTCGCTACAAAAGTACACACAGGGCTACATATCGTTGGCATCCTAGAATACTGTTGCCAACCTCGCTGGACCAAGGCGGAATATGATAAGTTTCCAACGAAGGAGTCAGATCACATCTTTTTTTCACTTGTAGAAGTCAAATGAAAATGTGAAAAAAACAAAAAAATCACGAAACTGATGCTGCATGTGAAGAAGCGTCGTATTTTACCTGGAATGCGGGCAATGCCCGACGGGTTGCCGCCTCATGTTCAATGTACCATGAGACGGCCACAATTCACAATATGGAAGCGTCCATGTGACTTTGTGCAAAGGCCTTTGACATTTCTGATATCTCTGAAGCTTCAAACACAACGTAGGACGAACTGCTTAACATTGGCAAGGCCGATCGCATGCCTCATCGAGGTGATGGCACAGAAAGCTTTCCATTTGAAGTCTTCAAGCTGATATCTTTGTGTGTATGGGTTCTGCAGACTGATGAGAAATGTATGAAGTTTGTATCTTTGTAAACCTTGTTATGTGTTGCACTCACTAGGCCTTCTGCAGAACATCTTGTATCGATCTGGCGTTTCTTGCATTGGCACAGCCTGCGAAGCTGTAGCGAAGCTGACGCGAGGTTGGATTGGTGCGCGATGACGGGCCACTTGGAAAGATCAGGAGAACAGGCTGTGAAGCATAAACTGCTTTCGTAGATGTCTTTCAAGGACTTGACAGAGCAGCTTACCTAGCCTCGCCGAAAGATTATGGGCAATTGATCGGTATCGATTCTTGTTCTCTGTATACTACTTTAAGTATTGCGCAGATACTACTGCAGGATCCATCACGTAAGCCCGAACGAGCAGGCCACAAATTCTCCTGTCTGCTGGATCTCCCCACGAGTCATCTGACTCTGTAAACATTACTTGTTGCCGTATATCTGTTTACAGCGGGAGAAAAGGACCAGGAACTCGGCGGCTAAACTATCCACCGGAAACTCTGGCCACTCCGACGACATACAAGCGGAACGGAAGGATTACCCAGTAGTCTAACACTCAATCCTGATTTCTGCTCAGCTGTCCGGCCAACTGTTCGGTGGCTGGAGTCGAGTTACACAACTAAAAGGACGCTCAGAGCGAGCCCAGCTGTCCAGAGAGCCACCTGACCTCCCGGGCACTTGGATGAAGCAAGAATTCATCAAGTAAGATTCTTGAGAGCAAAGGATTGCGATTCGACCTGCACAGTTTCTGCACCATGTAAGCGAACAAGGCGAAGGCCACTCGAAGGCGGATGTAGTTTAAATTACAGAGGCGCTAGCAGAGAGATATTATGGGATCTCGAGGAGGCATGTTGACAAGACCCAAGCGTCGGTCCTTACATGCTGCTGCAAGATTCGCGGCTTGTGCATGAGAACGCCGCACTTACTGTTGTTGATCAAGAATACGCTGTATTCTAGTCGGGAGTATCAGCTTATGGGGACATATGGTAGACCGTCTGACGTGAAAAATCTAAATGCGCTTCAGTAAGAATAAGAAAGATACTATGTGCCAGTGAGGCAACTTGTTTTGCTGTGCAAGGGGTGGTCCATCGGCAAAATGGGCCTCGTGATATTTTGAGTAAGAACCAATATTCGAAGCAGAGTTGGAAGGGCAGGATCGCTTCGAGCTAAGAATTGGCGTCTCAGGTTCAACCGTAAAACCAAGCATGGCCGTAATTGTTCCTGATCGAGCCATTACAGCCGCTCGATCTTGGCGGGCGACAAGGTGCTGCAGCTTGAAACGAACCTCCGCTTTCGGCGGGTTTTTAGTGCCCAGATATTCTGTTGAGATTTTAGTGGCAAGTGCGGGCGGGAGCCTCCATTAGAAACATTAGCCCTTTTAATTGTGGTTTGTTGAAGATTTCTCGTGGACTGTAAGATTCCAGATATTAATTAAACCGTGCAGACAGACTTGCCGGACGGCCCTCGCTGCCCAGCGCGTTTTAAGGTAGTAAGTTACATTTCTGTAGCTTAAACAAATTTAAAGTGGATCAACAAAAAGGCTGCTGTCGGGTGTGCCAATTGACTAGGTAAACACAACACATTACTTTCAGATGAGTGGCAAGATCGCGGTAACTTCAGGACTACCAGAGCCATGGACTGTGAGATACAGCAAGTCAAAGAAAAGGGAGTACTTCTTCAATCCTGACACCAAGCAATCCCAGTGGGAAGAGCCTGAGGGAACTGACCACGAAGCATTTAAAAAGTATCTTGCCGAGCATCCGGTACGTGTGAGGTGCTTGCACCTGTTGATCAAACACAAGGACTCTCGCAGGCCTGCTTCGCACAGATCGGAAAATATTACTACTACAAAGGAGGAGGCTATTGAGGAGCTGGAAACTTTCAAAGAGAGACTGGATAAGGAAGATTTCGAAGGCCTAGCCAAAGAGAGGTCAGACTGTTCATCTTTCAAGAGGGGGGGTGACCTAGGGTGGTTTGGTAAAGGTGAGATGCAGCCTAGCTTCGAATCAAGTGCCTTCAACTTAAAAGTTGGCGAAGTAAGTGACATTGTCGAATCAGACAGTGGCGTTCATCTAATTAAAAGAGTGGGTTGAGAAAGAGGACATGTATAGATATATGTATGTATGTATGTTACCATGACCAAATATCAGCCTGGTAATCTTCAGTAACTGTTGTGTCTTCACCATAAATATCCTGCCAATGATTGAAACCACCTCTTAAGATCCATACTTCAAAGTTGCTTAGGCTTGCTTCGGGTAGTTGTCTGAGAAGCTTCATCGCAGCGGATGGCCCTCTTTGCTGAGACTGTGCGCAATGGAACACGACATTTATTCTATCACTCTTGGAACTTTTTTTTAATTCATCTAATCTATCAATTAACCCCTCCATTGAGTCCCCGTCATGGGAAAGTGCTTTATAAGGGCAATTCCAGCAACCCTTAATGTGGCCTCCCACATAATCAGATCCCCTGACATCGATAACTTGAAACGGCTCGCCCAAAGATGTACTGCCTTGTTTCAGCCATTGGAATAGCTGGGGGGCATCGACATATTTGATGTTGGTTACAGATCGTGCCGCCATGTTGGGAAACAAATTTGCTATGTGTTGTCTTCCTGTATAAAAATCTATTGAAGAGAAAACACAGCGATTGCTCAGATTTGTTCCATCAAAATATTATGTAGCTGCTTGTGCAAGAAGCATCCTCCGACAAGCGTCTTACTGCTGAACTCTACGAAATAGTCAATGTGACGCTTTACGGTCACACTCGACCCAAAAAGGTTAATCAAATAGGCAAGACATGTTTGGCCAGGTTATAATTTCCTCCATTTCTGACATTATATCAGAGAAAGTGGAATTCCAATTGCATTATGCTCTACCCCACCAATATGAGAGCAACAGAATCGTTCTCTAACAAACTCACCATGCACCCGCGACTTCGGAGTACCCACCACGGCGAAGCACTGTTTTCTCCTGTCATCACGGGCTGTCTTGATTGCCTAAGAGAGATATCACGCCGACTTTACGTTCATCGATTCAGGCTTATGAACTTTTCTGACAGCTGCCATTCTGAACAGGAAATAGTAAACTCGAAAAACAACAAGTGGTCCAGAGATATTGCGCTGAAGACATGGCTGCAGTCCTATCTTGCTGAAGGTAGAGTACACAAGAATAATAGGACTACCAAAGGCCGCTGGGCTGCACACCTCATTCTATAAATGCGCAAGAACTGCCTTTACCCCTGCGAAGCTTGCAGGACACATTTGTCCAGGGCTCACCTTCTCCTACTACACGAAGCTCGATCGTAATCAAGCATGGCTGCAATGACACGCAGTGCGTTCCACGACAGGGTCTCGTAAAATCGCACTAACTTGCTAGTACGCGTGACACTGAATTAAGAGAGGGCTGGAGGCGCGGAGAGGCTTCCAGCCCCTCCAAGCGGAGCCTAAGCTCCCATGCATTCGCTTGAATTGCAAGTTACTAATGAATTGGAGGTTTAAATACCCTAAATATCTGTGTACACGCCCCTGTTCACCCGGCGCTTAGAAAGGTTGTCGTTCTTCTTACGTTGCGTTTTCACATGTGGCCCAAGAAGGGCGAAGTCAGATGCCCTTCTGAAAAAAATGTATTGCCTATCTAAGGCCACAAACTTATTTGCTCTTGTAACAAGAAAGACAATAAAGTACTCGAGAGCGATTGGGATGAGCCATTCTTCAAAAAACAGCTCTCTTAAGAGCAGGCTGTCAAGCTCCTCATTTTCTAACCTTTTCCATTTGAATAAGAAGAGAAAGAGAGATGAAGATGAAGACACAGAAACTAGCCACAGTGATGGTGACATTGACTCTTCAGAAAGCAGCTTCAAGTTAAGGCCAAGCAATTTGAGGAAAAGTCGCAAAGTTCAATTGCAGGAAGACCAAAAAAAGTTTGAAGAACTCGAAAAGCAGTATGACTCTGAACTGCCAGAGAATTTACGAAAATTCAGACCAAGGGGATATCGTTTCAATCTACCACCTAAGAACAGACCCATAAGGGTTTATGCAGACGGTGTGTTCGATCTTTTCCACTTGGGTCATATGAAGCAACTGGAGCAGTGCCAGAAATCGTTGCCGAACGTTAAATTGATATGTGGTATTCCAAGTGATAAAGTAACCCACAAGCTCAAGGGGCTCACTGTTTTAACGGATAAACAACGTTGCGAATCTCTGAAACACTGCAAATGGGTAGATGAAGTGATTCCAAACGCCCCATGGGCAATCACTCCTGAATTCTTACTGAAACATAAGATTGATTACGTTGCTCACGATGATCTGCCATACGGAAGTGCCGACAGTGACGACATTTATAGACCAGTTAAAGAAATGGGTAAATTTCTGGTGACGCAGAGAACGGATGGGATCTCAACCAGCGATATTATAACTAAAATCATCCGGGACTATGATCAATACCTAATGAGAAATTTTGCTCGTGGTGCCACCAGAAAGGAACTGAACGTTTCATGGTTGAAGAAAAATGAGTTAGATTTCAAAAAACACGTTAATGACTTCAGGTCTTACTTTAAGAAGAACCAAACCAACATAAATAACGTCTCCAAGGATCTGTATTTTGAAGTCAGGGAAATTTTACTGAGGAAAACTCTGGGCAAGAATCTTTATTCTAAACTCGTGGGTGGAACGATTGATAACGATTTGAAAAGGACTTTACAGAGAGGTAAAAGACTGATAAGGGAGAAGAGTCCTGCAAGTGAATTCGCTAGCCAATTTACGGGCGAGAACGAGCGTTTTACTAGCTCAAATACTAACAGCTTGACAGATGAGGAAAACAGCGGCGATGATGATGATAATGATGATAATGTATCCTTACCTGGCGACAACGCAACAACTTCAGAGGATGCCGATGATGCCAGTCGCAGTGAGGAAGAAAGAGATAATAAGAAGTAGTTGAACCCTTTCAATCTCTTTGTCATACTCTATGTAACATGGTAAGGTGATTTCGTTTTTATAAGATGTATTAGATGATTAAATAGAACTCCGAACCAGTTATTATACCCTCTTGGAGATCTGGCAGTAATCATTCTTTACTGAGGCCGTTATGCACTGTCTTGGCCTGAACCGGCTTCTGATGACAAAAAGGATCTTTTTTTTTTCAGAATTTTTCACGGTGATGCCAAAAAAAGGAATTTTGACATTGAAATATTTTGTATAATTGAACGTTGTTTGCAATAAGACTCATCCCAATGAAAAAACGATATTCCAATTAGACTCGATAACCAAGTTCCATACAACTATACAATTATGGGCGTATTAGGAAGAATTGCAGGTAGTAGAAATTTCTCTACTACCAGATCTCTGGCCAAGAAGCTGAACAAGTACTCCAATATCATCACAGAACCTAAGGACCAAGGTGCGTCCCAGGCGATGCTATATGCGACCGGTTTCAAACAAACCGATTTCAGCAAAGCCCAAGTCGGTGTTGGTTCTTGCTGGTGGTCTGGTAATCCATGTAACATGCACTTGATGGATTTGAATAATAGGTGCTCAGAATCCGTTGAAAAAGCTGGTTTGAAGGCGATGCAATTTAACACGATTGGTGTTTCTGATGGTATCTCCATGGGAACTACAGGTATGAGGTACTCTTTGCAAAGTAGAGAGATCATTGCTGACTCCTTCGAAACCATCATGATGGCTCAACATTATGACGCAAACATTGCCATCCCATCATGTGACAAGAATATGCCTGGTGTTATGATGGCTATGGGTAGACACAATAGGCCATCGATTATGGTTTATGGTGGTACCATTATGCCAGGTCATCCAACTTGCGGATCTGCCAACATTCCACAAAACATTGATGTCGTGTCTGCTTTCCAATCGTACGGCCAATACATCTCCAAACAGTTCAACGAAAAGGAAAGAGAAGATGTGGTTCAACACGCTTGTCCCGGTCCAGGTTCATGTGGTGGTATGTATACTGCCAATACGATGGCCTCTGCCGCTGAAGTTTTGGGTATCACTGTACCAAACTCTTCTGCATTCCCAGCAGTCTCCAAGGAGAAGCTGCTAGAATGTGACAACATCGGTGAGTCTATAAAGAAAACCTTAGAGCTAGGGATTTTGCCTCGTGATGTGTTTACTAAAGAAGCCTTTGAGAATGCGATTACTTATGTCATCGCCACGGGTGGTTCTACCAACGCGGTTCTACATTTAGTTGCTATCGCACACTCCGCCGGTATTAAGATTTCCCCTGACGATTTCCAAAGAATCAGTGACAAGACTCCTCTATTAGGAGATTTCAAGCCATCAGGTAAGTACGTCATGGCTGATTTAATCAAGGTTGGCGGTACCCAATCTGTTATTAAATTCTTATACGAAAACGGATTCTTAAACGGTAGCACTATCACCATTACCGGTGATACTCTTGCCGAGCGTGCAGCCAAAGCTCCAGCTCTCCCAGAAGGCCAAGATGTGATCAGACCTATCTCACAACCAATCAAAACAAGTGGTCATCTTCAAATTCTATACGGTTCTCTAGCCCCAGGCGGTTCCGTTGGTAAAATTACCGGTAAGGAAGGTACGTACTTCAAAGGTACAGCCCGTGTTTTTGAAGAAGAACCTCAATTTATTCAAGCTTTGGAAAAAGGAGAAATCAAGAAAGGTGAAAAAACCGTCGTCGTCATTAGATATGAGGGTCCCAAAGGTGCTCCAGGTATGCCAGAAATGCTGAAACCATCTTCTGCTCTTATGGGCTATGGTCTAGGAAAAGACGTCGCCCTACTAACAGACGGCAGATTCTCAGGTGGTTCTCATGGATTCTTGATCGGCCACATTGTTCCAGAAGCTGCTGAAGGTGGTCCAATTGGTTTAGTGAAAGATGGCGATGAAATTGTCATCGATGCTGACAACAACAAGATTGACCTTTTGATCTCTGAACAAGAGATGGCCGAACGTAAGTCTAAATGGAGTCCACCAGCCCCTCGTTACAATAGAGGTACTCTATCCAAGTATGCAAAATTGGTGTCTGATGCATCTCACGGTTGTGTCTTGGACGCATGAATATCTACTTAGAAGAAGGTCTTCCAAGTGTCACGAATCTTTATGCTTTTTTCAATTTATCAACTTCCAAATTATTTATTATGAATTAATCGGTTTATAAACTATTTAAATAATGGAGATAGTCCATGGAATGGACAGCTCTCAAATCACATTTGAAGCACGTCGGAGATGTGCTTCTTCTTGTCTTCGGTCATGTGCTTAAGGTTTGAAAAATTTCAACGCCGTAAGCTCATCTCAAAAACATGTATGGGAAATGCGTATATTCCTGATTCAGCTACGTCAGAAAGCTAATTGAAGATGTTGGCAGTGACTTCTGATGCCATATTTATAGGTGCGAACAAACAGACGGAAGTAAGCGATTTTCATAAGGATGCCAAGACCGTTGCGTTTGGAGCAGGAAAGACCATTGCTCTGTGGAGGCCTCTTGATGAATTGTGTAAAGGTGTCTACACCACTTTGAAGGGCCATGATGCTGATGTAACTTGTGTCAAGTTCATGTATCATAACGATCATATGATCTCTACCTCAGAAGATTGCCACGTCAAAATCTGGAAGTTTTCAACTCTTCAATGTGTTCAAACTATCAAACACTACGAACACACCCTAGTTGCTTTAGCGGTTGCAAAGAACATGTTTGTTATCGGAAGTGCCAGCGGTGTTATATCTGTTTGGACTTTCAAAGATGGGGAATACTCCCTAAGCACAGAATTCTCTATTCGGAATGGAATTTATCCGTTGACACTGACGCTGACAGAAATTCAAGAGGGCAATTTTCTGCTGGCGATTGGCGGTACCACCGTAAACCTATTCCTGTACTGTCTGAAAATTCAGGACTCTGAAGTCACGAAGTGCCAATTGGTGGCGCAACTGGAAGGTCACGAAGATTGGATTAAATCTTTAGCATTCCGTAGGATGGAAACTCCTGGCGATTTCCTTCTAGCGTCTGGATCTCAGGACAGATACATAAGGCTATGGAGAATAAAAACGAATGACTTGATAGACGATTCTGAAGAAGACCAAGAGAAACCTAGCCTGTTGAGCAACAAAAAGTACAAGTTTAAGATGGACTCTGATTTACGTGTGGTTGTCTATTTTGAAGCGTTGATCATGGGCCATGATGACTGGATATCTTCATTGAAGTGGCATGAAACACGTCTAGAACTGTTGGCGTCCACAGCAGACACATCGCTAATAGTCTGGGAACCAGATGAGACTTCTGGTATCTGGATATGCGGTTCAAGGCTAGGCGAAATATCCACAAAAGGTGCGTCTACCGCAACAGGATCATCTGGTGGCTTCTGGTCCTGCCTGTGGTTTTCTAACGATGGCAAGGACTACATTCTGACAAACGGGAAAACCGGTTCCTGGAGAATATGGTCTTCGGAAGACAAACTCTCCTGGGAGCAACGTATAGGGACATCAGGTGCCACGAGAGAAGTTACAGATTTATCGTGGTCTCCAAGTGGAGAGTATATGCTGGCAACCTCGTTAGACCAAACAACGCGTCTCTACGCGCCATGGTTGTACAACGCCTCTGGAGTAAAAAGGCCTGTCGAAACATGGCACGAATTTTCCAGGCCGCAGATTCATGGCTACGATATGATCTGCGTTGAGCCAATTTCTAACAGCAAATTCGTTAGTGGTGGTGATGAAAAGATTCTGAGATCTTTTGACCTACCTAAAGGTGTGTCTGAAATACTCGGGAAGTTTGTCGGATGCAAATTCCAGGCTCGCAGCGATTTGCCTGTTTCCGCATCGCTGCCTGCTCTGGGGTTGTCAAATAAAGCCAACACTTCCCGCGACCACGAAGAAAGTGAGGATGAGGACCCCGATGCTCGCGAAACGAACGACAGCAAGAATATCTCGTATGATCTTGCATCCGGTTTGATCGATCCGCCTTCAGAAGACCAACTACAGAGACACCTGCTGTGGCCTGAAATTGAAAAATTGTATGGCCACGGGTACGAAATAGCGTGCGTCGACGTTTCTTCGGATTCAACTCTAATTGCGTCTGCATGTCGGTCCAACACTCCACAACATGCTGTTATTCGTATATTTGACACCAAGAATTGGTCAGAGGTGAAGCCCTTCTTATCCTTTCATGCGCTAACCATCACGAAATTGAGATTCTCCAAGGACAATAGGTTATTGCTGAGTGTATCCAGAGACAGAAAATGGGCTATCTGGGAGCGGAATTTCGAAGACAATTCATTCGCCTTGAAACACAGCAATGAGAAGGCTCACACAAGAATTATCTGGGATTGCGACTGGGCTCCCCTGGAGTTCGGAGAGGTTTTTGTAACAGGAGCAAGAGACAAATCGATAAAAGTATGGAAGAATGACGATGCGACACACGATTTTGCGGTCGTGGGATCTCTGAAGCTCGGCGAACCCGTTACAGCGGTATCGGTGTATGGCTCTGCGATTGAGGGGAAAATTGTCATTGCAGTTGGCCTAGAAAGTGGCCCAATTCAAATTTACAGCTTCGGTTCGGCCTTCGAGCTATTGACAGAGCTTGACGACAGCATGACCCCGGCAGGCAAGATCATGCGGTTGAGATGGTCAAGCCTGCAGAGAGACGGCAAATTGTCCCTGGGCGTGGCCAGTAGCGACTGCTCGTGCAGAGTCTACTCCCTCCACCTTTAGTGCCTGCCCGCCGCACAGATGGAGGGGGGGCGCCCGCTTGCGGTGACTGATATATAGAGATAGATTTTGTACGTATGTGTGCGTTATATAACTATGTGCCAGCTTTTGAACCACTGCAGATATAAGTACTTGTGGGACGGCCCGTTCATGCCTTGGCACAAGGGCGCGAAGAGGATGTAGATGTAGACACAGCCACTCATCAGTGCCGCGTAAGTGACAAGCCTCAACCACGAAGGCGCCTTCCGCAAGGAGTAGTCCACCACAAACGCAAACGTCAGTATGGCGAAGTACAACGCAGGCACATAATGATGCACGTAGGTCACTCGCCCCATCGTCACGAAGGGCAAGTACTGCGCCAGCCACGACACAAACGGGAAGAGGCCCTGAATGGCAAAGCGCCAGACCTCGTCGCCCGTCAGATCGATCCGCTGTCTCCTCCACTGGATCAGCAAATTCAGAAAAATCAGCACGAACACGAACAGCGACGCCGTGGACAGCCAGGTGTTGAACGGCGACCCCATCAGGTAGTACTTGGCCAGGTTGCCCGACCAACTGCACATCCGCAGACCGGTATGCAGCACCGGCCACTCCCACGCCTTTGTCGCCAGACTGTCGTACTTGTCCCCATCCGGCACCAGCGCGTTGTTCGAGGCGGCCATCGCAAAGTTGATCAGGACAAAATCGGTCCAAAACTTCGACTTGGGCGGGACGTAATCCGGCGCACTGGCCAGGTGGCGGTTCCAGTGCTCCTCCACGTTCCACCACGTCGACTTGTCCCGGTGGCTCCACGAGTACTTGCAAACGATCTCGGACTGCTTGAAGCCCCACGTCGGATACGAGAACCCCGTCGACGTCAAGTAGCAGCCGAGCTGCTTGTGCCTCAGTCTGAAAAAAGTAGAGACCGGGTGCAGCCTGCGCCGGTCCTCCTTGGGAAACGCCGCGTTCGACGAGTCGAGCTGCTCCACGATCTCAAGCACCCAGTCGTCCTTCAAGTCGCCCACCGTCTCGGAGCCATAGCCGGACACCTCGAAATTGCCCCGCGACACATGCGACGGTATCTCGTGCGAGTGCAGGTTGCAGCCCGAGTTCGCGTGGCCCAGCCGCACCGTGGCCCCGTCCTCCACCGCGACCAGCTCGTGGTCCAGCGTGTCCTCCCCGTCCAGCTTCAGACCCGACTCTCTCGAGAACTTGATCTGCCACACGTTGTTGCTGTCCGCGAACCCGTACCCGGTCACCTGCTTCTGCCGCGAGCCCTCCGGGTACGACTGCACATGCGAGTGCAGCAGGTTCGGGCTCAGCCCGTGCGACCGGATCGTCACGTTCGACCCGAACATCACCTCCCGCGGACTGTTCTCGATCTTGTTGTTCTCCAGGTTGATCTGGAACAGCGTGTTCGTCGACCCGTCCCCGGTGCCCGACTTGTACAGCAGCGCAAAGTGGACCCTGAAGCAGCACAGATAGATCAGAAACGGGATCGCGATCAGGTCCACCACGCGGATCGCCCAGTGCCTGAACAGCCGCGTGTCCCCCGTGCAGTGCAGCTCGTAGAGCTCCCCCACCGTGTACAGCCCCACCACCAGCGTCACAAAGAGCCCCACCCACTTCACAGAGCACACGCACCCGATCGACACTCCCGTCAGCAGCATCCACACAGACCACCCGCGCGTGAACGCGCGCCGTCTCAGCGTGTACAGCTTCACCATGCACCCGAACGTCGTCGCCGTGAACAGCAGCAGCATCGAGTCCAGCAGGATAAACTTCGACAGCACCACAAACGAGTGCTCCAGCGTCACCATCAGCGTCACCAAGTACGTCGTCAGCACCCCAAACCCCATGTTCGCAGACGTGAAGTACGCCACGGGAGCACACAGCGCCCCGAACACCGCGTTCAGCTGCCGCATCCGCCTGTAGTCCACGTTCGCCGGGTACGCGCTATTCGACTCGAACTGGAACTCCCCGTCGAACCCCGCCAGCCACTCGCTCAGCGCTATCAGCATCTTCCCCAGCGGAGGGTGCACGTCGTGGTAGAACTCGTGCTTGATGTAGTACGACCCAAACTTGCCAAAGTGCGCCTCGTCCCACACTACGTTGTTGTTCTGCCCGATGTTCTGGAACCGCACGTAGAAGGACAGCCCCGTGAACACCAGCGGCGCCACCCACCCGTTCAGCCAATGCCATCTGCGCCCGGCCTGCGTCTCGCCCACCTTTTCACACTTGTTCTCGGCCTTGTCCTGCATCTGCTCTGCCCCTCTGCGACACCACCACTGCTCACCAGCCTGGGCCTCCTGCTTAAGACCTCGCCCGCCTCGCGCCCTCGCCTTCCCACCGTTACCCGCCCACCGTTACCGTCCACAGTTACCCGTCCACCGCGACCCTCCAGCCGTTACCCGCCCAATCCCTGCCGACCTTCATGCCCGCTCGCCGCGCCAAACCGCATCGCCCGCCTCGCGCCTTAGCGCATGCCCCTCTCGGCCGAGACACCGCGTTGCCAGCGCGATCGCCAACTCCGCGCCCTCGCCAGCGCCCAACTGCCGCCAACAACGTCCTTTATTGCATCAAATCTCGTTTCACCAACTGAATACGAATAGCGCCCACCTTGCAACGCCCACCGCTGCCCGCCACGCCACCGCGCGTGCATATGGCATACCGTCCACCGCCTCCTACCTTCATAACCACCCACCGGCGCCTCGCCCGCCCGCCGCCAAACCTATATAAACCCCTGCCCTGCCCTCTTGCTCCTCTCTTGCTCCTCCTCTCTTGCCATCTCCCCAGACCGACTAACTACAACAGCCACCATGTCTGCCACCGCTACCACGACCCAAACCGCCCAACTGCAGCTCAACGCTACCCCCATCAGACACGCCCTCTCCGACGTCGTCAAGGAGGACGACTGGTCCGACTTCCAGTTCGCCCCCATCCGCGAGTCCACCGTCTCCCGTGCCATGACCTCCCGCTACTTCAAGGACCTCGACAAGCACGCCGTCTCCGACGTCGTCATTGTCGGCGCTGGCTCCTCCGGCCTTTCCGCCGCATATGTCATCGCAAAGAACAGACCTGACCTAAAGATCTCCATCATCGAGGCAAATGTCTCACCTGGTGGAGGTGCATGGCTGGCGGGCAGTTTAATGAGTGCTATGATCATGAGAAAGCCAGCTCACCTTTTCTTGGACGAATTGGAAATTCCTTACGAAGACGAGGGCGATTACGTCGTCGTCGTTCATGCCGCCTTATTTACCGCCACAGTTTTGGCTAAGGTTCTGCAATTCCCAAACGTGAAACTGTTCAACGCTACCGCCGTCGAGGACTTGGTCACTAGACCAAATGGCTCCAATGGCGAAGTCACCGTGGCCGGTGTCGTGACCAACTGGACCTTGGTGACCCAGGCCCACGACTTGCAGAGTTGTATGGACCCTAACGTTATCGAGTTGGCAGGGTACCAGAACGACGGCTCCCGTGACCTCTCTCAGAAACATGGTGTCATTTTGTCTACCACCGGCCACGATGGTCCTTTCGGTGCCTTCTGCGCCAAGAGAATTGTCTCCATCGACAACAGCCAAAAGCTGGGTGGCATGAAGGGTCTTGACATGAACAGAGCCGAGGCCGGTGTGGTGAAGAACGCCGGTAAGTACGAGGGTGTCGACTCGATGTACTTTGCCGGTATGGAGGTCGCGGAGTTGCACGGCTGCAACAGAATGGGCCCCACCTTCGGCGCCATGGCTGTCAGCGGTATCAAAGCAGCAGAAGAGATCTTGAAGCACTTTGCTTGATCGCCCAGTTCACCCAGTTATCTAGTCTATGTAGCCGATGAGTGTTTATGTTTAAGAATTGTGAACAGTGTTTGTTCTGAAAGTCTGAGCTTTCTAATGCCGAAGCGAAGCGGCAGCGAAGTCCGAGAACGCGGTAAGCGATGAGCGATGAGCAGTTGAAGCGTATGTAAGAGCGTATGTAAGAGCGTGGGTATAGTTAGCTATGCTACGAAGGGCTTATGCGAGGGCGGTGAACTCGCCGTAGAGGATGTGGCAGGCGCGAGCGGCGCCGCTCTTCTTGATGATCTCGATGGTCGTCTCGATTTCGGCAAGGACGTCTTGGCCGTCCCTGAGTCTGAGCAGATTGATGCGGTGAGTTGCGCAGTACTCGTTTTTGACCCGATCGCGCGTTTGCACGATAGCAAACCTCTCTTCACCACCAAATGCTTTCACCGGCTCGAAGTGTTGCACTCCGTCGAACTCGACCACAAGATTATATTGAGGCAGGTAGAAATCGCACTTGAGCGATTGTATGTGTTTCATGTCTGGAAAGCTCTTTTGCTGCTCGAAGATGTGGGTCGTAGTTTCGAGCCACGCACGGATCTTCTTCTCGTTCTGCGACTCGCAACACGTTGCGCAGCCGTTGCCCTGGAGATGGTTGATCGCTCTTTGAGGGAAATGATTTTGACACTTGTTGCAAAATATTGTGACGAGAGCATATAGCGTGGATCCAAGTACGAGTTGATCATATCCATAAGCGGAACCGTGTATAGCTTTAGACCTGGCAATGACCTCCTCACGCGTTATCCGCTTGCTCTCGAGGAAGCAGATGTAGCAGTGATAACCCCTGCGTTTCCTGACGTGATCACCTGGCATTTGCCAGAAATCGCCATGTGCCCGGCAAGTGATCCGCATTTTTGTCTTGCTGTTTATGTAAGAGGATCGGTCATATTCGAACTTCCCTGGATACATGGTGGAAGCAGTTGCGACAAAGGCATTGAAATTCACGCATGTAGGGCAGCCCGCGCCTTTCAAATGCTTGTCTGGGACGCAAACAAACGGTCCATGAGACCTGCAAATGATCGCTACACCGATGTATTTTTGCTTGTAAACCATCTTTGTGTAGTCGTAGATGCCACCATGAATCTCACCGGCCAGAAGTAGAAACATGCTTTTCGTGAGCGCTTTCGAAGGCTTTCTGCGGTCCATACATAGCACTTTGCCACATTCTGGGCAGCCGTTGCCACTCATATGGTGGCCGGCGACCTGGGCAAACTCGCCATGCAGTTTACATCGAATGGTAACATCTTCGAGGTATGCTGTATAGACAGTGTTCGGGTAGTCGTACCGAAAGTTGTGCATACGATTAGACACCTGAATGAACTTCTTGGTGTCGTAAAGGAATGCCTTTTTTGTTTTCTCTCTCCCGCATTTGGCACATCCTCTACCACTGCGATGATCATTGGCACGCTGCTCTTGCACACCATGAGTTGGACATATGTACTTGATCTTCGCGTTCCAAACGGTGTACTGGGTGATGGAGTAGTCGTAGAAGCCTGCGTGTTTTGCGTTGCATTCCTTGACAAACTCTGCGTTGGTCTTTTTCCTGGTCATTGCGTGTTTGTGGATGTAAGAATCACAAGAGAAGAGCCGCAAGAGGAGGAAGAGAATGTGGGTGAGGTCCAGAGAATCTGCTTTATATTTAGTCTCGGCGGCTATTCGTTTCGTGCGCGGCGCGTCGGGTCTTTTACGCGGGGCGACGCGTCAGTGATGAGCAGAGCTTTTCAGCGCCATGATCATGAGAAAGCCAGCTCACCTTTTCTTGGACGAATTGGAAATTCCTTACGAAGACGAGGGCGATTACGTCGTCGTGAAGCACGCTGCTCTCTTTATCTCGACCGTGTTGTCCAAGGTTCTGCAATTCCCAAACGTGAAACTGTTCAACGCTACCGCCGTCGAGGACTTGGTCACCAGACCAAATGGCTCCAATGGCGAAGTTACCGTGGCCGGTGTCGTGACCAACTGGACCTTGGTGACCCAGGCCCACGACTTGCAGAGTTGTATGGACCCTAACGTCATCGAGTTATCAGGATACCAGAACGACGGCTCCCGTGACCTCTCTCAGAAACATGGTGTCATTTTGTCTACCACCGGCCACGATGGTCCTTTCGGTGCCTTCTGCGCCAAGAGAATTGTTTCTATCGACAACAAGCAAACTCTGGGCGGCATGAAGGGTCTTGACATGAACAAGGCCGAGGCCGGTGTGGTGAAGAACGCCGGTAAGTACGAGGGTGTCGACTCGATGTACTTTGCCGGTATGGAGGTTGCCGAGTTGCACGGCTGCAACAGAATGGGCCCAATCTTCGGTGCCATGGCTGTCAGCGGTATCAAAGCAGCAGAAGAGATCTTGAAGCACTTTGCTTGATCGCCCAGTTCACCCAGTTATCTAGTCTATGTAGCCGATGAGTGTTTATGTTTAAGAATTGTGAACAGTGTTTGTTCTGAAAGTCTGAGCTTTCTAATGCCGAAGCGAAGCGGCAGCGAAGTCCGAGAACGCGGTAAGCGATGAGCGATGAGCAGTTGAAGCGTATGTAAGAGCGTATGTAAGAGCGTGGGTATAGTTAGCTATGCTACGAAGGGCTTATGCGAGGGCGGTGAACTCGCCGTAGAGGATGTGGCAGGCGCGGGTGGCGCCACTCTTCTTGATGATCTCGATGGTCGTCTCGATTTCGGCAAGGACGTCCTGGCCGTCCCTGAGTCTGAGCAGATTGATGCGGTGAGCCGCACAGTACTCGTTTTTGATCTGATCGCGAGTTTGGTTGAGCCTGAAGTTTTCTTCCCCACCAAATATCCCCACCGGCTCGAAGTGTTGTATACCGTCGAATTCGATTATAAGATTATATTGAGGGAGGAAGAAATCGCACTTGAGCGAATGTATGTGTTTCATGTCTGGAAAGCCCTTTTGTTGCTCGAAGATGTGGGTCGTAGTTTCGAGCCACGCACGGATCTTCTTCTCGTTCTGCGACTCGCAACACGTTGCGCAGCCGTTGCCCTGGAGATGGTTGATCGCTCTTTGAGTGAAATGATTTTGACATTTGTTGCAAAATATTGTGACGAGATCATATCCATAAGCGGAACCGTGTACAGCTTTAGACCTGGCAATGACCTCCTCACGCGTTATCCGCTTGCTCTCGAGATAGCAGATGTAGCAGCCCTTAGAACAAACTAACCGGAGCGCCGTCGCTCCTCAAGTCACACCGTAGGAATGCCGAGGGAGTTACGTACGGCTATGCTGAAGGGAGCACTCGGGAAAAAAGTCTCTGCATCGGGGACTGATGGAGGCCAAAAGCTTCCGAGAAGCAGCCCCCCATTCACACGTGCAAGTCAAGCTCTTGTCGAAGCGCCGCGAACCACACGAGCGTGTCCCGTCAGGTTGCTGGGACCTGCGACTTGCCTCTGAACAGAAACCGATCGAAATGGCGAGAGAAACCTCAAGGAAACCAGTGAAACCTCTCGGGAGAGCACCTGCGCCCTCACTTCTGAAGTGGCACTCGAAAGAATTACGTGCACTGCGTTCTACGTGCACTGCGTTCTATGGCTTTCCGAATCCATGCATATAAGGTAGTGTCGTTTTTATGGAGGTACTTTTAAAGTTACGTTTTCATGGATGCGCTGCTAGGATTCGCGTCGGGTGACGAATTTGGGTTTGGGTTGTACAGATCTTTTTTCATCGTACGAGCGCTTAGTTACGGCCTTCTTCAGGCTATACGAGCCACGTATATACGACCTATCGCTTACCTAATTCCGTTGACATTCCTGCATGATCATCAAAAGTGTCACGAAGGAATGACTATGTCTTTTTCGGGTGTGACAACCTGCATATGAAAAGTCACGCGCCACTTCAGTGGGTTCGCACAGAGGTACGACTGTGTGAACGTATCGATATATAATGCAATGACGATGATTGCTGCCACGATTCTATGATTGTATACATCTTGCTGGATAAGGGCGCTACAAAAATACATACACAAACGCCATGACTATTCAACCTGCAATTGCCCAGCTCACTGCCGAGGCTTATCCAAAAGTTAAAAGAAATAGTGAATTCAAGGTTCTCGATTCAGCCGACTTGGCGTATTTCCATTCGATCTTGTCAAGTGATGAAATCTTAGAGTCGCAATCTCCCGCAGATCTCATTTCCTTCAATCAGGATTGGATGAAAAAATACCGAGGCCAATCCAACTTGATTCTCTTGCCAAGATCCACTGAGAAAGTCTCCAAGATTATGAAGTATTGTAACGATAACAAACTGTCAGTGGTCCCACAGGGTGGCAACACCGACTTGGTGGGAGCCTCGGTTCCAGTGTTTGATGAGATTATTCTTTCTCTGAGGAACATGAACAAAGTGAGAGAATTCGACCCCGTTAGCGGCACTTTCAAGTGTGACGCAGGTCTAGTAATGCGTGACGCTCATCAATTTTTGCATGATCATGACCACATCTTTCCGCTAGATTTGCCTTCGAGGAATAGTTGTCAGGTGGGCGGTGTTGTCTCTACCAATGCAGGCGGCCTGAACTTGCTGAGATATGGTTCTCTCCACGGTAATGTTTTGGGGTTGGAAGTGGTCCTGCCTAACGGTGAAGTTATTAGCAATATCGATGCATTAAGAAAGGATAACACAGGTTACGATTTGAAGCAGCTATTCATCGGCGCCGAGGGGACCATCGGTGTCATTACTGGCGTGTCCATACTTGCAGCAGCAAAGCCCAAGGCGTTGAACGCGATTTTTTTTGGTATCGACAGCTTCGACATCGTTCAGAAACTCTTCGTCAAAGCTAAAGGCGAACTGTCCGAAATCCTTTCTGCATTCGAATTTATGGATCGTGGCTCCATTGAGTGTACAATAGAGTACCTGAAAGACTTACCCTTTCCTTTGAAAGGTCAACACAACTTCTATGTCCTTATTGAAACTTCGGGGTCCAGTAAAAAGCACGATGATGAAAAGTTGGGCAGTTTCCTTTCAAGCACCTTGGATTCAAAGTTGGTTTCTGAAGGTGTGATGGCCAAGGACAAAGCAGACTATGATAGGCTTTGGACCTGGAGAAAATCTGTCCCAACAGCCTGCAACTCGTATGGTGGTATGTACAAGTACGACATGTCCCTCAGATTGAAGGACTTGTACACTGTATGTGCAGCTGTGACAAAGAGATTGAATGAGGCTGGTTTGATTGGGGACGCACCAAAACCAATTGTCAGATCCGTCGGATACGGTCACGTCGGTGATGGAAACATTCATTTGAACATCGCGGTAAGAGAATTTACCAAGCAGATTGAAAACCTACTGGAGCCATTTGTGTATGAATATATTGCCTCCAAGAAAGGTTCCATTAGTGCTGAGCATGGTGTAGGTTTCCATAAGAAGGGCCATTTGCATTACTCCAGAAGTGACATTGAGATAAGATTTATGAAAGACATCAAGCATCATTACGACCCGAATGGCATTTTGAACCCCTACAAGTACATTTAAGCGGCGTCCCTTTGCCGATTCTTTATAGAGCTACGTTTTTACGTTCATTTAACTACCTAGGCCTAGGGCGAGCCTGGCGCCTCTACATAGATATCTGGTCTATGTAAACTTCTAATCCACAAGTAATGTGCAATGCACAGGGCCGGCGCCCAGCGTGGTAGACCGAGGGTCCTCCTCTTGCCATCGAATGGTCAGTAAAGTACCTGAGTGTGCTGTTTCTCGCTTGTCTAACCTAGACAGGCATTCGGAGCAGCAGTCCGTTCTGGCACGCCCGAGATCCTGCTTGAGGTTTCCGCGGTTAGAGCAGATCTGGGACTTCCCGCCACGCCTCAAGAGAAGCACAACTAACAGAAAGACATTATGAGCTTCTCTTGGGATTGTACTGAGCGCCGATATAGACGTAAAGAGAAGCCATGATCCTGCAATCTGAGAGAAAAGGTGTCATGCAGACCCGGCGGCTTTCCGTTACACAGGCATTTATACTATAGACTTCTAAGCGGCTAAAAATTACAATGCTATACGACTCAACAAAGTGAGAGAGACTTGGAAGGGCCGAAATTTCACAGTCCTCTAACCATTGTTCAGTGAAGTAGCTCGTTTAAGTGGAGAAAATTATATAATTGAGTTTTTTTCTGAATATGCATCTCAATTTATACCTCATTAGGCTCTAAAGTAAAGCTCTTGCTGCCAGGCGGCGTGTCAACTACCAGTTTTGAAATTCTTCAAAGTACTCGATTGTCTTCGAAGGCGTCGTCAAAACCAAGTTTGCAGTTTGGTCCCTGACCTGGTCAACGAAGACAGGGGGGCCACAACAAACGACCGCCAGTGAGCCGCTCAGCTCCACGGACTCACGCAGTATTTGGGCAATTTCAGGTCTTCCTTGATGAAAGTCAGCAAAGTCGAGGTCCTGAGAAGAAGCTTCCGATAAAGAAGATGATGTGTTTAGAGATCTCTCTACTGTGGAGGTGTTTTCTAAAGCCTCATTTTTCTCCGAATTAGTTTCCTCCTTTCCTTCTTCACTCCGAGGAACAATTGACGTGTCACATGCATTCGACGGTGGAGCTTTCATAGTATTGTAGATGTGAAGTTGAACATTTAACTCCCTGAGACACATCAGCTCTGGTTTATAGGCTTCGAGAACGTCAAACCCTCTCACTGCAATGGCCAGCTTCACAAATTGCTTTTCAGACGCGGCAGAGGTTTTGCCAAGTGCGATTGCGTGGGAGATAGGTCCTGGCAAACCGGTTCCTCCCGTGAACAGCAGCACATTATCATAAAGATGGGCTGGTGACGAAGAGCCATATGGTCCTTCGATGGCTAATCTCATCGAGGCCTTACCGTCTTTTCGAGACAGGTATTTTTTGACAAGCCTCGTGACACCTTTTTTCTCTTTCATAATGATAACCAGTTCGCCATGTCTAGTGACGGAGTCCAAAACGGTGAATGGATGCGACTGCCAGAAATAGAAGGGATGCAAAAACGATACAAACACGTACTGGCCTGGCTTGGCTCTCCAGAAATTTTTTGGTTTGGGGACTGTAATGCGAATAAGATCTTCGCCAATCAATTCCAACGTGGCCAGGGGAAAACCGAAAAAAGACATTCTGATAAGTCTAGTAAGCCTGTCGAAGATCCAGAGGGCAATTGCCGCGTATAACCATTCTATACCGCTTAATGATGTGACGTGTTCCCAGCAAGCGTAAAAGAACAAGGCTCCAAGTATAATATGAAGGAATAAAAAAGATTCGTAGCAGTACTTTCTAAAAGCTGCAAAAGAGAAGCATACCATCATGGAAGCCAGACAAGTTGCCGCAACCCCAAATTGCCAATATGTTTGCGCTTTGCTTCTTTCCCATGTCTTATTGTATAGAGCATAATTGGTGTAGGCTGCCGAATGAATTACAACATCCAAAAACATTATTCTTCCAAGCCACTTATGAAAAACAATAAAAGACGTGTACTTCAACCCTGAGATATATTCGAGGAAGTTATTTCTTCCTGCAAATAGAACTATCAATGGAAAGTGCGCAAACGCAATTACACCACTTCTATCTGCGACATATCGAGCAACTTGCGCTCTGTGGGATTTGAAGAGTATATTATTGGGATCATACTCATATTTGTAAGCCATAAATATTGTGTGGAGGACGAGATATCCCAGGACAATTATACCTTCAAACCTTGTGGGTAAATAACCAGTGACAACTTTGAAATTGGAGAAGTCTGAGGCATGCTTTCCCAGGATAGTGGGCAGCGTGACTAGGCCCCGCACATATCTCACAAGTCGCTGCTTTAGGATAGCAGTTTTAAAGGGTGTGTACTTCGTCAAATTAGAGAGACCCACAATTAGTAGAACACCTACAAAGTAAGCGGCTATGATTGCACCATATATGTTACCGATATCGAGGTTTGCGTAGAAGCCGTGGTAAGCCCTGAAATAATTACTTCTTGTTTGAGCTGCGACTTGAATAGGGAACGTAAGGTTTGAGTCCGAAGCTGCATACTGTTGGATGTACTTCGTTCCATTGTTCAAAGTATCATAAAACTCCGAATTGGTCATATTTTGAAGCTCTGTAGTATAATATTCGCATCCTGATTTGATGGTCTCGAAACTTTTCTCGAAGGTACTATTTGAATAACCTCTTTCAGTCAATGTTTGATAAATGCAATACAACCAAGACTGCAAAGCAGGTTCATAACTACATGTTGGATTCGAGGTTTTGCCCTTACCACTATACTCCCAAGTCAGTTTAGTCAAAAAAGCTCGACACGAGTAAGCCACGACCCCGTCAATTTTGTTTCTCAAAACAGTCTTACTGGGTGGAGCTTTGGCATCCACAAGGCAAAAAAGGAAAAGAAAACTCAGGACCAACTGGGTACGCATTGTGATACTCTGTGAATACTTTTCTGAGGGAGAAAGATTGCGGAAAAGTTATTATTTGCATTTCTAATTGTGCCATTTAAATGCTTCATCAAATGATCTCGAGCATATCAAATACAGACGTTGAGGTATATGTGAAATTGCAGACAAGTCACCTCATTTCGCGTTACACCATTGAGAGTCGCCAGTGTTACATGAAATTCTTCTGGGCAACCCAAGCGGTACAATTGATGAATCAGGCGTCTTCCAAGAAATCTGTTGCTCAATAGCCCTATTACCTTGGCAATCAGAGTAGGCCAGGCCAAAGGCTCTAAGTGGGTGTGCAGTCAAGAGACCATTCGAGAATTTTTTTGAAAGCCCTAGCAATATAATTTGCTTCTCGACAGCACCCTGGATTTCCATCGGTGATTAAATGAAATCTTCAACGATCAATTTTTCGAGACCTAAAAATTAGTCCCGTAACAGGTTTTTCCTCGGCGGCTGCGTAGCACAAAAATTCAATCTGGGTGCACAGCCTGAAAGACCCTTTAGACGGATTTGCCTAGAAGCTGTGTAAACCGATTAAACTTCCCTATAGCCACCTGAATTGCGATTGACCAACTATAGTGTTCTTACGAATATTTGACCGATAGAAATGCCGAATTTGCCAGTATAGTTTGCTTAGACGGTCAAACCCTGGCATTTAAACGAGCAGAGAAAACAGGAAGTATTGCCATGATGCAGCGTAAACCGTTTCTTGCCTTCTTGAGGCTTGGCTATATTTCTTGTAGCCCTTGACAAAGTCTTGCCGGCATTATTCCTCCCACGGTTGAGTCATTTGTTTCACTGATCATAAGGACACTAATGAATGCAATCCGAGAAGCCTTTTGCAAGAGATTCACACCTCAGTCTTAGTTAAGCGCTGAGCATCCAGTGCTACCTCTAGGGCACCCTCTAGCTCACGGCGAAGAGAATGTGCCTTTTTCTTAGTTGGAGGGACGCTGCACCTCGAAGCTGCGTCGCCAAGAAAAAGCTGAAGGCGAAATGATGGCGATGTCCCGCGATAAAAGCTAGTAACCCCGTGATCTGAGGCCGGCATACGAACAGAGCCATTTCCATGAGAAGTATGACAAATCCGTCCTTGAGCTTGACGCTTGTTTGTTTTACTTGTCCTCGGAGCATACTTCTTCGACTGTCGACGTGGTGTTCATATTGATCGAGCTCAACTCCTTGAACACCAGCAGTTAGTTGATCGAGCTCAACTCCTTGAACACCAGCAGTTAGTTGATCGCCTGCAATGAAAAGTCCATCGAGATCATAAGTTCAATAATTATATATCGGTTATTTAGACAGGGGAGGTTTATTCTACATGTTTTGTTGGCATCTACTTAAGAAAATGCGTAATTACTGTCTGACCAAAGTAGCGGCCCTGAACGGGCAGAATATTCATACTTCTAGTGAACAAACTGAAAGTCCAACCTTTTATTGCCTTCGTCAGTAGTTTCTATCCTATATCTTTCTTGCTCCTCTGGCGTCATCGCATTCCATTTGCGGGCCTTCTGTTTATTCCTGTATTTATAATAAAGCTTCGCGAAAATACAGGCACCTATCGCACCGAAAGCACAACCTATCAAAGTAACATTTCCACGATGGTACAAAGGCTGGTCGTCTGCTCTATATATATTGGCTGCTATAATATTGGCTGCTTGTGAGAACATGTTCACCAAGGCAGCAGAGACTGCTCTTGACCGCACAGAATTAGAATTCGCCGAACACCAACTAATACTCAATGCCCAAATAGGGGCGTGGCCCAATAAAACAGTCAATAGTGCATAAGTTCCCCAGACATTGATTTGAGATCCGCTCCAATACCGCAAAGGAAATAAACAGCTCAATATCCACACGGACGAAGTCATGATTATGAAAGATCTGTCCTTAACTATTTCAGAGAAGTAACCTATCGTAAGCATAGTGATGACGCTAAGAACATTATAGGGGATCGTTAAAGCGTTGGTTTTGTAGGTTGAAAATCCGAGTTTCCTAAGGGTAAGCGTCATGTAATTACTCACCGGCGTGGTTGCGATATCACCAAGGAGTCTAATTATGTATATCGGCAGCAAGTCGAAGTCCGTCAAACTTTTCCAAAGCTCCTTGATGGTCACCGGTTGCCTATTATGCATATCGCCCTTATTAGGATCGTCACGCAGTATCCTATTAACGCAGATCTTTTCCTCTCTATCAGTGTACCAGCCCTTTTTACGATACCAAGCTTTAGTCTGAACCGCCGAAGCTGGCATTTTGAAGAACGATATAATACCGATGAGCAAGGTGAATATTCCCTCCACAAGAAATAGCCATCTAAATGACTGGTCCATAATCCCACCGGTCTTGATTTTCAAAAGGCCAAACGACAGCAAACTTGACCAAACCGACGTCATTGGATTTGCAATGTAAAACAGTGATAGCCTGAATGGAAGCTCCTTTGAGGTGAAGAAATAACTCATCCAGAGACACACATCGCAAATGAATCCACCCTGCAATGCACCCAAAAGTCCTCTCGTGGCTAAAAATCCTGCCCTATTAGTCATAGCGGCTTGACACATCGAAACAATACTCCAGAGACAGAGCTGCATAGGAATCCATACATCTGCTCCAAGCTTTTTTGAAACCAGTTGAGAAGGCAATTCAGCTGCTAGAAAGCACACCAAATTGATTGTATTTCCCAAGTTATAATCATCTGTTGTTAGGTTTAGATGGTTTAGCATATTATCGGAAAGCGCCTGGGTAATGTTGTACCTGTCAAAATCCAAAGCCGTGAACATGATAAAGGCCCAGAAGGTGACATACCAGTCGTTTTTCCTTATCAACTTTTTCTCCTCTTTTTCCCCCCAGGTGAACTCAGGGTCCAAGAGGTGTCGACATTCGTATCCACTTTTTTCATATAAGTCCCGGTAGTACTCGGCCTGCTTGGGGTCCTTGAACACATGGTCCGTGCTACTGGACCCTGATGACAGCGACTCCTCATCGCGGAGTATAACTTCCTCTGTTTCACCCTCTTCTTTTCTATCCGACGGTTCCTCGTGAGATGCATCCCTATAGTAGGCCTCAGGCAATTCGCGGGATTCAACAACAGGCCTTTTTGTAAACAATTTAAACCCCATTGAAATAACGATCTTGTCAGCTCCGGGCTACTTAATTTTTCAATTCAACTTTTTAGAGGATGGCAATTCAGCATATAGGGAGAGGGCTCAGCGGCGAGCTTTTATAGCCAATGCGATAGGATTCGCAGTCTACCTCCTAGTGTGTAAGCCGCAGCTTTTCATATTTCACTCAATTGTGTTGTCTTCAGCCGATAGTGGAAGTCCTGTTAATTTAGTGACTTTTACTCCTCAATGGTGTTCGAGCGACCCAGTAAGTCTTCCTACCACACTTGTGGATTTATGCGAGACCTAAAGTCTCCCTTCATGTACGCTTGGCAAAATAGCCCGCCAAGGAATTTCATTTGAGACCGAAAACTGTGGTCGCCTCGCGGCTGTTTCGGGTTGCCCCAAGCGTTGAGGTCGGGCCGACCTTTGGTACTCGCGCAGGCAGACGAGTCGCTCGAGACTCCGGAGTTATAGGTTTGAAATTTACGCTAGTTCGTGCTCGCTAGGACAAGAAAGTAGCTAGGAGAGACAGAGAAGTATTGTGGCGGCTCAAGATAAATCAGTTCCGATATGGGCAGCTGGCAATAAGTTTAAGGTATAAAAGAGACCTCTGAGGTCTTCTGCTAGAGTGTTGAAATGGTTGTCGAACGAGCATACGAAAGATACAACTAAATAATGGCTACAAAGACATCTTTGGCATCGAGTACTTCTCAAATAGAGACACCTGAGAAAGACCTTGGGAAGCTGCACTTGACATATGGAGGGCAAGGCTCCTACGGGAACTTCGACACGCACTTCGTCGCAGGCCAGGACGAAGTGAGCGAGAGCGGTTTGTTAAAAATTCGTCAATCACACCGAGAAAAGTCTGACCACCCAGACTTTCTCCCAACCTGGGATCCTTCAGAGAAATATCCTTCTCTTAAGTTCCACAAATACTACGATCCTGCTTTAAGGGCAGACCCCCTTTTTTCGAATATCTTTCCTGAGAGTAGAAAGGGTGAAATCACCACCAAGAGAATCACCCCAAAGCTGGGCACGGAAATCAGAGGACTCCAATTGACGGATCTCACGGATGCTGGGAAAGATGAGTTGGCGCTCCTGGTTGCCCAAAGAGGGGTCGTCGTTCTAAGAGAACAGAACCTTGCTGAAAAGGGCCCAAAATATGCCACGGAGTTCGGAAAGCATTTTGGCAGATTGCACATTCACCAGACAAGTGGGCATCCGGAAAATGTACCGGAGTTACATATAACGTATCGTAGGCCTGATGCAGAGGAATTTTCAAGGGTGTTTGATGATTCTACATCTTCCATTAGATGGCATACGGACGTTTCCTACGAGTTGCAGCCCCCTTCCTACACTTTTTTCAATGTCATTGAGGGTCCAGATGGCGGCGGCGACACGTTATTTGCCGACGCCTTGGAAGCGTTTGATAGGCTTTCAAAATCTTTCCAAGACTACTTGAGCACGCTACACGTTGTGCACAGTTCGAAGGAGCAAGCCAACAACTCAAAAGTGCAAGGCGGTGTACAGAGAAGGATACCCGTAACTCACATCCATCCATTAGTGAGAGTGCATCCAGTGTTGAAAAGGAAAAGCCTGTACGTCAACCGAGCCTTTTCCAGGAGAATCGTTGAGTTGAAAAGGCCAGAGTCAGATTTATTATTGAACTTTTTGTATAATTTAGTTGAAAACACCCAAGATTTGCAGCTAAGAGCAAAATGGGAGCCGCACACGGTCGCTGTCTGGGACAATCGTAGAGTGCAGCATTCGGCTGTTATTGACTGGGAAGAGCCAATTCACAGGCATGCCTTCAGGATCACTCCTCAGGCAGAGAGACCGGTCGAAGATTTAAAATATCTGAACGACGATAGCTACTACCCATCTTCCCAGACTTTAGAACTTTGAACACTCCAATTCAAACTAAATCTTTTGCCACCCTACACATAAATACATACTTATCTAGTTAAACAATATGCATCTTTCAATAGTCATTGCAGTTTCGCATGATCGCCGCACGTCTACATTGCATGCAAGCCACTAAGGGCTTGAAATATAGGCCACTTCATAAGAAAGTCCTCGGAATGGTGGGATAAGTGGCTCCAACTGTTCGATCGAAAGTTAGCGCGTGCTGTACTCTGGCGTATTTGTAAAAAGATCAGTCGGCACCCATGCGTCCGACAGTCGATAGGGTTGAATGGATCGCGCTACATAACTTGCTCGTGAACTGACTAGTGGATCATAAATGTGCATAGAGTATGCAACTGTGTATGTAGAATTCATGTTGGTTATTACTAAAAGTTACAAAATTTGAATTCTCTAACTGGCATGGTTTCTTGATACCGTATGCAATTCAGCAGCGCTTCCTTGTAACCTTCGTCACCAATTCTGCCGTATATTGTAGAAAGATACCACCAAACGTCCGGAGAATAGTACGCCTCTATTGACTTCGTTGTGGAGTATTCCAAAAGAAACTTCAATCTTGCAGTTGCCGCAGACTCGTCTAAGGCATTAACAAATACTTTGGGGCTGGAACTATGCTTCTCTTTTGGTACAAGTTCGTAGTAATCTTGTAACGAAGATTCAGATTGACTTTCGTCGCTAGGGAAGACAATTTCAGCAAGGCCGAGCATGGCATTGACATTATATTGATCATAAAACAAAACGGTCTCAAATTCTTTCAGAGATTTTTTTAGCTTACCTCCCACTAAATAGAGATAACCATTAGCAATGTTGCAATTCAAATTTTTATAAGAGTCAGTCACGTTGTCTGCCTCTTTTATAGCGTTCTTACAATCGAGCGCCTTATCGGATAATCTTAAGTACATATTGGCTGCAAATATCCAAATCAGCTGCAATAAATACTCCTTTGATTGATTGATTGCTTTTCCGATCGAATCAAACTCCTTGGTTCCCTCAGGAAAAAGAGACGCGTAGAGTTCAAAAGCCTCAGGAAGCATCTCCAATGCGTCCATTGTTCCAAATATCTCTTCGATAAGGCTCAGCTGCGTTAGCTTCAGCTGGATATACTGCCACCTATCTACTTTGGTCAGCTTCTTCTCTGTAAAGCTCTCCTTCATTGCCTCAAGTACCGAGCAAACTATCTTGAGTGACGCTTCTTTATCTTCACGGATGGATTCACAGAGGGCTAATAAATGCCAAGCTTTATAGCATTCTGGATCTTCTTCGAGTATAACGGTTTTTAGAATCTTACTTGCGGGGAGAACCAATCTCTTCTGGGCTAGAAGAAAAGCGTACTGAAACTGTAGATCGCAGAGGCTACTACTATTCAGCTCGACACACATGGCGTTCGAAACGTAGAATGTCAATTGGTTTTGCAGTAGATGGTCCAGAGATGTTTTCCGATGCCTGTATAGTGTTTTCCACGCATTCGAAAGGGTACTTGAAACAGTCATTGGCAGTACCAGCTTTGATGAGTTTTCCAGCCAGTTTAGAGAATCGCTTTCGCTCATCATCGAGAAGTGATTTTTTTCGTAAAATGATTCCAACAGACCCAGCAGGCTCTTCAATGATTCATCTAGATCGAAAATGTTTTCTACATTTTGCGAACCATCCTCAAACATGTCCAGTATAAATCCGTAAGAATCAAAAAAAGCCATCACGTCGTCGTACTTCCCACCATTGATAACGAAGTTCCTTTCTGTGTATCTCACGTAATTCACAAAATTCAGCAGCGATTCTTTGTCGATGGAAGGCTTACGAGAGTGCCTCGCGAAGAAAATCATAGAGGATTTGGAAACCTCGACACTTTGAAATGTCTTCTCCATGGAAGCCACCATGAATGACCTCCAATTGCTTGATATTGTTTTGGACATGCGGAAAAAGTATTGCAAAAAGGTATGAAACTGGATGAGACCGTCATTATTCGACTCACTGGATTCTGGGAACTTGCATCCTTTCAAAAGCTGCGCTGCAAAATCCAGCAGCTCAGATTCATCGCAAGAGCCAGCAAATAGATGAGCCAAAAACGTTAACGGCGTTTGCCTGGGCAGGCACTTCAGTCCCTCCTCGCCCAGAGACTTGAAAATCAGGTGAATATAATGCCATGTAATACCTTGGGACTCCAAAGGCACATGGTTCAATATCTTAGGCATTTGTTGGGCATAAATCGAAGTATCGTCAGCACAGAGCCCACGGTAGTAAAGATTTTCTAAGTCCAAGCATATTGCGAATTTCTCGTACGAAGTTCCCAGATCGGCTGCCTTGGATAACAACCTTTTGGCCTCCTCGAGGTTGTTTAGATGATACTCTAACATTCCTCCCACATTGTACACTATCTTGAGAATCAGATTATAGATGTCCTGGTCAATTGACCGCTGATGCGTGGACTTCAATTCGCTCTTGAGCTTCCCGCACTCATCTCGCAAGACCTGACCCACTACGACACTAACGCCTTTGCCAAAAAGATGGTAGTGCAACCTGAACTGTAATGTTAAAGCAGTATCAAGAGATTTGATTTCTGTGTCAAAATCACCGGATCCAAGGAGACGTGACTCCAGAGCCTCCAGCACACAATCAACAATCAGACCCATCTGAGGCGCTATTTATCAATGAATTACAATCCTCATCATATATATCAACCATATAGCATTCAAAATCGCACTACCTTGGTATACCTTTGGCAGGAACTGGCGCATGAAAGAAAATAGTGCAGTGTCCTTATATACGACAGACACTAACCACCATGTTCCCCTGCGTCAGCGCAACCTAGTATGACACAGCCGTATACAGTTTACGAAGCCAAACTCGACAGCCCGGATCAAGAACTACAAGGCAAAAGCTTCCTTTCGAAGTCCTAGTCCTTTGAGAAGGCCTATCTCCAAGAGAGTTTCGAATATGTACGCTGTCGCTTTGGCAAGAAGGAGCCAATTGCTGTAAAAAAATCGCTGGTTACCCAGGAAGAGTGTCCAAAGATGGTACTTGTACATGAGCACCAAGGTGCTGTGTAGTGTTCAGGGATCTTGTTTTGCCATAATTAATAAGCTTTTGTCTTGATTGAGTTCAGTAGCAGCGTTGCTTACTAATTTCCGTCGCTTTGATTTTTTCAATGACTTAGTTCCGCGTCGCAGCTTAAGGTTTCCTTTATACCTATTCTGCAAGGTCGAATATATAAGAGAGGCCCGCTGAGTATGGTAGTTGACTAATAATACAGCCATATTTGAAGGCAGATTATCATCAAAAATATCGCTCTCGCGAGGGTACCATTATTCAAGATGACAGGTAACGAAGAATTTTTGATAAGCGCATCCGAGGGGTTGGAGCGAGCCGCTGTGATGGATATACAAACGGAAGTAGGAAAAATGGGGGTCGAGCACAAACTTGGTGACACCAAAACCGCCGAAAGTGTTGATGGCGCTGGACACGGTGCTGTTAAAGATTCAGCCTCTAGTGCTGGCTCGATACAAAATTTTACGAAGGAGCAGGCAGATTCAGATCACCAGAGTGCCGAATCGAAAGATGTTGAAAGAAATGGGCCACCTTTAAAAAGGTTCCAGACAGGAATACTTTCTCCAAGGCTCAAACAACATAGAAGAAAGATCTTGCATATGTTTTTGAGAATAAATGCATTATTGGGGGCGTTTTGTATCGCCGTGCTATCTATCTACTGGGGTGCCACCTATAATAGAGATCACTACATGTTCAAGGTAAGCGTTCTAAGCGTGATCCAAGATGAATCTGATTTGGTACCTTTGACTATAGCGCATGAATTGCCCGCACTTATTTCGGAGGTACCATGCACCTGGCACATCTACAGTCAGAACGAGTTCATGAGTAAATATAACGTGACAGCAGGACAGATAAGTAATAAGGTGAGAGATCTGGTCTTCGAAGAGAAATATTGGATGGCACTCAACGCCAAACCAAATGCGACAAATGATCTGTACCAGTCGCTGTCCTCTAATACTAAAGACTTTACTCCTGCAGCATACTATGATGTCTGGTACATGAGCGGCCGTGACCCAAGTAGTGTCAAATCGTCGATCCTGCCAAACATGCAAGCATTGGAAAGTCTGTACGCGAATTACTTCCAAACCCAATATCTGCCACAGTTGGTATCCAACGTGACGAGCTCTGGCAATGCCAGTTCAATATTGCCTGACGTTTTAATTCAAGTGTCGAATATGGAATTTTCCTACATTGATTATAGACCGTTCTACGATCAAGTCTTGTTAAGCGCTCTACAAGTTGGTCTGATTTACTGTTTGCTATTGACCTTTTTCCAGTTGTCATTGTTTGGTCCCTTGCACGCAGAAATTGCACAATTTCTAAGACCGAAACAAATGATATTCTACAGAATTTGTATATCCTGGCTCACATACTTCATCCTTTCCTTATTTTTTTGTACGGTTTCCGCAGTTTTTCAGGTTGACTTCACCTTGACTTTTGGAAAGGGTGGCTTCATCGTCTATTGGCTCTCAACTTGCCTGCTCATGATGGCGCTTGGAGGAGCAAATGAAAACATGATCAGTTTAATCTTCTCATTTGGTCCACAATATTTAGGTTTCTGGTTGATGGGATGGATTGTTTTGAATATTTCCTGCTCGTTTTATCCAATGGTTTTGAATAACGAATTCTATCGTTATGGTTACGCTATGCCTATTCATAATGGAGCAGATATATTCAAAGTTATTTTCTTAAACCTATCAAAACATAAAATGGGAAGAAACTACGGTATATTGATCGCATGGGTGGCAATCAACACAGCACTTTTCCCATTCGTTATGAAAATAGTGGGACAGAGGATGAAAAAACAAAGGGAACAAGCTGCAGCTGCTGCCACTGCAGCGGCCATTGCTTCGGCGAACGAACAGAAGAGTTGAGCAATTTAATGAAATAGTCTTCCAGCATTTTGACCTCAAAATTTAAGGAGTTATATACAGATAAGGAACGGCTACATAACTATAATCCTGCGGGTTAATCTGATAAGCATTATTAATATTTATTTCGATTTCTCGGGAGTGGTCTCAGGCTTCTTCTTTTTCTTTGCCGCATCGATCACTTCGACTTTGACATCTTTCATCCCCTTCTCTTCCAATAATGCATGTATATATTTCTCAACTCCCTCCAGAACGTCACCCTGTATAATGATTTCCTCCTTTTTCTCAACATTTTTACCCACCGAACAGCCAGTTGCGAATTTTGAGGCAAAAGTCTTGGCCAGTTTTTTCATGTCAATTTCAAAGATTTCCAACCCTGAAATTGCCACAACCGATTTTCTTTTAGTTCTCGCTTCTCTTCTAATGGTGACCTTTGACGACAATTTCATCTGCAGCTCTCTTTGCTCTCTATTCTCTTGTTTAGCTTGCAATTTCAATAGATCTTTCTCCAATTTCTCCTCTCTTGCTTCACCAATACTAGATTCGGCTAGTTTTGCTCCAACAGCTTCCACAGAGTCATCTTCGCCACCATATAGTTTATCATACAGGTCGGCGTGAGAATCACGTAACCATACTTTGCAGCGCTTCAATTTACCGGTGAATTCACAATACTCTGGAGGCAGACTACAAACATCACAGTAGACAGCTTGTCTCAACATCTTGAATGGTAATGACTTTCTCTAACTGATATCCTAATGTGTGAACATTAAGCATTGCTCTTTCAAATTTACACTTTCACTCCATATTTTCACATCGTGAAAAAAAATGAGGTATAATATGTTTGGGTGTGAACATCAACAAAATGAGGACTATCAAGAAGGAGAAGAACAAATGGCCATAGCACTAGTAACTTCAATGGAAATTGTGCTGTGGGTACTGCATATTTTGCGAAAGTTTTGGTGTAGTTAAAGCCATCAACTGGGTCGCTTCAGTTCAAATATAACATTCTTCAACTACGTACTTCAAAGTTATCATTGTTAACGGGTGTTATTCATCAGTATGCACTTGATCAATATCTGGTTTTTGCCCTTTACACACTATAAGAGATATTAGAATTTGAACGTAAATAGTCTTTCTCTCGTGTTACCTGGTTGCCTCGACATATCTAGTGTCTACTGCTGATGAGCGAGCAAGTGGAAAGAAAAAAGTCTTATCGTTGGGTGAGTGCCTCACAAGCCTCCTATGACGGGGCTGACTGGGACAGTAGTGACGAGGATCATTCAGATGTTGATATTGTTGGAAAAGGTTCGAAACCTTCTAGAAGCGGAACTATAGGAAAGTTACCTAAGCTACCTAAGCTAACATATGGCGAGGATCTTGAAACTCGCAAGGATATTGAAAGAGAAGGAGAACCAGAAGAAGAGGAACACAACATAAATGAAAAAGAAGAGGCGGATGTTACCGTTGAACCGAAAAGCGATGCCTGTCAAAGGATTGTACCCCAATCTTTGCAAATGGAGGAGAGTAGGAGCTCGTTTGACTCCCCCAGGCTGGCAAAAGTATCTTCGTTGAATAGTTCGAAAAGTTCTATGCAGAATAGAAGAACACCTGTTAATGCAGGATTGGAAGATCTGATGGCTCAAATTTCTAAAGAAATGTCGCCTGATGTTATGCAAGTTGAAAAATTTGAGGATTTCGAAAATGTAGATAAGCAATTCAATACATCTGCCCAAAACAGTGAAGATGACAAAATTTCAGCGATACACTATAGCGATGCTGCAATGAATCAAGATAGTGGTGTGAATTTTCGAGATGTGGGATCGGAATCTGATGGCATAGAGCTGGAAAATCAAAGTAGTGATAATGAGGGATACAATGTGTCTCGATCAGGTTATTTTGCAGATTATATAGGTTCTGAAGATGAAAGGCAAGACATGGTTTCCAGCGATTTTAAGCTACCCGATGAGAAAAAGGATTTGCAATTTTCAGATGATAACGAACAAAGTAATATGCTGCATGTACCTCCTGAGCATCCGATGACAGCGGGGTCTGAAAACAAAGAGGGGGAAAAAGAAGCTTCAACTGAACCAGAGGAAAATTATGCCACCCCTGAGTTACAAGCTCCAGAAGCAGCAATGGCCTCTTTACAACTAAATGATCATGCGGCCGAGTCTTCCATACATGATGAGCAAAATATAGGCTCGGATGCACGAAGATCTCTGAATGAATTGAGTGATGCAATTTCAGAGGCAGGTCAATCGCTATATGATGATTATTCCACAGATGACGTTGACGACGCTCTATCATATACAGACTCAATCAAATACCAGGCTCATTGCTCTGTGCCTGAAAGTAGAGATGACTTACCTCCAAAATCAAGTAACGTTAATGCTAGAGACAGCATCAAAACAGAGAATCCACAGCTACAGCAAAATGAATCCTCAGATATAGACAACGAAAGTGATGCTCATCATATGAAGGTTTCGGAATCTGGATACTTCAACAAGATGGTTCATAATGGAGAAAAGGATGAAGCAGATGTTTCCAGTGAAGACGAACGGGAAGCAACTACTAATTATTCAAATGAGGGACTGGATTCTAATAAAAGCTCATCTTTAAGAGACGCTAAAGGGAAAGATAATGATGCTGAAAGTGTTCCCTGTGCAGAACTAGTAAATATTCATGATATGAAAGAGCAAAGTGAAAAAGATAGTACTGAGGGAAAAGATAGTACTGAGGGAAAAGCCAGTTCTGAGGAGGAATTGAAAATTAGCAAGAGTGAAGAACTTGAATCTGATGCGATGAAAAACGCATCAGCGACGCGAGAATCGATAAACCTTGGTAAGTGGCGACCTGACACAGAAGCTTTTAGAAATGGTTTCGTAGAGGAAACATCAAACCGAGCTCCCCCTGGATATGTTTACGATGAGAATGGAAAGTTAATCAATTTAACACCATCGAGTATGAAATCTCGTGTACCTTCTGCCTACACAGAAGTGGAGAGCTCTTGGAATGCATTTCCCTCAGAAGGAACAGATGATTTGGAAACCATTAAAGATACAAAGACAATATATGATAACAATACAGTCTTTAACGTTCCAGGTATACTTGCAAATAATCAAAACGCGCCTCCTTTGCCGGACTATGGTACTCAAATGAGTAACAATGATAGTTCTGACGATCCAAAATCTTTTGGAACTACTGGAACTACAAGTACGTTCGAGGGAGATCGAGGACCCCTTCAAACTCATTTCAAGGAAATATTTAGTGTCCAGGAACCTGACTCTAAGGAAATAGCGAAATTATCACAGCAAAGTAAGGTGCCGTTTGTGGACATAAATAAGGTGCTTAACAGTAAGAGTACACATGAAAGTAAGATTCAACAGCTGCGGGACTATTCAAAGCAGCTGCAAAGTTACGATACAGGTATCCAAACTTGGTTGAGTTACAGTTTGAAATCGTCCTCGAGATCTGATAGGGATTACCTTTTCGATGAATATAAAGTAAGCAATCACGTTAGAGATGCGTATGCGCATGCGGACGAATTAAGTAGAAAGCATTCGGTTATAAACACAGTTGCTAGTGTGAACCAAAATATGACACATCTCACAAAAAAAGTCATATCACAATCAAGAAAATCTAGAGGTTTATTCTCCTCTATTGGTAAGAAAAAAGTTGGATCGAATTAACCCGCATATAGTATTATATATGTTAACATTGTAAAGGAGCTCTCGAGATCACCGAGATAATGCACTTGCTACCCTTTTCTCGGCGCGTCTTCTCAACTCTTTATCCATCAGATCTCTGATTCTGTGTGATCCAGCTATCCCGATGGCTAACACACTTTCTAATCTATCCAAGGGTATCTTATCTTCCACCAAAAGTAAGGACAATTTTTCGGATTTACCGACGACGCCCAAAGTGACTGTGCTCATGGCATTTTCTTCGAGAGTGTTTGTGTCCAGCAAAGGAGTTTCGTCGTACAATCCAACGGAAACACCACTTATGTAATCATACATTGCTATACCTGCATCAGTTAGAGCTAACGTGATCCCATTGATAAGTGATCCCATAATTCCACCGTCTTGCTGTAGCACATGTATTTCTATATCTATTAAAGTCCGCGGGTATATATGCAGCATAACGTTTTTGTTAAACGTACGTACCAATGCAGTCTGCATCTCTAGCACTCTCCTCTCGTTCTTATGGCTTGATTTACTTCTTTCACTTTTTGCAAATTTGGTTAAGTTTACGGTTACTCGCAGTAAAGCCTTGCCTGTGTCTATTTGGGATCTATTAGTAGGTTCTTGGGGACCTTTAACCAATGTTATGATCTTGTTGTTTCCTTGTTCCAAGTATGATGAGCCGTCGGCAGCATGTGAATGCGTGTTTATTGAGCATTCAAACCGTCTCAATTCATTCCAACGACGACCATCCAAACGTAGGCCTTCGGGGGAATATATTTCTAGTCTCGACATTGTGATAGTGCTTGGCTCTAAAGTTATTTTGTCTATTATTTGTTACTTGTTTTCGTCACCACTGGAATTAAAAATTTGTAAATACGACGCAGCGCCCAGTTTTCGAAAAAGAATTACAGCTAGGTAGACTATATAATACTGTACATATAAAAAAGCGTGGAGTTAGTTCTCCTTCTTGGTCTTGGTTATAGTAGGCACTCTAGATTTAATATCAGTGATGAACTCACCAATCAACCAGACGTTGGTAAGGAAAAATGAGGCACTTGCACAAAGCATACCTGGGTAAAAAACGTTCTTGCCCTCAAATTCTAACATGTAACCTTGCAATAGCCAATAGGATTGAGTAGAGATCCATGCGGCTATCATTGAAAGGCCTTTCTTCAAGCTTATTGTGCTGTTTGAGACATAAAATGGTAAAAATATCAAGTACCAAACAAAATACTGTGAGGTACAAACTTTGTTGTATGTAACAAATGCAAATGTTTGGACAAATAGCACGTTCAATAAATTGAGGAATGTAGGTTCGGTTAATTTCAGAGCTGATAAGGCCAATATGATAATCAGCTGAGGTAGAAATGCAAGTTTGGAGAGTATTGACTCATTAGATGGTTGGGCAGAGTCGAAATATAGTAAAAGGTTCCACACAGAAAAATTATGCCGATGGTCTGTCCGATAGAGATGATACCAATATGCCTGTTCTAAAAATTCGGGACCATATATCATGTACATCAATCCAGTGCTGATAAGGATAGCCACAGCCGTAGAAATTCCAAACGTGAATAATTTACTAAACCAATTACTAGACTTGTTTGCTTGGTAAATATAGATGGCTATGGGGAGGCAGTATATTACGGGATATATTTTGAAGTGAATAGAAAGTCCGTAAAGGAAACCAGCTATCAGCAGATTGCCACTTTCCAAGTGATAAAGTGCAAGCATGATTAGAAAGCTGAGGACACTCTCCGCATTTCCTCTTGTGCTAATTGTTATTACCATTGGATTCAGCATCCAAATGCTGTTAAGGTAAACTGATTGAAAAGAATTTTTGCTAGTGAGGCATCTTTTTAAAAGTCTCTGTATGATAATTCCGGTAAGTAAATCGAATACAACAAAGATCATCTTACCAAGATGAAACCATTCAAAATAATGGTTCGGAACTAATAACCAACAAAGCAGGGGTGTATAGCGGTAAGTATCTCTCATATAAGGGGACCCATCGCCACCATGAATTGCTCTCTCATACACGTATCCTGCTGCATCATGAAATACATAGTAGTCAACATCAGTATATCTCACATTATAGTTAGCGTCCTGATATATTCCAAAACAAAAGAATGCAAGCCTAGCCAGAAAAGATACAACGATCAAATATGTATCACCATTTACCATCATTAGATCTGCAATGCCCGGTGAGGTGCGGCCTTCTCCACCGGACTGCATCAAAATAACACCAATCGCCAAATATTTTATTTTTCATCATTAGCACTGTCCAGAATCTGGCGACTACAAATATTTCTTGGTTAAGACAACAAGAGATAAGAGTGATAAGGGCTTAGACCTCTTAATAGATCCCAAAGCATCCAGATGTCGGAATTAAGTTATGAGGAGATAGTGCATCATATCGTGAGCGATAAACCTATCCCCAATGTTGTGCCGGTACCAGATATAACTTTGAGTAAATCATCAAGAACTATATCAGAAATGCAACCGAGAAGGAAGCCCTGGGAGCTCAAGGAAGAGCTGGTAAATGTCCCCACTGACGGTAGTGGCAAGCTAGATAATTCAGACTTGAACATAGAGGAGTCGGGTTTCGATATAGAGGAGCCTGCTTTTGATTTTAAAGGCGTCATAAATCAGCCGAATTCTGATCCTATCACAAGTTATTATACTAGGGAATTTGAGTTTGATGCTGCCATAAACAATAGCACAAATGATGATAAGACCTGAATATGTGTTACTTAAGAATGTTAATGTTTGATGATCTATAAGTTTACGATATGGGCATAACTAGGATGGCTTTGCGCCACTGCTCCTCAAAACGAATTCAAAAGCAGCTAAAGCAGCTGCATTTGCAGGGAACGATCTACAGAAACTAGGAGTGAACCCTTTAAAGAAACCTTTGATGCCATGTTGTCGATAAATATCTTTTACGGCGTTTCTCCAAGACTTGAAACTGCCGGTATATTTGTCATCACAAAGTACTACTTGCTTCACAACGTCGCTCGCATAGGCAAAAGTCCAAAAACCAAATGTTGCACTCAATCCTCCGGCCCAAAAATTTATTGCAGGATCACTCATTTTGGTATTTTTCTTGAACCATTGTGTTATTAATTCATATGAGCCCCACCAGAAAACAAAATTCGATCTGAATATTAGGGTACTAATCAAACCTTTATATAGACCTCTAACTCCAGACTCGCTCCAGGTCTTCTTAATAACGTCAATTGGACCCTTATACTTTGTAGTTGATGGATCATACTGGACCTGCAATCTTGCCTTTGCATATTCAACCGGGGCTGCAATAAAACTAACGGTCCAGCCTGACATGACACCGCTTATTATACAACCTGACAGGGGCAACTTCTCATGCTGAGGGTAAACGTATTTATGCAATAGCATTCTGTAATTGTGTAAGCTACCCAATAATACGGAATCCATCAAGACCCAGCCGACCAATGGAGGTGTAAACCCGAGGTAAAACCCACGAAGGCCTTGCTGCTGAAAGGTTTTTTTGACGCAATCAAGAGGGCCTGCGAATCTACCTGTCCCTTGTGATGTTTGCAACCTCACCTTGATACTATCCATCGGATGACCGACAGTATTCTTCATGACACCTGAGAACACGCCGGCCACAAATCCCATTACTCTGGAATAATTTTCATCAGATATTATGCTTGTTTTGCCTGTTTCTTGCAGCGACATTTTGACTTCAAAGTTCTTATGTCTATCCAAAAGAACTATCCTAAAGGGTTCGGATCACAGAAACGGCAATAACCTATCAATTGTAGTGAATTGAGTGGATAAAACTTCTTTATTTCATCGGATTTTTTACTTTCGAAATCGAAGCGTCTTAAGTGCTGGTGCGATGCCTAAAAAACGAACTGCTGAACATTATATGAAAGTTTATAAAGTTAAAATTTTATAACAATAGATATTGTTATAAACTTTTCATTTTCTTGAGAAATTGGAACTGGCATAAGTAGCCTGAATCATACTGTGCAAAGGGGCATGAGCAACATCTCGAGTTAAGTTTTCAAAGGTATTCAGTGACAAAAATGAACAGTACCATTAACTCCTCAAAATTGTCCACGAATGATATGTCGGATGACACCAATATCGAAGAGAGTATATCGAGAATTCAAGAATCATTGATTGATCAGTTTAGTAAATGTGAAACGTTTGACCAAAAGAAAAACTTCCTTTTGTCTCTAGAGATTATATCGTTCATCCATAACACCTTGCAGTTTATGACTGATATCATATATCTCTTATACTACTTATCATATTACGATGTTTCTACCGATGCAAGGAACTTGTTTGGTTACACTACTGATGCTAGAACACTCGAGGAGCAACTAGCTGCGGTAAGAGTCCAACTTTGTGAACTCATCATCGAGCTAAAAATTAGTTGTCATGACCTGATGAGCGAAAAAGGTTGCGAGTTATTCAACGGTAATTCAGCACATAAGTATCGTAATATAGTGGACAAGAACTTGGTTCGTTTGTTGACAACAATTAATGAAATTATCTTTACCGAGATGAAAAGTGTGGGGTCAGAATTAGCAATCCTGTTGCATAATTGCATGCTCGGATTCGTCAATCTGTATGATTTCCTAAAGAAAATACCACTGCAGACACAGTACAAGTTAACTAAACCCCAGGTCGGTATACTGTTGAGAGCACTTGGAAAGGAGCTGATACCCAGTTGGAAATGCCAAATAGATAAACTGAATGTCGCTATATTTGTACGATTGGCTAGAACGGAACCAGTAGTTGAAAAGTATAGAGAAAGTACAGGGAGTGAAAGTGTAGATGTCACGCAGGGCGACACATTTTTGCCCTACGTCATCTGGTTAAAGGATGAGATTCTTAGAGACCTCAATTTGCCAGAGTGACCCACATCTACACTACTACCTAATATTTATATAATCAACTCTTATAGTCATTATGTTCACTTTCATCTTTTTTATATGACGCCTTCTTACCAACCTTCATTAAAAGGCGCTTGAGAGAAAAAAGTCTATTTAAATAACACAGTATCCTTGAACAAGAGGAAACGGCACAAGCGGCACAAAGGTAGGCGCATAATTAGCGGGTGTACTTTCAAGATATCAAAGGATATTAGAATACTGGAAGCCTCAATGTCTGAGATTTTTCAAGAGCTTGGTAGAAAGCTTATCTTTCCAATTGACTTTCGCAGTCAGCAAAGAACCGAAAGGTATCAACAGATCATACTTATGCTTGGGTCTTTTCTGGCATGTGTTGTAGGTTTTGTATCACAGTCAGCTCTCTATACTGTGTTGGTTTATGGTTTGGCTGTCCTCGTAGCTATGGTTACAGTTTTGCCACCATACCCTCACTACACAAGAGAAAAGCTTGAATGGGTCAAGCCACAGATAAATATATGATAGGGTTATATAGCATTTGAATAGTGCAGTCAAAATAAATAGAAAGAAATGAAGCATCGAGACATAACAGGGAGTAATCTCAAATGGACGTTTTCGTAAACTCCTCGAGATCCTGCATATAAAAAGGGGGGTCGATCTGAAAAGTCTGGGGATCCTCGCTAAACTCTAATTATATCCTGCAAAAAACAAAAATATTGTTGGACAGTCAGATATTTGTAAAATCGACTATGGATTCATACTATTTAGGCTTCGACTTGTCTACTCAACAATTGAAATGTTTGGCTGTAAACCAAGATCTAAAGATTGTTCACTCGGAAACAATAGTTTTCGAGAAGGACCTTCCCAAATATCAGACAACAAAGGGGGTCTACATCAAAGGAGATGTGATTGCATGCCCTGTTGCCATGTGGATCGAGTCCATTGATTTAATCTTCGAAAAGTTTCTGCAAAGCGGGTTTGAACTCAACAAAGTGAAAGCTATCTCCGGTTCATGTCAACAGCACGGCTCGGTTTACTGGGCTGATTGTGCGGAAAGCATGTTGAATAAATTAGATGCAAGCAATGGATCTTTGCTCGATCAATTAGTTCCGGGCGCGTTTTCGAGACCTACTGCGCCAAACTGGCAGGATCACAGCACTGGTAAGCAGTGTCAAGCGTTCGAAAGCAAAGTTGGGGGTCCACAAGGCTTAGCAAAGATTACCGGATCAAGGGCTCACTTCAGATTTACTGGTACTCAAATTTTAAAGATTGCTCAAGAGGAGCCCGAATGTTACGCCAAAACCCAGGCAATTTCATTGGTATCAAGTTTTCTCGCATCTGTCTTGAGCGGTTCGCTAACGGCTTTGGAGGAAGCAGACGCCTGCGGAATGAATTTGTATGACATCTCCAAACGTGAATTTGACAATGATCTATTATCTCTGATTGATAAAGATACTAGTAATATCGCGAAGAAACTTTTATCGCCACCAATTAAATGTGATGAGCCGGTTCGTCTTTCCTCCATCTCCTCTTACTTTGTAGAGAAATATGGATTTAGCAGTAACTGTTCAGTCTTTCCTTTTACTGGTGATAATCTGGCAACTATCTGCTCCTTGCCTTTGAAAAAAAATGACGTATTGGTGTCGCTAGGAACAAGTACCACGATTCTTTTGGTTACTGATCAATACCATCCATCCGCCGATTATCATCTATTTATCCATCCAACCATCCCAAAACATTATATGGGAATGATTTGCTATTGCAACGGGTCACTAGCTAGGGAAAAAATTCGAGATGAATTGAACGGAGAATCACAGAGTCACGATTGGACAAAATTTAACGAAGCCCTTTTGAATGAAAAATTGCCGAATAACGATGAAGTGGGGATTTATTTCCCGTTAGGAGAGATTGTACCTAGTGTCAATGCGGTCTACAAGAGGGCCAAATTCAACGTTGACACTGGTAAAATTGAAAAAATCGTAGATTCATTCAGCGACAAGAGACATGATGCTAAAAACATTGTTGAATCGCAAGCTCTGAGTTGCCGTGTTCGTATATCACCATTAATCACATCTGAAGTTACCTCAATGAATTCAAAGAACGAGAATGTGAAAGTCAAATTCGACTACGATGAAATCCCCTTGAGGGAGTATTTCAGCAAAAGGCCAAACAAAGCATTCTTTGTAGGTGGTGCCTCCAAAAACGATGCTATAGTGAAGAAATTTGCACAAGTGATCGGTGCCACTGACGGTAATTACAGATTGGAGACCCCAAATTCTTGTGCGCTAGGGGGATGCTACAAGGCAGCCTGGTCTGATTTATATCAGTCGAGGCAAACAGATCAACGTTATGATCAATTTTTGAACGACAAATTCCCTTGGGAGGACCTTGAATATGTTTGTGATTCTGATGCTAAGGCATGGCAACATTATAACCACAAAATATTACCTTTAAGTCAGTTAGAAGCAACTTTGAATTGATTTGGTGTTAATTCCCGAAAAAAAACTGTATTTTTTAACCTTTTAGACATTTTATACATCTTTTATTGATATACATATCCAAGTACGTCAAGACACTAAAGGACATATTCGTCCGCTTGTATGGCGGGGAGGTCAAAGTTGTAAGACGTCAAAATTTCACAATTCAAAAAAAAAAAACGAGTAAATCAACTTCTGCGGTAGTATTTTAAGAACTCTTAGAGACGTAAGATCCTCTGAAAGTTGATAGTACTACAGTAACAGCTTATTTGTAGAAAAATGTTGCGTTCTACTGTATTGAGGGTCTCCAGAGTCGCTCTGTTAAACCAATTGTCAGCAAGGTACATGCATACGACAATGGGGTTGTTAAATGCAAAGCCTTTTGCGATGCCAGCAATGTCACCTACTATGGAGAGAGGAGGTGTTGTCGAATGGAAATACAAAGTTGGTGACACTTTTGCGGCTGGTGATGTTATCCTTGAAGTTGAAACTGACAAAGCACAAATAGATGTTGAAGCTCAAGATGATGGTAAATTGGCTAAGATCGTTATAGATAACGGTGCTAAGGATATTCCTGTAGGAGAGACTATAGCATACCTAGCTGAAGTGGATGATGATTTGTCAACCTTGGAATTTCCTAAAGAAACAAAGGAACAGCTTCAGCCAAAGAAAGAAGCCAGCCAGTCGTCTAAGAAGGAGCCTAAGAGGGAACCAGCAGATGGGATGAAAGTAGTTTCCTCGGATATCTTACAGAAAGCTGATCCAACACAAACTCTGCTTCCTTCTGTATCTCAGCTGTTAGCCGAAAAAGGAATTTCTAAAGACGAAGCATTCGAGAAAATAAAGGGCTCTGGAAAAAATGGTAGACTACTGAAGGGTGATGTGTTAGCTTATTTTGGTTTGATATCTCAAGACTCTGTTGTTAAAATTGCTAAATATATTAAGAGTGGGGAAAGCCTGGATTTGTCCAATATTCAATTGAAAAAAGAGTCTCTCACAGATTCCCAACCAAAACAGAAGCAAGATAGTACAGAGAAAGTCTCCATCAAACCTAAACCAATCATTTTGAGCGAGCAATTATCGTTAAAAGTACCAAAGGATGTCTCTCATGAGCAATTAGAAAGATCTTTAAACGCTTTTGTCAAAGAGGCTTATCGCTATACACACGATCAGCCACTGACCAATACAAGTTCGGATTATTTCGACCCGATCTTTGAAGCTTTAGTCACCGAATCTCCTAGTGAGTCAAGGTTTAAAGTCAACTATCAGTTGATTTCGCTGGACGCTGAGTTGCCAAGTAAGGTTGAAGAAGACATTTTTGACTTGTTGTCCGGCTCGAGCGAAAAAGAGTCATCGAAGAAAGCAGATGAGAGCAAACCTAATGAATATATACTGAATATCGATATTCAAGTTAACGAAAGATTTTCGGATTCCGTGGATAAATCAGAGAGATTTATTAACTATTTAAAACAATTAGAGTATGTATAAAGCATGATTTACATTTCTAATTTTAAAATTGGATGAAGCCATTGTCTTCCAAGAACAAGACAACCTTTTGAATGATGAAGAAAATAGATTCATCATTTGATTGTAGTTTGATATCGGCGTTGTCGGATAAACCCAGGTAGTAAATATTTGAAGCATTGACTTTCCCAGACCATTCATTTGGCACAACCAAACCGGTACCTGACTGGATAAAGTCGGGCACAAGATCTAATAAGCTTTCATCATTTCTTTTATGATCAAAAATTTTGTAGTGTCTGCCACCACCAAATTGTAAGAACGTTGATAGTAAGGCAATCGAGAGCTGTGGACGGGAAACTTTCAAGGAATCTTCAAAAACAATGGCGAAACCTTGTTTTGGTCTTGGAGGGTTTGATTCTCTCAGAATCTTGACGACTTCTGGATATGAGAACCAGTCAGGTATTTCGCCACCAGTTCTCAATCTTTTCCTCAACTCGGTACCTGAAATGTTTAAAGTTCTCACCTTTGAAGGATCTATTTCGTCAATTGGAGCGTAACGATCTTCGTCTGGCAAATACGTCACCATCCTGAATGGGACGACCTTGATTTCCAGCTCATTTTTGTAGGACTCGACCAGTTCTTGAGCATCGTATGGGCCGTAGAAATCAACACCCTTCGAGTTTTTACCAGGACCAGCATGATCTCTACCAACGATGAAGTGTGTGGCACCGTAATTCTTTCTGATAATCGCGTGCCAAACAGCCTCTCTATCACCGGCCATTCTCATTGCCAAAGGCAGCAGTGACATGAATGCAATACCACTTGGATAACGCTTGATAATTTCTTGGTAAACACGTACTCTTGTGTGATGGTCGATATCTCCCGGCTTAGTCAAACCAACGACAGGGTGGATCAAGACCTTCGCATTAGCTTCTCTCGCAGCCCTGACGGTCAGCTCTCTGTGAGCTCTGTGCATTGGGTTACGGGTTTGGAAAGCAACGATACGGTCCCATTGTCTCGACTGAAATTCCAATCTCAATTGAGCAGGAGTTTTCCTTAGACCAGGATAGTCGTAATGTTGGGGTAGCTGGATAGCCTGCAGCTTACCACCGATATAATAGTCACCAGCAATGTTGTTCAAATAGCTGATGGCAGGGTGCTCTGGGTCGCCTCTAAAAACTTTGAGAGCTTCTAAGCTCTTGTCTGGCTTATAAATGTCACCAACGGTCAAAATTGCCAAAGGAATCTCGTCATCTTGGATCAATGCAATTCTCTGGCCCTTGGAGATACTTTGGGCAAATTTCTCTGGTACGTCCAACGTAATTGGGATAGTCCAAAGAGCGCCACCGGATAGTCTGGATTCATTAACCACAGACAAATAGTCCTCCTGATCTAGGAATCCGTCCAACGGAGAGAACCCACCGTTCAAAATCAATTCCAAATCGCAAACCTGCCTAGCAGTCAAATTCCATTGAGTTAAAGTATGGGATTCGTTCAGCAAATCAGCATGCTTGGAGAAGTCTCTAGCGACCAAATCTTGTAGTATACCACCGTGAGGAGCAGGCATTGTGTGTATTGAGGGGATGCATCCGATCGAATGGACCCTCGAAACCACTCGAACCAGACATATACGTTTATATACAGACCAGGCAATACTCAGGCATGAATAAAGCACTGCCGCTTAAGTCTTAGTTAAACACATGAGCCACAGTTGTGGAATATGTCGTGAAATGAACTCTGGAAACTTGGCCTTTCTATTCATATTGCCCTGCTTGTCGAAGAGTCGCTGGCTTTCGTGAATGGTTACATTGGCTTTGTCGCATTATACGATAGTCTTAGCACGTGCAATTTTGCCACGGTGTCAAATCACCTGATCACGCATGTTTATCCCGATTTGGACGATGTCCGTTCACGGCATGTCTGATAAATGTTCTTTCTAGAAGCTTCTATGGTAATCTCACTATATACGTAGTTCACAAGGCCCCGGGAAGTAGTCGGATTCCACTTTCTCTGTCTGGGATTCCACTAAACCCGGGATCCTCTATTACGTCGAGCAGTACAGGAAGCGTGCCAGTAGGTGGTCCCCTACGAGGTAATTTTGGTAAAAAAATCGCAGCCTACAGCTTCCTTTGCATCAAAAGATGTTGGTTGATTCACTGTAAAACCAAATCATCTCATATCATTTTTGAAATCGTATCATCTCATATCATATGGGATCAGGTTGTATTTTGTAATGCAGTGGAGAGGCCTATGATGTTCTATGGGCGAAATTCGTAGGGTGTTTCTTTCATTGTGGCAGCAACTACGTGCCCAACCAAATATTACACCAGCTAGAACACAGTGTTCGGTAATTGAGCATAATTCATATATAAAGGAGTATCTATTCTACACATTTCATTTGTAATCCATTTCTGTTTGAACCTTTTTTTTTTATTATAAATCCTCAGGAACAAACAATCAGTTTCATCACTCAATTACTTTCAGTATTACAACATCAAAAATGGTTAGAATTTCTATTAACGGATTTGGTAGAATCGGTAGATTAGTCTTAAGAATCGCTTTGTCCAGAAAGAACATCACCGTCGTTGCCGTCAACGATCCTTTCATCTCCACTGAATATGCTGCTTACATGTTCAAGTACGACTCTACTCACGGTAGATACGCTGGTGAAGTTACCCACGATGACAAACACATCATCATCGATGGTCACAAGATTGCTGTCTACCAAGAGAGAGACCCAGCTTCTTTGCCATGGGGTAAGGAAAACATCGACATTGCTGTCGACTCCACTGGTGTCTTCAAGGAATTAGACACTGCTCAAAAGCACATTGATGCTGGTGCCAAGAAGGTTGTCATCACTGCTCCATCTTCCACTGCTCCAATGTTCGTCATTGGTGTCAACTCTGACGACTATGCTGGTGAAAAGATCGTTTCCAACGCTTCTTGTACCACTAACTGTTTGGCTCCATTGGCCAAGGTTATCAACGATGCTTTCGGTATCAAGGAAGGTTTGATGACCACTGTCCACTCTTTGACTGCTACTCAAAAGACTGTTGACGGTCCATCCCACAAGGACTGGAGAGGTGGTAGAACCGCTTCCGGTAACATCATCCCATCCTCTACTGGTGCTGCTAAGGCTGTCGGTAAGGTCTTGCCAGTTTTGCAAGGTAAGTTGACCGGTATGGCTTTCAGAGTCCCAACCGTCGATGTTTCCGTTGTTGACTTGACTGTTAACTTGGAAAAGGGTACCACTTACGATGAGATCAAGAAGGTCGTCAAGGCTGCTGCTGAAGGTCCATTGAAGGGAGTTTTGGGTTACACCGAGGACTCTGTTGTCTCTTCCGATTTCTTGGGTGACACTCACTCTTCTATCTTCGATGCCTCCGCTGGTATCCAATTGACTCCAACTTTCGTCAAATTGGTCTCATGGTACGATAACGAATACGGTTACTCTACCAGAGTCGTTGACTTGTTAGAACATGTCGCTTAAATGAATTTATGAAGAAGAATCTAATTCTTTTTCTTAATGACAAATTTACAATTACAAATGTTTCAAGATTATAAAAATTTTTTTTATGTAGTAAAGATATATACTTAGTCTTTTTATGAAAAATTGAATATGTTTTTATTACTTGAATTGAACTATTAGCAGTTTGATTTTTTTCTGAAGAATTAATTAATACTTAGAGGACGGCATACCCAGCCGCATAACTGACGCTACTTTCACCTAGACTACGAACCTTTGAGCTTTGTGAATAATGCGGCCACTGAAATTTAATGTCCCTTTCAAATGGCGAAACTCCGCTGAGAACTATACCGATTGGGTGCGCGCCACATATTGTGTCGCCCGTAATCTCTAAATACTTTTTCCACAAATTATATTTGGACTCGTTTTTGCTATTACTTAGCACTTTCATTGCGCCTCGGTCGATCAGTTCAATCGACTGCCAGATATCGAGTTGATGGTGCGACAGCTTACTTCTGGATGTCAGCATTTCAATCTCAGTCTCTTCTTGGATTGCTTCATTCAATTCAGCCTCCATGCCGCAATATCCTGTGTAGCCAAATCTGCGACCCCAATGACAAAAGTCACTACTCAAGATGAATAAAACTGTCGGATCGGCAAGATATTGCTTAAGAACTCTTCCTATGGCATAATCTACATCAGTGCTGTTATGTGATACTAATAGTGGAATCACATTAATTTGCTCTGGGGGTATTTTTCTCCATCTTAAAGTTTGCAACAACATAGGAAATTGCATCTCTAGAGAGTGTTCGTTGAGATCAGTTTCGCCATCCATAAAATCAAAAAATTTCTTGTCTCCACCCTCCACTAGCTGGTCGATTATTTTCTGATCAACTGTTAAATCTCCAAGGGGTGTCTCTAGTCTCTTGAACTTTGTCAATAATACTTTGTTTTTAAAGTAGACGTGATGAGATGGTCCTATTATGAATATTCTCTTGGTTCTAGCATTTAAATCCAACGATGCGTATGTATGAGCCATCGTTAGACCACAATATCTGTAGCCTGCGTGAGGGGATATCACTATGCGTGCATTTGGTATGGGGCCACTTATCCTACCTGTCTCGTTCAAATAACCCTGCAACTGTGACGAAAGTTCGTCATTGTGATCTGAATACCATGATCCCGCATGTGTAGCTATACGTACTGACATCGCTGTCAATCTTTGGCCTCTTTCTCCGGTTATACCATGTCTTCAAGTTTGATAAAATACCTATATATACTCCTATATCCTTTTTTTTTTAACCTCCTTACCCCTTCCCTTTAACTACGCAATCGCTTGAAATGATAAAAGTAGCTTATTATTTTTTATGTAGCACACATTCATGATGTTATAAATTTTTATATTTACAAAAATATATGTTATTGAAATGACTATTCGGAATCTGTTTCATCATCGGATTCAGAGTCGGATCTGTTGTCAAGTTCCTTGCTTTCTAAGAGAGCTTGAAGTTCCGCATCTTCAGTAGCAGTGACGGCTTTAGGTGACATCGTAATATTACAAACACCGTTATGTTTGGCAATGACTTCGTTGATCTTTTCAATGGATTGTTCTAAAAGCTCAATACCCTTTTGCTTATCTAAAGACTGTGTTGTAATAACATATAATGGTGCGGCTACTAGCTTCACCTTGATTTGCATTTGTTCGGTTGACAAAGACTCAGCGGCCTTCAAAGCCTCTTTGATGGCGTCAATACCTTCGTAACTAAAGCAAGAGACCTCAACGTCAGCTCTAATCTTGACAGCTTGCGGTGTTAACCTTCTGGAGATGTATAATTTCAGTTCTTCAAAAACGTCCTTGGATGGGGGTACAATACCTTCCCAGATGCTTTCATCGATGATAGATAATTTGAAAGCTTCATAAGCATGACCATACTTTCGACTCAAAGGCCATGCAATGCTTTTGTACAAATCTTCAAGTGGAATTTGAAATTTTTCAGCGCAATATCTCAAAATGGCATGCACAGTCTTGGATTTTTGATACTTCTCTTCACATTTAATGATATCCTCGGAAGAAACACGACGCTTCGATAAATCGATGTAACCTTTTTCCTTATCTACACGAAGAACAACTACGACGTCATTCTTACCAACTCTAATCAATTTTTGTATAGACCTTATACGTCTACGAGACAATTCACTGAGTAAAATCATACCTTCGATGTTATCATATTCTAATAATTTAACGTAAGCACCCATCTCAGCAATTTGCTGGACGTTGACCATGACGATATCTTCGACCTCTGGATACTTGTTCTCATAGAATCTACAATGTGTGGTGGACATCCTTTCTTGCTTTTCTATCGATTCAAAATTCACAACAACCTGATATTATAGGACCTTATTATGCAATGAAGCCGATGCTTAGCTTTTGTTGAAACGAACTGAAAGAACGGATTTTCAAGTATCTTACCTTGATTGCATGTTGAAAAATTTTTTCACGATTCTTTATAGACGTAGCTACCAACCTGAAAACGCGCCAGGCGAGTCCGGCGAGCCTTTCCGTCTACAAAGATATTTAAGCTATGTACACACACCTTTTAAGCGCTAGAAACTTGTCATACACAAATATCACGGGAGTGAGGAACTGGGTCGCTTTCCGCAAGCCATCACAGTACAGATGCCTTAATAAATTGCAGTGGCTAAGGAAAGTGTAATTGCATTTCAATTGGCTGGATGTTCTGACACATTCCAAGCTTTTTGCAAGTTAAGTAGCTGGTCATCTCGTCTTTTTTACCTCCCCAACTGGAATGTACCATCAGTTGTGACTTCATGGGCAGGTTGTCAGTAGGTGTTCTATGTTCCACTGGTCTGTGTTCAATTGCTATTTGAGGCTGAGCTGGGTGCAGTTCGGGCAAGTAAATTTTAAGGGGACATTTATTCTGATCATTTGAATAGAAATGGAAAGCAACCTTCCTGCGCATGCAAAAGACAAAGAGAGCTATAGTTAATGCTGGTTTGCCTTTGGTTGTTTACGTCTTGCGACGAACTTCAAGTACAAACTTTTAAGGCGCGAGTTCTAATCTCAGGGATGCTTCCCTTCAGGGTTTCGATATTAATTATTGATAAATTCACCAAGAATGATCCTACGCAGTTGAGCTTATACTAATTGAACGGACGAGCTAATTGTGTTGAGATAAATGCACTTTTCATTTGCTTCAGAGACATGATATAATTACATAAAAAAAGAGTCAACAAGCTAACCAAAACAAAAAAATCAGACCGTTGGGCTCATATCCTGGAAGATTCCCCAGCAAATCGCGTCTTTCAGAAAAATACAAAAGATATCTCCTCCTGCTTCAGTCATCAATCTTCTTCCCTGAGCACACCAAAACGTGCGCGGCCAACGGAAAATTTCTTGTGGCAATGACCTCGGGTGTTAAGCTTAGTCGTAAGCTGTTTGAATTTGGATGACGATATATTATCCTCGCGAGTGGATAACCCGCTCTCTTATTGTCGAGAGGTGTTTGCAGCGAACTCCCCAGATCGAACAAGCATCGGGTGAGTGATTGTAATAACACTTTTGTGCAAGATCATTGGCTATCAAACATACGTGGCGGACATACCTTGCTAAATTTGGTTTCCTGATGATTTTGAAGTGAGTGCACGATAAAAGACCGGGTGTTCCTGTCCTTCGATACACTTTAATTTTGTAATGCTCAGAAATGTCTTGTTTAGGCCTACTGGTTTGAGGGGAAATGACGATACTAATAAAGGTAAACTGGCTCTTAATAATGTTGAAATTGAAGTCTGGCAAGCCTGATTCATGATAGAATATATTGACTAAATCGTTACCCACATGTCTCTTCCTCATGGATATATCTTGGTCTTCGGGCATGAGAGTGACTACGTGAAATGTTATCTGTGTAATCTCATCACTCCAGACTAATGCAAACTCGCCGTCGGTACCTTTCTCTAAACCGCCAGTGTAGAAAAGCTTTGAAACTTCACTCAACTTCACAAAGTCACCCATTTCATTAAGAAACCAATGATATTGAAGAGAGCCTGTTGAATTACTTAAAACGTCAGATTCGGTATCTTGAGAAGGCCCGACGTATATGATTCCTACTTTCTGAAACTCGATATCTGGTATCCTGTCAAGCATACCAATAGAGCGCTTGAAAGCAATGTCATGAGGAATTTTCATGAAGGAATCCTCCCCTTCAGTGCGCAATTCACCAACATACAGCAGCTGCAATAGCATCTGCTCTGGTTCAGAATATGCCCTTGACTCTGCTTTTCTAACTTCAATAGTATCTGTTTCCGTTTCAGGAAAACCAAAAATATTGTAGGAAGGTTGTGAACTAACCGGCCTGAGAGGAGTCATCTCAAATGTTCGGTTACATGAAGGTTTTCTGATAGTAACTATGGCTTGATTTGTGGAGGTTCGAATTGAAATCAAACTATTGCCATGAATCCATCTATCCAGATTTCCTATTTCATTAAGATCGGAAGTGTTTATCTGGTCATCGACGCTAATCCCATTCTTTTGAGGGCCGAATCGAGATCTGCTGAAAAAATCCATATAAGCTGTAGCATCATACTTGAGACATTCAATGGAGCTCAAGTTTACCATGTTTTTCATAATGAATGGCATCAGTTCCAGTTTGCAATTGTGATTCAATCGTAGGAACCAACATGAGAGAGCTCGAAATGATTGGTATTGAAAAAATTCGGTCAATGACTCTCCAATAAGGAATGATTCGGTGGAAGGTGATGTATCTACCTCATAATCCAGGTACATATGGGTGGGAGATTTTGAAGCTTCAACCTCATCATCTGGACTCTCTAATTGAGATCTTATTTTGAGATCGACAGAATTTTCAATAAGCTTAAAAATGATGGCGAATACGCGCTTTATTTCCTGTATCGTTAAATTGGAAATAACATTTGGGGAGTCTCGGAGAGCAAGAAAAAACTCTAAAATCGATGGTATAGCATACAAACTTGTGATCCTTTTTTGGATGTGCTGCAAAATGGGGGTAAGATATCTTTGAATAGATTGAGGAATCTCAAAACAACTTACGGTCAGAATGTGTAAAATTGGTATTAATGTTTTCTCCCAAGATGACAAACCACCTACTAGAGCATTAATCAATTCATCTGCAAATTGTTTTGGCTCGTAAGGGTGGTACGCTAACACTGCAGATAAGTTGCGGACATAGGCTGAATGGAAATCTGAGCGGCCTATCTTGTCGCCGAGGGATATATTCGAAGGAATAGCATTGGTTAAATGATCGCATATTACTTTCTTGAATCTATCTATTAATTTGTATTGATGCTGAAACAGCGTAACCTCCGAAAGTTGCCCGCATACATGTGTCAGTAAATAAGAATATATTTCCAAATCAATTGGTGATTCTATCGTGTCAATCGCAAGAGAAAGCCAGCGTCCGATATTAATTTTGCCTCCTGCATTTTCATCTTGCTCTATAAACTGGACATGGCAATTGTGTTTTTCGAGTAACGATTCATCTATTACGCTGACTGTCTCTGGAAATGTCCAGTCAAATTTTTCACTGGTTCCTGTCATTAGATTCTTGTTTCTCCCAAAAGCCGAGCTTATTCCAACAGCATCAGACGGATTTTTGAAGTAGATATTGCCATTAGTATCACAACTGATTCTGACCAACGCACGAGCAACATTGAGTAGTGTCAGTGCGTGCGCACAACGCTCAGCACGTTCGTAAACTTCTGTAAGAGCTCCATATAATAGAACACACTTGAAACCATCCCGGTCGGAAGCACTCCATATGAATGACTTGACAAGAGCACATACCAAGGCGTTTAACCTTCTGACCAAATACTCTGTAGATTGCCTTCCTCTTCCAAAATTTCCAATAGCCCCCACGATACTTTTTCTACGTCTAGTAATCCCAAGTATTTGATAAATGTCAGCAAATATGCGCTCTTTCACCAAGACTCTCGTTTCATTTATTTCCAGCTTTTGTATTAGCGCATAAATCAGGTCTCCAAAAGTAGCGGCTTCGACATCACTCATTTCCAATATCTCGCTCTTTCCATAAATCTGTGACAACAAATTAGGTTGACTGGAAATCAAAGATGAGAACACTGAATGATTCTTCCGCACAAGATTTATTATGAACTCCCAGAGCTTTAAACGACCCGATACTGAAGTTCTTGGTGTTAAAATGTGACTGAAAAGGAGGTGAAAGGTTTTGTAGGGGAGCGTTGCGGAAAGTTTCATGTCAAGGACTTGTATCATTTCCTCTGATTGCGCAGCTATATTCTCCTCATATATAAATTGAATCATCTCGTTGGCCGGTATTGGCATCCTGCTCAGAGAAATATTCAAGAGCGAATTCATTATCTTGGGGCCAAACATATTTTTATTTTGATCATTCCTTTTCAGCACCAATTTAAGTAACATCCAAAGGCCTAGTTCGTTTTTTTTATCACCTAGCCAAAATTCATAATTCCTCGTGCTTTCTGTGAGCCTTGCGCTAATCTGGCAAAGCCTTAGTAATGTCATCAATAAAGTACGATCTTTCATTTTACGCTGATGCGCATTCAGGGTGAGAATCAGCCTTTTTTCACCCAATGTGATATGGCTGTCAGTTGAGTGAGATATGGCGTTTGAGTAGAATTTCGCCGTATAAGCTTCCACGATCCTATCAGCTCCTTTGGGACTGCTACTATCCAATATGCAGAGCTGCTCCAGAAAGACTTCGTTTTTGCTTGAATGCGAAATATCCTCGAGAAGTTGCTCAAATCTTGGATCAAATTCTCTCTCTTTACCCTCAGCAATTTGTCTTGATAGGTTGACTAGAAGCTCCGAGAATCCGTGGAGAGTTTTGTTGGAAATAATATAGGCTGGATTCTCCATTATAAATGAAGCAAAATCTATGACTCCATCGGTAAAATCCTTGTTCACTGTATGGTTTTCATTAATTGTTATGCTGATGAGTTCAAGCAGCCCTTGTAGACTGATCTGCTGGACGGGCTCTACCAGATTTCTTATAAGCCTCATTAGCTGTAGGATTACATCGTCACAGACCTCATCCCCATTATTTTGGCCGACCAAAGTGACTGAATCGTTAACAATTTCTAACAATAGAAAATGCTCATCAGATTTTAAAAGCTGCTTTAATTCTTCCACACTTACGTTGAGGCAGGATAAAAAGAGCGCCATAACAGGAGAAATCCTTTTAGACTTTTCTTGCTCAACCAAACTCAGTATGTGTTCAACGATGATATTAAAAAAGATCATTTCCAAAGAGGCATCCTTACATCGTATTATACATTCATATAGTAACTCCAAAGCAGCCCTCTTTGCGGGAAGTGGCACTTCCGAGCCTATAAGATCATGCGCTGAGTACCACAAAGCGGGTATGGATTCTCTTCCAAAAGTATCTAAAAGTTGTCGTACTTCTACTGCAGATTGTGCCCTTTCTTCGTAGCTACTACTTTCATCGCCCAATTTTTTCAAAAGTAATAAAAGGTATGTTTTGTTGGTCTTCTGTGCGCTTTCAGGCTCTTGTTGAGGGGGCGGTATCTTTCTGGTGGTTAAAGAAAGTCTAAACGAATTTGAGATAGTTCGAAGGATATCTATACCACTTCTATACCTCTCATTGCTATATACGGGACCAGGCATTGGGCGGGGTGTTATTTAAGTAGTTAGACATGTAAATAAATATGATTTATGCTATATTTTGGCTATTGGGAAACTTATCATTTTGGGATCCCAAACTCATAACGCGCCAGACAAGCGCAGCTTCGCCGGGCGAAACTATCTACACAGATACTAATTACGACTAGGCCTTTACTCTGCCAAATGCAGGTGACATTCGTGAGTACTGAGAGGGTGAGGCGCACCACGCTGTTTGAATTTTAAATCCCTTCAACACCATATGTTCAAAAGTCTGATGAATATGTTCTTTTTGGCAAGGCTTTCCTTCTCAAGAAGTTTCTCTTCTTTGTTCAATTCAATATCCAGTTCTCTTTTGCCCGAATCTAAATCCATTTCGCTGAAACTTACGAGCAGTCTCCAATTTCTGGTGTAGAATTTGTGGCCCACATAACATGCAACTAGAATTGGCAAGGAAAGGTACCCTTCGAAGAATGAGGTTACATCTGCGGAGCTGCTACCCACTGGGAACAAAGAAGTCCAGAACGATGCGATTAGCACTAGGAATAATACGACAAACCCATACCAGGAGCCAATAATTCCCGTTTGAGATAAGTATGGCAACTCATCCAGTGATTTGCCTTGACATTTCATTGCACCACGAAGTCTAATATGTGAAATGTTGATTGCCATCCAGCAAAAAATGGTGGAAAGTCCTGAAAGGGCACTTAGCCAGGTGAATACCTCCTCTTGCTTTTTACTTGCCGCTACAAATGAAAGTAGTCCAAAAAATAAGGTCAAAAAAATCGCATGCAAAGGTCTTCCTTTCTTGTCAACACGGCTCAACACTTTGGGAAGATTATTAATATGAGCCATTGAAACCATACATCTGGAGCAAGCGTATACGGCGCTATTAGCCACAGAAAGAAGTGCAATTAATATGATGGCGTTCATTAGGGAGGGAAGCCCACGGATACCACCATTTTCAATTGCGATAACTAACGGTGATGCGGCGGCATCTACGGAACTGGAGCCATTCATTAATCTTGCATCATTACTTGGAACTAAGCAACCAATGATGGTCAGAATTACAATGTATGATAAGGTGATTAACCAAAAAGTTCTTTTTGCTGCTTTTGGAATCGTGACTCTGGGATTAACACTTTCAGCCGCCGAAACAGCAACTAGCTCTGTGCCCGAATAACTGAAAGCAGCTGTAACAAAGACGGAACATAAGCCCTTGAATTGTGACCCTGAATTTGCACCAACGAATGCACCAGGGTTATGCCAATATCTACCGCCGATGTAGCCACCCTCTGGCCCACCTCCGCAAACTAGCACAACGCCCAATATACTGAATCCAACAATAGCAAGGATTTTGACCATTGATAAAACAAATTCTGTTTCACCATATGACTTAACATCGAGCATGTTTGCCATGACAATTGCAACATAAAAAATTGCAACCCAGGCGTCTGAGTTAATCTTGTCATTCCAATATCTAATGGTAATGGAACATGCTACCAATTCCAAGGGTAGCAATACTAACCATTGGGCCAGATAGTTCAGATTAATTGCAAACCCGAACGATGGATCAACGAATCTTGTGATGTAAACATTAAATCCTCCGACAACCGGATATGCAGACGCCAGCTCACCTAAGGAGTTGACCACAGTAAATAAACATGTGCTTACTATCACCCAAGCAATTATTAAACTTGCTGGACCGCCGGTGTTCAATGAAGAACCGGAATTAACAAATAAACCAGTACCGATTGCGCCTCCCACGGCAAGTGTTAGTAGGTGACGAATCGACAGATCTGCACTTAGATTCGTATTATTAATGTCTTTCTGAGTGCTTGGCAAATTTATTTCTGACTGAACATTTTGTTCGTTGGATGATATCGAATATTCATCTTTGGAATGAAATCTCCCCGTGATATTAGACCAACTGTGTTCAACGCTAGAATCATTTACCATTATATAGTTAGCATCAAAATTCTATAGTGCTTGTAAATACTCCTTCAAGATCGAATTTGCAATAAGTCATCAGGCAGACTAAGAAAATTAATTACAAGATGAAAATATCATTTATACTGCATGTGGAAGAGCTATATCCTTTCGAAAAACATCCAGCAGTGCCACGCAATTAACTCGTATTTTTGTTCGAAAAAATTACCAGTTTATAGCTTTCCATTCTTTTTATTCTCGATGCCTTACGAAAGGCAATTTTTAGTCGCATCGCCATCCGAGTTCTGGAATATGCCCGAGGGCGAACCTTACCGTCCAAACAGATATCTGAACTACTTGACTTTTCGAGTCTGCGAGTATGCCGCACACGTGCCTGACAAGGAACGAGTGTTCAACTACTGACGCCCCACAACTTGCAGTCGAAATCTCAGATGAGTACCACAGCATATTGCCCTTCACTGCATGGAAAGGTTGGGTAGAGTGGAGCTTCGTTTGAACTGGATTTATGCTTTCGCAGTCTTTTCATGGCACGAAGGTCAAAACTTCAAAAATCCGAAATATGCTCTTTTTTCGAACATGAGAGTGATCATTCTTAGAAGTAATTGGCCCCGGTCTCTTGAGTTCGCTGCTAACTATTTTCCCGTGCGCCAAATTTTTAGTAAGAGTAAATTAAATTCCGCCTAAATTCCAATGTTTAGGAAAGAGATTTTAGCCTCTGGAAAGCTCATTGAACATGATGATATAAAGAAAATGACGACTACTAGCTGACATCCATCTCTTGTATTGCATACAGCGGTGGCGGTCGCCTGAGAGTTCGAGTGCCTAGAGATCACAACGTTCCCTGATAGGTTTATTTCTCCAAATGTTGAGTGCTCGCCAAATAGCGTGCGTCAGCAGAAATCTGTCGACAAGCCGACTAAGACTAAGACAAGGCATTGCTCCGAACCTTTTTTTCAATTAATTTATACATAGATGCTCGTCCACTATTTAATGTACAGAAAACTTTTTAATCATTTAGAATGCAATGCCGGCACCGATGATAGCCAAGAAACTGAAGCACCTATGAGTTAAACTGAATGTGGAGCCTTTGTTTTCATTTGCTAAGAACGTTGCACTTGACGATGATTGCTGCTCGGATGTGCTGACTTTGGAAGTCAATGTGGATGAGGGAGTCGAATATGCAATCGTAGCACTCGAACTGGAGCTTTCGCTACCGTCAGAGTTGTTCTGAGAGGTAACGGTTGATGTTGCCAATTCAGAACTTTCGGCCTCAGGTGTAGCCGAATCTGTTGAACTAGTAACTTCGGTTGTGCTGGAGATTGTAGCGCTTTCAGAGCTGGTGGAGCTGGAAATTGTTGAACTTGAGGTGGAGCTCGAGACTGTCGAGCTGGGGGTGGAGCTCGAGCTTGAAGAACTCGAGATAGAGCTAGAGCTGGAGCTTGCAGAACTTGAGATAGAGCTGGTGCTGAAGCTGGAGCTTGCAGAGCTTGAGATAGAGCTGGTGGTGGAGCTGGAGCTTGCAGAACTTGAGATAGAGCTAGAGCTGGAGCTTGCAGAACTTGAGATAGAGCTGGTGCTGGTGCTACTAGATGTTGAGGACGCTGAGGTAGTCGAGCTCGAGGCCACAGTAGAGGAAATTTCACCACCATCAGCTAAAACCGCAAAGTCTGCTTGAGCTTGGTCGTATCTTCCATAGACAGAACCATCCTTTGCTTCGATAGATTCCCATGTACCCGATTGGCCATTATAGCTATACTCGCTACCAGTGGAATAATCTGTAACGACAACCCTCTTCACGTACATCGAGAATGGAGCCTTCGTATAATCAATTTCACCACCAGCCCACTCAATAGTACCAGCCGCATTGCTTGGATCACCACCAGCCCAAATTCCCATCTTGAGGGCCATAGGTGACTGTGGGTAGCCCTCGGCGGATGAATTCAAAAGGGTCCTGGAAACTGCGCCATCTAAGTACCAAACTGTTTTATCCATTGCCCAATCTAAGGTGTAGTTGTGAAACGTATCCACTGGTGAATCAACACTATGGAATGCACCTCGATCGTATGTCGTTGTGTCACCTTTTGAAAAGAAATTAGACTGATACTGTGTATTATCACTACCCACCCATTCCAAATCGATTTCATCCAAATCGTCACTTTGCAAGAAAAAGGATGAAACTACACCTTGACCAGGAGCTGCTTGCAGCTCAACTTCGACTTTGCCGAACATGATGTAAAAATTCGATGCTAAAGCTGGATTATCGTATCTTTTTGCCAAGGTTAGAGATACACCGTCGGACCCATACGTTATGTTTCCTGGGTTACCCATACTGCTAAACCATTTCGATTCAGAGGTGAAATCTTCTGTGAAGCTACCAGCTAGTGCTTTATCAGAGGCACAATCGCTAGATTCCAATGGATTACAGCTCGAGGCAGCTGCTGCACTTGAGGAAGTAGTTGTTGTTCCATCTGCGACGACAGATTGTGCAAGCAAACCAGCGAGCAATATGAGTCCACCTTTGTGAAGCATCCTAAATTATAATTGATATACGGCACCTCTGCTCCATACCAATTGATGAAACAACCCATCGAACTTACTGCCGTTTATATACTCATGGATATATTATATTAATTGACCAAGCCCTACAATAGATTTTTCTAATTATGGAAGAAAAATTACACGATGGGACGGTTTCAGTCAAGTTTCGTAACTCTTTCTGCGGTCACATATTGATCTTCGATTTACAATACCCATAAAGGATATGTAACAATCTTCTTACCGACAGAGTTTCGTGGCTGTTGTCAGGTTACGGTTGCATTTCGCGCCTCATCCGGTCTAAATATAGAAATGCAGGCTCGGTAACCAAGCCACGCGAATTGTTTACGTGCGGTGCTGGTTTAAAAATAAATTATTTCGGCCTCGAAAAAATAAATATGAGGTGGACAGGAATTGAACCTGCAACCATTCGATTGCAATTCCGTGGTGTCCCAGGATTTAACTGGAGTCGAAAGCTCTACCATTGAGCCACCACCCCATACTATTGGATAGTTATTAACATGATTCAACTAAACTATACCGGCTACTGACAAGAATTTCAAATTCAATTAGTGTGTTGTATTGTTGGAGCTATAGTTTTAATTAGTAGGATAAGCGTTAATCGGCTGTAGAATTATCCAGTCCTTATCCAATGGTAGTGATCCGCTGGCGATCTTTCTCCGTCGTACTGAAACTGTGACTAAAAGCTATCTCTTTCAACACTTCCAGCAGATTTCACAAAATTCCTTGGAGTATCTTTTTGATGTTCTTGACTTTTTCATTTATTCTTAGAGAAGACCGGAGCCACCCGGCTGTTTAGCCGCCGAGTTGCTACGAGTATTGTTATAAAACTAGAAACTTGAAAAAAAAAGACATATTGCTTTTCAATTTTGAAGCGGAACAACAGTTAAGGGGAGTACACTCAAACCTCTACCGCTTCCAGGGAGATTAAAGTTGAAGTTTAAATTAGGGCCGTTCCAATTTGGTCCATCCCAATTTACAACCCAATCATCAAGTCCTCGGAAACTTAAAAATCCTTCAGAGGAGATAGCAACGTCACTTTTAATGATAGTTCCCTCCTGTCGAGCTGACTTTTTGCCGACGGTTTCTTGATGGACCAAAGCCCCTTCGTCTGTAATAGCAAACTCCGAAGTTTGCTCATTCTCTGGGATTTGAACTACCAGGTTGCCATTCGGGTCTACGCTTATAGGCAAAGGTCCCTTCGGGATATCGACAGTTGGGACTGCTTTTTCTAAATTGTTTCTGCCTTTTTCAGCTATTTCCAGTCGGAATGAACCAGTTGAACCTGTTTGGGGACCGACGGCAGCTGCAGTCGCTGAAGCAATAAACAAGCAAGACAATGTGATAAACCTTATACAACAGTTCATGGCGATTTTTTCTTGAGGTCATAGCGCCCGGATGACATTCTGAGAAACAGTGAGCGGAATGTCGTCCTTTATAAGTTGATAAAGTTTTGGGAGTTGCTCTGAACTTTCCGTTGCTGTTGCTATAACAAATTCAATTTGGGCGTGTTCGCCGGGAGCGTTCCAAGGGCCCTTCAAATACTGTTACGGCGCCCTAAAAGAGAATTTATTTTTTAACGTATTTAATCTTACTTCTTATTCTTCCGAGCTACTTGAATTTCTAAGATGAATGAGCAGAGGTGGCCAATTCGAACCCTTAATAAAGCATTCAATATATTTGCTTTGTTTTTCATGTTTTTCATGTTTAGCAAAGTTAATAAGTTTTTCAACGAAGTTGAAATTCCTGAGTAAAGAATCTAACAAAGTAATTAAAAACAAAACAATGCCGTTCATTCTAAAAAAGAGGAATAGACCCCCGTCGCAATCAAGGACAGTTGTTTGGAATAATCTTGTGAATATTTAAAAATAATATTTAAAAATAATATTTAAAAAAAATATGTCATTAATGAACGACTTAAATGTTCCCTACGGTCGGGTACCCTCAGAAAGAGTCTAACAAGACACGTATTTCATGACGCAGTTCCGTTCAGCGGTTGGCCCTGACTCAAGGTGTTATCAACAACAGTCGACGACCCCTGCGGAAATGGACGTGAAAGAGAAGTGCTTGGTTTCAAGATTCAATGTGTAAAAGAGAGCACTACTTCGCCACTTTTCTATACAGTACCCGAGCATTACTCGGCCAAAAGCTCGGCCAAAAGAACAGCTGAGAAAATTATAGCATTAACTTCCCAGATGCGACTTGCTTTGATGGGAGGATTAACTTTGACGGTCGCTTGCAGTGTCAGTTCTAAGCGGATTGAGTGTTTATTTAGACTAGATATTCGGGCAGACGGACCTCCCGGGCCTATGATACGGAGGCATGTGTTCTGGAGAGTAAAGCACGCTACAATTTGCCCTCCTTCTTCAAAATTTGGGCGGCTGTGTCATGAATAGTCTTTTGTAAGTCTATGAACTTGAAGCCCAAGATTTCCTTGGTCTTGGAGTTATCAAACGTAGAGTTGACGTCCGTAACGTGAGCACCTTGACCTGGTTTATCGCCGGTAGCTATTTTATTCTTCAGTTGAGGGAAATTTTCGTTCAAGATGTCAGCAATATCTTGCGCATCAAATTTACCGTCTGCTAAACCCAACCTTTGGCCGACTGTGTTTTCGTTTTGGAACGCAAGTAGATGAGCTTTCGAAACATCGCGGACGTCAACGTAGTCACCCAAGATGCTGGGGTCCAAATTTGTTTCCGGTGTCGAGTGGATCAAAGCATTGACAACTTCACAAGATGTATTCAAATGCTCTTGGACATCTTCGTCGAACATCTGCGGGCCAAAAACGTAGACTGGGTTAACAGTGCACAACTTGAACTTCACTGTGTCCCTGTTTGCTTCCAAAAAGTCCCAAGCGGCTATTTCTGCAAATTTCTTCGATCCAAAATAAGCAGAAACCGGATTGGATTGGCAAGATTCCCAAGTGTCGGGGTTCCATTGATCTTCGGTTAAAATCCACGAGCTATCATTCATTTTACGTATGTCTATCATTGCGGCCGCAGAGGAAGTGATAACAACCCGTTCCACGGACTCAGCACCATACTTCTTAATGGAATCAAGAATACTCTTAGTACCATTCACCGCCGGCACCAGCAGGTCCTTCTCCACATCCGTGGTATCGAAGTGAAATGGGGACGCAGTGTGTAAGACGACCTTAATATCTTTTTGATGTTTCTTGAACACTTCATCAAAAGCGTTTGGGGCAGCAATGTCAGCGACAACTTCCGTTATAAAGTTTGGATTGTTGCAAAATTGCTTCTTCAAGTGGTCACCCTTTGCCTTGGATCTAACTGTACCGATCACTTTGTAATCTTCCTTCAGTAGGTCGTTAACGATATGCTTTGCAATGTAACCTGTTGCACCACTCACTAATACTGACATAATTTGATTATTTAATTCGGTCAGACGATGTGTGATATGTGTGAGATTATAAAGGGCAACATTGGGCAAGAAGTCTGCGCTTATCGTCTTGTATATATACCCTATAACGCTATATCGCAACGAAACATAATACGCTTTAGAAGCGCGCGGAACATAAACGCAAATGCCGCCTATTAGTAATTAATTACGGGCGCAATGCGCGATCTAGAGAAAGAGTTTATGTATCCAGGTTCTATTGTACCGGGAATCTTGCGTCATTGTTGCGGTATTCAAGGCCATTCCTATAAAAAATACTCGTAGCCATCTATCTACGTCCAGAAACCGCATCAAGGGTGTTTCAATATCCAAGTGCATAGCTAAACAGATACTTTTAATGTCCACGAACATTGAATTCAAGTACAACTCGTTCATGTTACATTTGTAGATTTTTTTAAAAAGGTGTAAAAGTAACGTGGTATCACATTAGAATCAAATGCCTTCACTGCCAGGCTCATGTCTAAGAAAGCGCACCTGCTCTGATTGATAGTGCCCGAGATGCACTGGGACAGGGGAAAGAAAAAATATTGTACGATACCTTCCTTTTACACAGGTGTGAGCATTGCAAGGGCTCTGAACAGATTCACCGTAGGATTCAGCCTACAGTGGGCTTTTTGGAGGCGAAAACATCTGTTTTCCTCTTTTGAATCTCAGTTCCGAGAGAATAGCGATACACCGACTAAATAATGATCGACCCTCACATTTGTACCATCCCGATCAGCTTTTATTCTGAGCAGAACAACAAGTTCTAAGATAGACAATTCTCAGGATAAAGCCTGACGGCCCGAAGTCATCCGCTGTATTCGTAGTAAAAATAGAAAGCAGAATCACCACAGCATATCTCGTTGGGTTGGAAAGATTACTCCGGCTGTATGTTGTCTTTAAAAAGCTTACGTAAATGTGCCATTCTCATCTAGAACTTTCAAAAATAAAAGCCCTGTAGGGGGCTCGAACCCCTAACCTTGTGATTAAGAGTCACACGCGCTACCGATTGCGCCAACAAGGCTTCTTAAACTTGATGTGATAGGGAGAAACGCATAAAACTATATTGTATGTTTAATACCTCTATTTCTATTTCTGAATTCATCATTTGCCTCAGTCTTTCGACGCAGGCCCTGATTCTTGTACCCTGCGTACTTGGGATGACCTCTGTGGTTCAGAACTTCACCTGGACTAAATATATGTATTTGGCCCCCCCAGTCACCCGGCGTCCGGGTTTGGGATTAGATGCCATTGAAAAAATTTGTACATGATGAGCTATAATGAATCTGCATTGAAATTAGGTTATGAAGTAGGCCGGCTACGCTCAATTCCGCGCCTTACGATATGAAGATCCTCGAGGCTAGAGATGCGTTTTTCAGTGATTACGAAACTTTGCAGTTTTTGTCCAAACTAGAGAGACAACATCATTGGGATCCGGAATCGATCTTACAAAACCAGCAACAAAGAAAGAAAATAAAGACTAAGAGGCCCTACAACCACCCAGAACTGCAGTCTGTGACCCGAAATACCATAGAATACCTCGATGCGAACAAAAATCCTTTAGTACAAGAAGAAGACCAGGAACCTACCGAGGAAGCGCAAGAATCCCAAAAATCTCCCTTGAGCAGATTGAATGATGATCAGTTCAGCGATTTGGTGAGAAAGCTGAATAGCTTGGCACTTTTTAAAGCTGAAAAGTTACAAATAGTGAACCAATTGCCATCATCCATGGTACATCTCTATTCTGTTGTCGAAGAGTGTGATTCAAGATTTACTTCAGAGCAGATCGAGCAGATTTTAAGCATAATAAAAGATTACCTGTGATGATGCATCCAAACCATTAAAATGATCTCACATTAGACCTGAAATTGGTTCTTAGTTACTAAATATGTAATGTCATCGCACCTCTTCACCATTGTGAAGACTCACATCACCTTATACTATATATTTTATCATATTGTTCCGCCACGTGCTCCTACCATTTACTTCGCCAAGGAAGAAAGGGTTCTTGAAAATTCTGATAAAAGGTTTAAATACGAATGAATAGGTAGATTTCGAAAAATTAAAACTCTTTAATTATCTTCATAGATCTCGATACGAATCTGCTGTGCTTTGGTCTTTGGTTTTCATAGAGTGCAGGTTTGTGTAGTGATGAGATTTGGACAACAGCTTAATAGGTCATTGATCAGGCAGTATAGCTATTACTATATTTCCTACGATGATTTGAAGACCGAGTTAGAAGAAAACTTGGAGCAGGCAAATGGTAAATGGTCTCAAGACCTTGAAACTGAATTCTTGTCGTCTCTAGAGGTCGAATTGGATAAGGTGTACACTTTTTGTAAGGTTAAACATAGCGAGGTTGTAAGACGAGTCGAAGAGGCCCGCGATCAAGTTCAGCACACTGTGCGTGCGCTGAACTCCAACAATCCACCCAGTGAGTTGGATTTTGATCTATTGGAAGAAGAGCTGAGTGACATTATTGCGGATGTTCATGATATCGCAAAATTCTCTACTCTAAACTATACAGGTTTTCAAAAGATCATTAAGAAGCACGATAAGAAAACCAAGTTTATCCTGAAACCGGTGTTCCAAATCAGATTGGACGCCAAACCGTTCTTCAAACAAAATTATGACGATTTAGTGCAGCAAATTTCTCAGCTGTATGATATCGTCAGAACAAGGGGTAATCCAATCAAAGGTGACGCTTCCGCTGGTGGTAAGCAACAAAATTTCGTCAGACAAACCACCAAATACTGGGTCCACCCCGACTATATCACAGAATTAAAATTGATCATTCTAAAACATCTACCTGTCTTGGTGTTTAATACTAACAAAGAATTTGAGAGAGAGGATTCTGCAATCACTTCCATTTATTACGATAATGAGGATCTTGATCTCTATTATGGACGTCTAAGAAAAGATGAGGGTGCCGAAGCTCATAGATTGAGATGGTATGGTGGCATGGCTGCTGACACCATTTTCGTGGAAAGAAAAACCCATAGAGAAGACTGGACAGGTGAAAAGTCTGTCAAGGCCAGATTTGCGCTGAAGGAAAGATATGTGAATGACTTCATGCACGGGAAATACACTGTCGAACAAGCTTTCGCTAAAATGCGTAAAGAAGGTAAGAAATCGGTTAAAGAAATTGAAAGTCTAGAAGCCTTGGCAGTTGAGATTCAATACACTATGTTGAAGAAGAAACTAAGACCCGTGGTTAGATCTTTTTACAATAGAACTGCATTCCAATTGCCAGGTGACGCAAGAGTGCGTATTTCACTTGATACTGAGTTAACAATGGTAAGAGAAGACAATTTCGATGGAGTTAACAGAACTAAGGATAACTGGAGAAGAATGGATATTGGCGTCGATTGGCCATTTAAGCAGTTGGATGATCGCGATGTTTGTAGGTTTCCTTATGCTGTCTTGGAAGTTAAACTGCAAACTCAGTTAGGCCAGGAACCACCCGAATGGATTCGTGAGTTGTGTGGATCTCACTTAGTTGAGCCAGTTCCTAAGTTTTCTAAATTCATTCACGGTGTCGCAAGCTTGTTGAATGATAAGGTTGAATCCATTCCATTCTGGCTCCCTCAAATGGGCGTGGACATCAAAAAGCCACCCATTAAGAACAATATCAATATCACTAGACCTGAAAGAGAGGGGGAAGATGATGACGAGTATGACGAGGATGAGGAGGACGAAGAAGATGCAGCTTTAGTCGAGGCGATGACTGCAACTGGCAACAACTTGGATCTTGAGGAAAGGGCAGGTAATTACGGTTCAATCGAGTCAAGACAAACATCTCGTCCTCGCGCTCAAAACAACGACAATGGCGGTAAGAGCTTGAATGCGGATTATTACAAAAGTAAAATCAATTCCGCTAGTAACCCAGTATCCAAAAAGGTGTATCAAGTAGTTGCTATGTTTGATCATTATTTGAATGGTGATCAAATAAGTAAGATTCCAAAAGGAACAGTTTTTGACACACAAGTCAAAGCTCCACCCGGCAAGAGCATCTGCGTTCCAGTCCGTGTTGAACCTAAAGTATATTTTGCGACAGAAAGAACATTTTTATCTTGGTTATCTATTGCGATAATATTAGGTGGTGTTGCAACTACGCTTGTTACCTACGGCACTCCAACTGCAATGATCACTTCAGTTGGTTTTTTCATCACTGCGCTAATTACAATCATGCACGCAGTACTGACTTACGCAAGCAGGGTTGTCAATATCAGACAGAAGAAGGCAATTGATTACGCAGACAGAGTAGGTCCTCCAATGATCTGCGCTTTTTTGATGCTTTCGATAGCATTTTCATTCCTCTGTAACTTGGCTTAAACCAACTCACCAACATTTTTTAACCTCACTATATAAATATTGTAATACGTGTTTTAATAATATCTAAACCTCATAAAATATCTTGAATCTCAAAAGTGCTTGCTGTGAAATAGTGGAGATGATAGAGGAGGTGAAAACGCAGGCTTGTAGAGTTCTTGTAATTGATCTACTATATCACGTGGGTTAACGCTGACGCGAGTTCCTTTTCGAAATGTAAATACAAACATGCACCATCATCGCCTGCAAGATATCCTCCAAACATAAGCAAGAGGCAATCAGCATTTTAGCTTGAGTGGTGATTGAGGAACATTCAATGGAATACAACTCTGGCGATATAGTGAGGCCGACGAACTTTGCCCATATTGAGTTAGAGAAAGAGAATATTCTCCCGTTGAAGGATGGGAGATCTGCCAAACGCCTTTCCGAAATACTACAGCAAGATTCCTTGGATTTAAACAGCACCAGATTAGCCTATGAAAGAAGATTACTGGACGATTTGGAAGATCTTGATGATCCTCTCGAGCTCTTCCTCGATTATATTACGTGGTTGAATGACGTGTCTCCACAGGGAGGAACGTCGAAAAAGAGCGGCATATTAGATGTGATGGAGCGTTGCTTGATGTACTTCAGGGACATGGAAACCTACAAAAATGACCCTCGACTTCTAAAATTATGGCTTTGGTATATTGAGCTGTTTTCCCGGAACTCTAATCAGGAAAGTAGTGACATTTTTGTTTACATGCTTCGAAAAAGGATCGGCAGTAAACTATCGTTGTATTACGAGGAGTTTTCGGGGCTGTTATTTGAGATGAAGCGATACAAAGAAGCTTACCATATGATGAAACTAGGTATTAATGAGAGTGCGAGACCACAGAGTCGATTGTCCAGGAGGTTAAGCGACTTCGAAGTTAAGCTTCGAGAAATGAACATTGACTTCCACAGTCCTTTAACTGATACTCATTTCTTGGAATCTCAATCACCTCGATTTGTACTAGGAAGAGAGCGCTCATCCATCATATCTGACCGTACAGAGTTGAACCATACGTCTCATGAAAGACTACAAAATGATAGCTCAAACAACGTATCCTTAAAGTATAAAGTATTCAATGATGGGGGAGCTTTCAATAACGAAAATGACAGAATACACAATGAAGGATGGGATGTTCTCGATGCAGTGTCCAATAAGAATAAAGAGAACAAATCACCAAAATCTAATTTGGCCGCCAGTTCTAATTTAGGAAAGCTACGACAAGAAGAAAGCCTCGCACTGCTAGAAGGAAAGCCTAGCATGGAGAAGTTACCTATATTTAAAGACAGCATTGGAAGGAGTGATCCAGTGTACAAGATTCTGGAAGTACCAGGAAAAAAACCAGAAAAAATTGATTGCAACTTCAAGCTACTCTACCCTAACTCTAACGAAGAATTTTGCATCGAAGAGATTCTGGCAATCTCTAGAAAAATATATTACAAAAGAAATGATAAATCAAGGCTTGATAATGAAGACCGGAGTCACACTACCATAAGCAACGAGACACAAGCAAAGAAACGAAAAAAAGCACCATTATCAGAGAAGACAGTAGAATATATTTCATCGAATATGCCGTTACCTAATCAATTAAGTGATTCTCACCAAACGAAAATGTCTTCTAAAACTTCAATTCTACCTTTGAATGACATTACAGATGATGAAATCAACGTAAATTCACAAAACGAAAAGAACATACATACTCCCAACTCCCCCACCGTTACATATTTTTCGAAAAATGCAATGAATGAGGTTTACTCAATGTTCAACCAAAACTATAATGAAATAAGTGCTACAGTTGAAAACGATGATACGAAAAATAAATTTGCACTATTCGATAATTTCACTCAGGAGTTTACAAGGCAGAATATGGATGATTTGACGGAAGTCAAATCACAAAATACAGACGAAAAGGTCGACGTGGACAAATCAAATCACCCAATGCATGATAACGACATAAAATCTAACAATGTGAAAACCCACCCTGAAATAGTTCCATCTCTGTCCGATGGTAAATCAAGATACCAAGGATTTATGACTTCTATACCAGAAAAAGGCGAGAAGTCCTTCGTTGGGTATGAATCGAATGATCATGAAGATCTTCTTACCAAAAACCAAAGCGATACGGCTGCAAGTTCTCCATTTCTCACGCAACCGCAGCATGGCATAGAACAGCAAAACACTGCGGTTAATGTTTCTCCTGTTATAGAAAATCCAATGGATGAGCGTTTGAGAAAACATTTACTAGAAACTATTGAGCCATCATTAGATAAGTACGACACCTTTTATCGGTACAATCAATCTTTGAAAATGAGCTCGCTACTGAAAAAGATTCATCGTGTCTCGAAATCTAAAAACAAAAATCCTATCGTGGATTTCAAAAAGACCGGTGATCTATACTGTATCAGAAGTGAGCTTGGTGAAGGTGGCTATGCAACTGTATATCTTGCCGAGTCAAGCACTGGAAAGCTAAGAGCTTTAAAAGTTGAAAAACCTGCAAGTGTATGGGAATTCTATATATTGAAGCAAATTGAGAGACGTTTGAAGGGGGACAACGTTTTGCGCTCTATAATCAATGCCAGTTCTCTTCACTGTTTTCAAGATGAGAGCTATTTGGTATTGAACTATGCAAATCAAGGTACAATTCTCGATCTCATCAATCTGCAAAGGGAAAAATCAAATGGACCAGTTGAGGAGTTGCTATGTATGTTTATCACAGTAGAGCTGATGAAAGTAGTAGAAGCTCTGCATGAAACTGGAATTATTCATGGTGACCTAAAACCGGATAACTGTATGGTGAGATTTGAAGCTGGTAATTTGGGCCCGTTCAATACCGATGGCTCTTATGGCTGGTGCAACAAAGGAATTTATCTTATCGACTTTGGAAGATCTTTCGATATGAGTCTGCTACCTCCTGGCAGCAAATTTAGAGCAAATTGGAAAACAGATCAGCAGGATTGCTATGAAATGAGACATGGTGAGCCATGGAGTTATGAAGCTGATTATTACGGCTTGGCTGGAATAGTGCACTCAATGTTATTCGGGGAATTTATAGAGACTTCCAAATCAGCAGATGGTACCCTTATGCTGAAAAAACCACTTCGAAGATACTGGAGCCAAGAAATATGGAGTGCGGTTTTCGATACTTTACTGAATTCCAGGAAGCATAGCAATTTACCTATCACATCAAAACTTATGCAGGAGAGAAACAGAATCGAGAATTATATGAAGTGCAACGCTAACGATAAACTAAGAGACATTATATTTGATTGGGAGGCTGACTTACTGAGATTAAAGAAGTAAGATAAATCTACTTCGAACGTCTATGTTGTTTTATGTCATGTGTTTTTAAATATTTATGGCGAATAAATACTATAAAAAGCATCTAATTTACACAAATATATAATAGGGCGACTTCTGAGACCATTTGAAAGTCGAACTCGATCATTCTTGTTTTCTGACACCACTAACAATGTCGTCCACCCTTAAAAGTAAGCAGGCACTTTCAATGGCTGTCTTTATGCTTTGTTGCTTGATAACTTCAGGCTCCCATATACCATATTCTTCCATATCGACTGGTTTACCTAGATCACCATCAATACCGGTAGAATACAGACCTTGAGCGTGTTTTGCTCTAAGTTGAGACAATACTCTTATCGGATTACCACCAGCATTTTGTATAAGAGTACGAGGAATACATTCCATGGCATCCGCAACTGCCTGATACGGCCATTGCTGAACACCTTCCAATTGCTTAGCACGTTCTGCAAGTTTTACAGAAACAGCCATTTCTGTGGCACCTCCACCAGGGGACAATGATGGCGAGAGCATAACATTACGAGCAACTGCAATAGCATCTTGTAAATTACGTTCGATTTCATTCAAAATATCCTTGGAACCACCACGTAGCATAATAGTACATGCTTTTGGATCTTGACATTCATCTAAAAAGGTGAAATATTCATCACCTATCATTTCAACTTTGAATAAACCACATTGAGTTCCAACATCGCTTTCTTTCAGATCTTCGATTCTATTAACAATAGTTGCACCGGTCACACGAGAGATTCTATTGTTATCAGATTTTTTCACTCTTCTCAACACGCTGCAACCACCTTTTAACAGGTAATGTTGTGCTAAATCCGAAACACCTTTTTCAGTAATTACAACAGATGGTTTGACTGCCAGTATCTGTTCACACATATACTGGACTTGTTCTTCCTCAATCTGCAATATTCTGTTCCAATCTTCCTCCTTGGAAATTTCTATATTTGTTTGAGATTCTCCCTTCTTATATTCCAACGGGCAGTCAAGCAAAACCACCCTTGGATTTTGCACCATACGTGACATTTTTGGATGTACAACGTCTTTATTCAAAAGAACACCCTTCAAAACTCTAGAATCTAGAACGTCTCCTCCAGGAATCTTTTCTACACGGACATACCTTTTTGTATCGATTTCAAAAGATGGCTCGCCTTCTGAGACCTGGCCCAACTCAATACGAACAGTTTTGACAGCGTTCAAGGCAAGGTCACACATTTTTTCAGACCAATGGTTGACATATTTAGTACCTATGGAGGCCTTAATCAGTTTTTTCATAGCAGAGTCATTTTCAACATCGACAGGTCTACTAACTTGTTTGATAACTTCCAATGCATCTGACAAAGCTCTTTTGAGAGCCTGAATGATGATAACCGGATGAATGTTTTTTTCAATAAGATAAGGAGCACAATGAGCTAATATATCGCCGGCAAGAATAATAACAGTGGTTGTTCCGTCACCAACTTCTTCGTCTTGTGTGCGGGAAAGTTCCAGCATTGATTTAGCTGCAGGATGGGCAACGTCGATCTCACGTAGGATAGCATGCCCATCATTTGTCAACACTAAACCGCCCATAGGATCTAAAAGCATTTTTAACATCGCCTTGGGACCTAGACATGTACGGATGACATCGGAAACAGCCTTGGCTGCGGTAATGTTAGATATTTGAGCCTGTCTCCCAGTGGTTCTTTCTTGCGATGTGTTCATAAACACAACGGGGGCTTGATTTGGCGCCTGCATGTGTCAGAATTTCTCAATGACTCGACCTTGAATATATAAGCCTTGCAACTTTTGATGGTGGCAATATAACATATTGTAATTTTTCATCAACCCTCTTCGCCTAACTTTTATTCTGCAAAACTGAATTATTACCGTCGTCTTGTGTGACAAGATTTAGAGAAAACTATGAACATCATGAATAGAACCAACTATTTAAACAATAGAGTATTATACAAGTGGCGAGCTCCTCGTCGTAACCGATTCGCTAATATGATCAGTGAAGGAATAACAATCATGGCTCTTAGGTATTACGTCGGCCAATGTGTTATAGGTTAACGCTTCAGCTCGGGTAGCATCCTCGGACATCCTTTTACTTAATAAATCGGATAGCCAATGCATTGCGACAGCCGAAGCATCGTTCGAATCGTTTGAATTAGTGAATTCTATCCAAACCTCAGGATTCAGAAGCTTTTCTATTTCTTCAATAGCAAAGTAATCTACTGTGGGCAGTTTCGGTAGACCAAACATCAATGACTCTGGATCATTTCTTTCTGTTTTGAAACGGTTTGGACGACCATACATTCTCATGCAATCCATCATTGGAAGAGCAAACCTTATCATCGATTCGAGATGATTCACCCCATTATGAGCCAAAGGCCTAATCATCAAACCTTTCGGGTTAATTGTGCAGTTATCCAAATCTTTATAGGTGGAATAAATTGAATCAGTACTCACTTGAGAAGAGCTTCTTTGGTGTTTTTTCGATGGAGAGAACATTCTCAACTTGGAAGAGCGATTCAAATTTGGGCTTTGAGTTGGACTAGAACATGTGTTCGAAGAAACGGACGAACTTGACCTCGCTCTGTTTTCATTTTTTGAAAAGAATGACATGCTGGATGAAGATCCCGACCTGTTCTTCTTTGAAAATCCTTCCAATGGGAACGAGACATTGCCAACGATTTTAATCATGTTTGTGTCATTGAGAAATTTTTCCGTCGTTGTTTCTGGAGATAGTCTACAATTTCCCTGGCAGTTGTTGTAAAAGAAAATATCTTGAACGTACGCACAATCAGGTATGAAACACAGTAAATTTCTTGAAGATTTTGATTTATTATTTCTGTAAAACTTGATTTGGCAATGGCCTTTCAGGTTCTCATGCGAGGATGACTTTTTGGACACTTTATCAATATGGCACCAAACTTTAACCCAGCCCTCGTCCTCCAAATAAATTTCACACCAATCTTTGAAATTGAAGGAAGAGTTTAGAATTACATGCATATCAGACATTTGCAGTCCGAAAGTCGAAATAACTGCCCCCGTTAGAGCTTTATAGAGTGAATCATGTTCAAAGATAGCTAACAGGCATAGCTTCGCAAGATGTTTTAACGATTCATCTTTGGTACACACTAATAACAACGTACCATAATTTATGCTCAACGTTTGACCAATAAACTCAACATTGGAGTTCGCAATGCTGCCAAACTCATCTACTAAACTTATTTTGAAAATGCCAACTTCGCAGCTTTCAATTATAAGATCCGTGCCCATTAGCATGAGTCTTTCGACGACAACGTAATTTGCTGGCGCTTCTTTGAAGGCAATCTGCCATACCATGTCAGATGCAGGATTAAATTCCCACTCAAAGTACCTCTTACTCCCTTGGGCTTGAAGAAGTGCCAAGATTGGATTTGCCCCAATCAGCGTGTCCGCTGGTATACTGTTTCCAATATACGGAGGCAGTAACTTTGGAACTGAAACAGACTCATCTATTTTCTTGGTATAATCAACGATCTGCCTCTGCTTGAATACCGAAATCTCATGAGGGGAAGCGACTGATGTTTTTAAATTTTTTAATAGGCCCATCTTGGAATGACCACTTATATATCTCTAGCCACCAAATCCTACAATTAGCCTGTGAATCAGGTTACGAGAATAAGAATGAACTGCGAAAACGAGTATGTTGATATGAATATATACCAATCAAATTCGCGCCAGTTTAATATTGGTCGTTTAAGGATGACTAGATTGCAGCTTTATAATAATTTGCTGAAATAGCAAAAAAATGGAATCTATATTAAAGAAACTTCTTGTGTCCCAATCTGACAGCAAATTGTTCGCTCACGTTCAAAATACAAGGGTTACCTTAACTTCGAGCAGTCTTCTTTCGAATTTCTCATGTGCAAAGCAATTAAGTTGACAAGACCCTAATTATTCAGTTCACAAACGAAGTCTCTTATACTCAAGATAACTTGCAACTGGGTTGAGTGGTCTAAGAGATATTAACTGTGCGGAATTTGAATTGACATAATCTGTTCAAGGGCGGTAGTGAGGTAATTTCTCATATTTCCATAAGGGGATTAACCTTAATTGTCCTTCAGCTTGTTCCGCAATTCTTGCTGTATTTGGATAAAAAAGGATAAACATTTTCCTAAGCCACCACCCCTCCCAATGGGTTATGAAGAAATAACCTCTTACCGAACCGAGCTAGTCAGTTAGCGCTTTTTTTGCAACCTGTTATGACGTTTACGACATGAGCTAATTAAACGGGCAAATTCTTCGTCCTTTATGATTGTGAGTTTTAAGCGTCGTAGGAAACAACCAGAGACCAGTTGTAGAAATGACTTCCGCAATCCGTGGCCTTGAGGTTGTGCGTCGAATTCAGGAGATTAACTCATCCTGGCCAAACGATGGTATGCTCTCCTTGTTTTTGTTTAAATTCGCGTCATCGAACCCTTGAATAGGTTCCTTTACACATTCAACACTATGAGCAGTGGGGGTGCTAGCGTATTCTGGCGGGTCACTAAACCTCAGAGGGAACGTGTTGGTTTCCATAATTATTAAGTCTTCTTGGGTAACAGCATTTATAATGAATTTTCGTAAGGAAGTAAAGCGTTTATTGCCATAGTTTTGATCAACTTCGAATGCGATCGATCGAACCAAAGGCTTTAGCTGAATGAACCAGGAAGGCAACTGTAAAGATTGTCGCAACTTATTATCCGCCAAGCTGTATCGATACTGGCCAATCCTGATAAATTGGTCATCACGATTGAACCTTTGGCCCTGATTGAACTTCTGGGCCAAAGATATCACTTTTTGTAAATCAACGTTTTTGGTTGTCTTTGCCAATTTCACGTAGACTGAAATGGTTTGAGGTGCAGAATTCATCGCATGCAAGTTGTTATTGAAGCGACCGTGTAGGTATGAGAGACGTGTCAAGTAAAGAGGCTCTCTAAATCTTATCGCCCATGAGCATTTCTGAGAGTCACCGCATTGCCAATATGTCGAAGGCCCGTATCTGGAATCCTGTAGAAGTTCGACCGGCCGTACGCCCGCACCTTGAATATATGTTGCAGAGGTTAAGTGATTCAGCAATTTGGTTCCTTGCGCAAATGTGGCGAAATCGAGATCATCTTCCCATTGATGTTGGTTTGTATTGTATATTTGGTTGATCAACTTCTTCAAGAGAATATTGGAATACTGCTGGGGAATAACGCTCTGTAAAGTATTGCCTTTGGGCTGTTCCTTATGCCACTTGTCCAACCTTGTTGACATTTCTTCCCATATTTCGAGTTTGTTCATTTGCAAATTTCTGTTAAGTTCTCTTATGAAATAATCCTTGTCAACATATTGAAATTGATTTGCTAAGATTTCTTTGACATATTGATTCAAATCGTATTCCAACATCGAATTATCCAACTGCGGTTTGGAATGCTGAATTAGACCTCCTATTAGTTTCTCTAGATAGTCGCCTAATTCTGGTATCACCATCATTGCCGAGCTATTATTCATCACCACGGGGATCTGTTGAGGCAATTGGGAATCCAACTCCTTTGCAAGCTGTAGCTGCCACTCAGTGACATTATCCACAGTAAACGGCGGACCGGAGTTTCTTTCCCAGTTTGACAAAGAATTCGACAATTGATTGACTTTTTTAGTTAGCGATTCAAGTTGAGTTTTCAAACTTGCTACGTTTGAAGGTAGCAGTTCCCTAATTTTTTTCTCGAATTGGTTTATAATGACTTTGATCGTCTTATCAAAATCTGACTTCGACTTTTGATCCCTGTGATCTATCTCGCTGTAGAGATGGTTGATTTGTTTCTGTATAGCCGGCATTGCAGATGGATTTCTCACCGAGGTATTCGACAACGGGGATGCTGTGATATAGTTGAGAAGTGGCCCCATGAATATCAGACCCAAAAGAGTTAGCAAAACGATAATTCCTGCTTTTGAATTGATATGCCAATTTTCATTCCCATCATCGTGATATGCATCACTCTCTTCCCCTAACTCAGCCAGCTGGTCCCCGTCGTCCTCGTAATCCTCATAAAAACTTCTATCAGCTTCACTCGAGTATTCATGGTCCAATGTAGTGTTATCATCAAGCCACGCATCATCGGCCTCATCGTCGTCGGCTTCGTCCTCGTCGTGCTGAAGGGCCGAATTCTTATCAAGGTCTGTATCATGCAGCACAGACCTCTTAAATTTTCGATAATAGCTAGTATCTCCATCATCATCGTAATCTTCGATCATTCCCATCTCAAATTCTTCTTGATTGTCATCACTTTCAACCGCCATCGAGCCATCTCTGCTCATTCTCTCCATCAACAGGTCCGCGTAAGCATCTTTCATACTTTTATTGTACACTACATTTCCAGCACTACTTTCATGGGCGCTTCGTTCAGCACTCATCTTGTCAAAGCGTCCCTGCTCGTGCTTCTCAACCATACGGCTCTTGCCAAAACTTATTGAAATTAGCGGTTATATCAATGTTTCGTGTTGCGCGTTTTGACCTTGCCTCCAAAGCTTACGGTACAAAAGAGCAATAGAATGACGAATGTCAACTCCCAAAATTGCGCAATGAACGCTATATACCCTCTAATTAGCCTGTAATGAGGGACACGAGACTCAGTGAGAATACAAATGGCTTAGATCCCTCTCTTCAATTGCTGTGTTTACCAGGAGCCTCTTTTTGTCCGAACGCGTGTGCTCTCACATTGAGGTCGAGCCGGACATATTTTTCAAAGTGAAAAAAAAATGCATGTTGGCCGACAAACGAAAAGATTTCAACTCTTCAACAACTGTTCATGTCTTACTTGTAAAAAAATCGGATTTGGACCGAGGCCCAGGAAACCATTAGTGCGTTATGTTTCCTATCCAAGCTTCAAACAGATTAGGGCTTCCAAAGTCTGTTGTTGTCTGCCAACAGATTAGAAAAATATCTAGAAGAAAGATTGCATATCCAGTTTATCCATTCAAGAGACTTGGTAGGCAACATCCTAAAAAACATGATACCAACCTGAAATCAGCAATGAGACAGTTCTTAGGGCCTAAAAATTACAAAGGTGAATATACTATGAACAAGTATCACGATGTACCTGGAAATCATGAACCGAGGTATATCACACCTGACTTGGAAAGGGGTCAAAGTTTGAGCCATCCGATTACTGGCGAGTCTGTTGTTCAGAGATATGACGGATCATTTGGCCCTGCACCAGAAAATAGAAGACTGCAGAATATCTCAGAAAAGAGACTTCTGCAACCGTTTCCAAGCAACCCGAATTGCCGCACAAATTCCGTAGTTGACGAAGACCTAAAGATGAAAATATTTAACGATATTCAAATCGAAGGCCTCTCAACACAACACGTCTCTCAAAACTATGGTCTAAAAGTTACAAGAATTGAGGCCATAGTAAAACTAATGAACATTGAACAAAAGTGGGAAAAAAACGTATGTTATTCTCTTAATTAAAAAAAGAAGGGCTGACGTATCAGGAAGTGTTGTGTATATGATGAGAACATTTTACAAAATATATTCGATTAGTCTTGAAGACATTTCAAATGGTTAGAAATTTAATCTCTGACACGCAACACTTGAAAATTCATGCCTCCCTTTACACAGTCAGAATTACCGTTTACTAACATGTGTTTCAATCAGCAGAACCGTATAAAAAAAGATCTTGAGGCCATGTCATCGACACTTTACAAAATGTTCCCGATTTTTAATTCCGAGTCTTCCAAATCGAGAGAAAACCTGAGTGAAATCCCAGTCCCCCAAAAAGCATTATCGTCTCGTTTCCTAACAATAGCGGAATCCGAACCATTTGGCCCTATCGATGCGGCCAAACTATTGGATTTGGAACCTGCCGCTACTACCCTAGAAAAGCTCTCGGCTGTAGGTGAGCATTCCTTGGGACATACAACAAAGAAGACGGGAAACGTCAAAGTGGTCTACGGAGAACTTTTATCGGGCGAAAAATCTCTCTTGAAGTTTACTAACGCTAGAGTAGGGAAAGTCGGGTTCCGCTATGGTAGCGGTAATCGTGATAGTAAGAAAGATCGTAGAATTGGATTCAACGAATTGGGTAAGATGATATATATATGACTTTCCAAAACCAGCACAAACAATTAGTGCCACTGTATATAATTTTGGTAAAGTAGTCACGTAAATACTTTATAAAAACTTTTTATGTGCTTTCTACATGAGAGCTCCTTTATTTCTCAGTTGGATAATTTGAAAAGTAATCTTGAGAGAATATCATGCATTGTGAAGAAAGAAAACAAAGAGCCATACCACTCGGGAAAAAAGGAGCTCTCATATCACAATGGAGTGTTATATACCATTGGAAAGGTCAATATCAAGCTTCGATGTTTCTTCTATGCAAAAGTCTCATGAGTTGAGAAAATTTATGATTTTTGATGAACAACTTAAACTAGTGCTGCATACAGCTGATCAAAAAAAGACAAGCCTTCGAAAATTTACGGTATTCATCAATGATGCCAAGGTACATCAATCTTCAGGAACTGATGCTTTCGAGAAAGTGAATGACGATGGAAACATTTTGGAGCTAAAATCTAGCATATGTTCGCAAAGTATATTTAGATCGAGTGTGGTCATGAACAATGGATACAATAACAAGATAAAGTTCTGCATTGAATATATCATTAGGGAGTGCGAAAGTGAGGCTAACCTAAGCGTTGCTAAAAATGAAGAAAATGTTGTAGACGAGGATGAATACCTACCAAGTTTTGAAGCGCTCACTTCCCCAGCAACAAATATATCCAAAACAATTGAGATAAATGAGGTTACTGAAAGAGTAAAGAACGTCAAATCGATCGCATTCACATACCCCATATACTCGCTACTGAATATGAGACTTAGGAATGCGCTGCAAAAATCCCCTGGGTTTATTCTCTCATCTCTCGATTTCCAAACTTCAAAAGCATCGATTCATTTTGCTGAAAGATTCCTAAATTTACACTCAGACGTTCAAAATTTTTATCTGAACTTTCTTGAGTTATCATATGCGCTAGTCGATAGAGGTTCTCACATAAAATTGGATCCTATCTGTCCCTTTGAAATCCCATTCGTAGCCAATGCGCATGATGGATTTAATGTAATATACAAGCTACCTTTGATACCTGGAAGCAGCAACAACACGGCGGCAAATCGTGCCAGAATCACTCTGCGATATATTTTGGTAAGTACAAACCCTCAAATGAACTTCTCAGTCCCTGTGCTTACAACATGGGAGACCGATGTCACACTAAAGAGGCCAATGAGCAACTCGGCAATATCGCAAGCATCATCTAGCTTATCAACACCAAGACTTTATGGCGTGTCTCCTCGTGTTAACTTTATGGGGTCGGTGAGCTCACTTGTCAATAGTAAATTAAGCAATGTTAAATTCAAATTTATCAACAGCAGGGTCACTGCAGCTAGAGGTGAAAAATTCACTATGCGGCTGCAAATAATCAACTCATCTCCGTCTCCTCTTGACATGGTTATTTACTATAACAACAAACTGTCCCCACCCAATCCGCAATCGGCTTCGCTCTCAATGGAGACTCAGTATCAGCTGTATAAGAGATACCGGAAGATAACGGAGGGCATTATATTATTGTCGAATGACTACAAAGTGCCTTTGGTTGATCCCAACGAAACTTATCACGTAGATTTATGTTTTGTTGGAATAATGTCTGGCTATTATTCCACCCTGCCTGGCTTGAAGATGGTAGATTTACAAACAAGCGAGTTGATAGAAATTGGAATGGGCGCATCCATTTTGATCAAGTAAGGTATCAATAAATTTACTTTTTCTGACATCTGAAGATACTTGCAGATACAAACACAGGATTAAGGAAGAAGATATCCAAATATTCGTTTCGTGATGCCGATTCGGCACCCGTGATCTGTCTCTCTCAAACATGAATAAACTGCAGCGATGTCTCGAAAATGGAGAATAAACACTCAGGAGAAGTACAATAAACACCCCACTCTTGCCGGTTAAGGGACAAGACAGTAGGCTGCGGCACAACTTGCTTCTTAAGTTGGCAATCTTTATAAAATTGCATCTATCATTAAATACGTATTCCTAATTTTTCATATTGAGTTTGGAAAGGGGGGTCTATTCCCAAAGATTAACATCGCTGTTGAAGACATATAACCAACTATCGTGGTCAATTGAAGCCGCAAGACCTTGGCACTCATCTGAAAAGCAGAATTAATAAGATATGTCTCTATTAGAGGAAGAAAACTACAGCGCAAATGACTCGGGAAGCGTGGAACCTGATCTACCAGACGTTACCGAACCTCAAACTAAGGACGAAGAAGAACAATATGATCAACTAGAGGACGAGGAGTTCTCCGCGCCCCAAAGCTCTGTTAATGAAGATTCCGAAGACGCTAGTGCTTCCATGATAGCCCAATGGAGGAATAAATATAGGGCAGAAATCGAAGAAAAAGATGCAGCCGATGAAGAAGGTAAAAGAGAATTGAAAGAAGAGGCCGTGAAACACATTGACGACTTCTATGAAAATTACAATAGAAAGAAAGAGCAGCAATTAGCGACGGTGAAAGCTGAGGCAGAAGAATTTCTGAAGCAGAAGGAGAACTTCTTCTCACAGGAAAACACCACTACTTGGGATCGTGCCTTGCAGTTGATTAATGAAGATGATGCCGATGTTCTTGGGGACAGAGATAGATCTAAGTTCAAGGAAATTCTACAGAGGTTGAAAGGTAAGACCAGTGCGCCCGGCGCTTGATCATTCGCAGTATATATGAGCCTAGAAAGGACAGTGTATATATAGTATAAAATTAAAATTTTAGACGCATCATTAACCTGAGTGATTAGCACGTAGCTTGCGCTAAATTCCTTCCAATGCATTACAATCGAAGGGTGTTTCGCGTCGCATTTGAAAATGCTAGCTGTGACATGATAAATAACTGAATTTTCAGATATTTCTGATTGAAGTCCACTAGATAGTGGTTCAAAACACATCGGATAAGGTAACGGAGCACACCTGGCCTAACATTCATTTTATTTTCTCTACCATCTAGAACGAAAAATGCCAGCATCATTGTTATTGATTGCATTAATTTTGAATTAACCGCTGATCTGTGATTGCTCCGCGGAACATGGGTTAAAGATTTATAACACAATTGCCTCCAGAGTGCCCATTTGAGGCACGGAATAACATTTTGAATTATCGGAGAATTCATGAACTTATCAAATATTGAGAAACTATTTCGAAGTGTGATTTCGTGAATTTCAGTCAATTTATCCATCAAGGGTTTCATATTCGAAGAGCGTATGGGCCACTCCTCTGGGTAATGGAATGGATTTCGAATCGAAATATCGGTTTTGTTTCTCTTAGTTCTCAGAAGCATACTCTTACCAAAATTGTATGCAGACAGAAAGTTCCATATAGAATAAAACATTATGAAATCACGCAGAACTGGCCTTTTTGAGAACAGAATCTTTCCTGCTCCTGAGGACCGTAATCCCATATTTGATTTTGCATATAATATCGGAACAATCGCACACAGTGCAGCCTGCCTGCAAATTATTAGAGTAGAATCCTCCCATTCGGAAATAAAAGCTTTGATACTTCGAATCGAAAATAATTTATCAGAGATCGATTCAACCGTGACATACGATACCAACCAGTTTGGTATATCTTTAGCCATCAGAAGCGCGGAAGATATAGTCGAACACCATAGCAGGGTGGTTTTGTGAGGAAATCTACCAGAAAATATGCTCAGCAAAATTGGGTAGAGAGATGAAACCAACGACAACGAAGAAGAGTTTCTGACCAGTTTTCTAAAGTATTCCATTCTCTCTTTCGATGAAGTGATTTTATTGAGTTTGATGAGATAAACAATCGCATACACACTTTGAATAGCGGAGATTCTTCTAGCAATTTGCTTACCCACTTGCGGTCTGCTATCTTCACCCTCGGGAGATGAAGCAATAACTCGTATTATCCTCGATAGTGTTTGAGATGACATCGATATAAAGATAGATATTATTCTAACACTTCAGACATAAAAGGCAATCTACATCTTTTCTGGCGTCTAATTAACCCATCACGAATTTTGTCTGCATTGTTAGCGAAGCCTTACTTACGCGCGATGAAAAGTCAATCGGTTTTAAAAAGGGGCAATTCTCTTACCCACTGGCTACATCTGACTTTGAAGGTGAGAAAACTGTCCAAAAATATCATTTTCTTACACATTATTGTTCTCTCAATATGGAGCAGCCTAAAGTGCCCTTTGAAGTGGTTGCTGAATTTCCATACAAGTCTGATTTTGAGGACGATCTGAATTTCGACAAAGGCCAAGTTGTGACTGTTACTAGCATAGAGGACGACGAGTGGTATTACGGTGAATTCAAAAGTCCAAATGGTGACTTAAATGAGGGCATATTCCCAAAAACTTTCGTTGTATTCTGCGATAGTGCGGATCCCTCGAATGCAGACATCAGGATCCTAAACACTAACCAGACGAAGGAGCTTGATGAAGTCAAGCAAATTAGTAATCTTCCCCTTGAATCTACGGTGCTAGGCAATATCAAGACCCATGATGTACCTGAAAATAGGAATATAGTTGAAGAGGATGACGACGTTTTCGTTGACGCTGCTAGCCCTTCATCCCCTACATTAAAAGGTAAATTATCGATGTTCGAGAACAAATTCAACACTGCTCCAAAGCCCAGAACTAGCGAGTTTTTTGACTCTGACCAAGCTCCCGTTAAGAAAACAGTGGTGGCCAATCCTCCTCAATTTTATGTACCTCCACTACCTAAAGAAGAGAAGCATCAGGGAACCCCGAAGGAGTACACCTCCGAGCCCATAAACCGTGCAGAAGTTGAGAATGGCGAGGTGGTGCAGGAGGTAAAAGCAGAGGCACCTAAGATGAGTTTGAAGGAGAGAATTGCATTACTTCAAGAGCAGCAGAGGTTACAAGCCGAAAAGGAGCTTGAGAAAAACGATAAGGCTACTAAGAAACAAGATCATATGGCGGAGCACGAAGAGTTCGATAGCGCCGGAGTTGAAGAATCTATTAAAGAAGAAAAGGAACAACACGTGCAAGAAGGTGACACATCTGTCGGAAAAGACGACGCTTACAATGGGCTTGAACGCGAGGATGACACTGAAGCTTTAAAGAATGAAGAAACTAATCAAGAGGATTCATTCAAAGGCGTGGATGTGGAAGTTTTGGAAGGTCAGCAACAGCAATCAGAGGAACCTAACGTCAAAGTTGATGCTCTGGACGAATCCGAGGACGATGAAGAGCACAGACGTGCCGCTTTAAGGGATAGAATGGCAAAATTGGCGGGTGCTGGAAGATTTGGAGGCCCAGCAGGTTTCAACCCATTTGGAACTCCTTCTAGTAAGACTTCTACTTCGGCTGCCAATCATTCAAAAAGTATCAGAAAAGAGGACACTCATGAAGACCATAGTATACCTCAGGCAATACCCGTGATGCCTTTTGCTGATCCTAAAGCAATTTCTTTTTTGAACAGAAAACCAACTGATGACAATTCAAATTCAGAAAGCAATTCTGATGCGTCTTTCTCTGAACTACAGGAGGGGAATACGATTAACACAATCAAAGTTAATATTCATGGAGATGAGAGTATGCAAGACCAGGCTGGAGAATTTGATCCCGGAAACGAAGAGTCGTTTTTGGATCCCATCAAAAAGGGGGAAATCAAAGGAAAATCTGAGCTAGAAAAAGAAACACCAACGGAGACAGCAAAAGAGTACGAGTCTTCCGACGAGTTTCAAGACAATAGTTCTAGATTAGAGGTTTTGCCAAGTGATGTGCCTCCAATCGCACCTATCGTGATCCCTTCTCCTCATGTTCTAGGCACAAAAGAACAGAATGAAGATGAACCTCTCAGTCCGTCACATGCTGCTCCACCAGTGCCAGTCACAAAAGAACAAAATGAAGATGAACCTCTCAGTCCGTCACATGCTGCTCCACCAGTGCCAGTTACCAACAAGGAAAAATTACAAACATTGGCTCCTAAGAGGGAAAATATATCCTTCCTTGGCGACGGATCTAAAAGCTTGGCAGAGAATATTATGCATGCTTCATCAGTCCCTGTGGCGTCAGTTCCAGAAGATAATTTTGACCGAATTTTGTCTAAAGATGCGCCTCCCACCTCAGCATTACCTCCTTTGCCCAAGGATATACCCTTTAGCCCCCCTCATCCTCCATCATCAGTGCCACGGGTTCCTCCAATCGAGAACTTTGAGAAGCAGGAGAAAATGGTCGAACCTCCATCTCCACCTTTATTAGTTCACTCTCCAGTTTCTGCTACTCGACACGCGCCAGCCCCACCTATACCAACAGTGTATGGTGGTGATAATTCTAAGGCCGCTCCATTGCAGCCTCTAGTACCCGAGACCTCTCCTAGTGATCAGCCACCCCCTATTCCGGAAGCCGTACCCCAGCAAAGTGTGCCCCAAGTCCCCCAAGTTCCAGCTGCTCCACCACCTCCTCCTAGAGAAGCAGCAAAAGATAGTGCCAAAGTTCCCATCAGGAGGACCACAACACGGGAAGGCTTAGAGTCTGCCCACCAGGCTACTGTACAATTCGACCCAACCAATCAGTGGTGGCTTCATAAAGGAACTATTCCAAATCTATTCAGTAGTAAGATCAAGTTTCTGATGGAATTTGATGACCATCGTATTGAAAAAAGACTGCACGAAAGCTTCATTGTGAGAGACTTTTATTTTTTGTTTGAAGATTACTCACAATTGCATCTGATGGTAACTTTCGATGAATCTAACCCTGAAGCCACTGTTCAGTCGTCACAAAAGTTTGTCGCTCTGAAAAATGATCCTACACTACTCAGTGAATTCTCTGAGAAGTTTGGTGCCTTTATTTTCAAGAGTGCACATTCTCTTCTTCAGTCTCGTACAAGTGATTTAGTCGGAGGTATTCTTTCTAAGATGAACAAGGAGATTATTATGCCCATCGACTCTAGAACTTTTGGTGTTACTATGTTTAGTCACAAGGCGGGCCAACCAATAAATGAGGGCGATCTCAAGAGTATTCAGGCGGGCGATATTTTGGTTATAAGAAAAGGTAAATTTGAATCGCATAAAAAGCTCGGCATGAAAGATACTATATCCATTGGAATGGACGTTGCTCCGTATGCAAGTGTTGTGACAGATTTTGACCTCAACAAGAATAAAGTGAGAGTTATCGAAGAACATGATGGAAAAGTTGTACAGTCTAGTTACAAACTAGATAATATGAAAAGTGGTAAAATGAAAGTATTTAGGGTCATTGGAAAGAACTACGTTGGTTGGTAATGACACCTTGTATTTACATCTTTAGATCTATTTAACAATTTTCAACATGTATAGTCAGGAATCTTACTCGTGGATCCAAGAGGGTGGATTGGTTTCGAAACAAAAAGTTTTTGCAGAATCAGAATATTTCCATGCATGCAGCCATAATTCTAGTTCATTAACCGCTGGAATTTCTACTTCTTCAGAACCGCAGTTGAAACAATCCCTTGCCATTCGAAGTTTTCTCTGTGCAGCTTGGATAAGTTTACACTCTTTCTCAAATATTTCGTATTCACGACGTAAATCGTCAGCTGATAGGGAGGAACTTTCCCAATTTTCAACATCCAAGATAAACTTCGACCTTATAGGATACTTGGTATTGTCCAAGTTGTAATAAGGGTCGTTCACAATAGGGTGCCCTAGCCTGGCAAGATGAATTCTTATTTGGTGGGTCCTTCCGGTCAAGGGCCTGCAGACCACCAAACTTTGATCCAATTTAGGAAAATACTTGATGGGATAGAATTTAGTACAGGCTGTTTTGGGCGTGGAAAAACAAGCTGGAAATGATCTTTTCAGTTCGATTGTGTACGTGCTGGACTCTACAGTTGTAGTTATGGTCTCCTTTTTGAAAGGCTCCTTTAAGAGTTCCTCCGGCACAAGAGGAACTTGAGAATCGAGATGAGGAAATACACCTTTCACTCTGGCGAGGTACAGTTTTTCCATATCTCTAGACCTTATTTTTGCTTGAATATCATTAGCAACCGATTTTTTTTTGGCCATTATCAGTAGACCAGACGTAATCTTATCTAATCTATAACAAGGCCTAGCTTCTTTATTGTGCGCCTTTAAAATCTCCGTTAAAGTGTTTTGATAAAATTGACCAGTAGGGTGGATTGGGATACCGTTGGGCTTGTTGAGAACTAGCAAATCATCGTTTTCAAATACTATATCAATGCCTGCTACTTTCTTTCCCTCGATATCTACTTCTTCATCACACCATTGTTTAACAGGCGGCTCATGTTTATGAGAACTAGTCTCAATTATATCACTGTTCTCTATGGGCGACTGGAGAACGTCCTCCGGATCCAAAGCGCTGCCCTCTCGTATAATTCTATATTGACCTTTTCGTATGCCGTCGATATATTCTTCCTTGCTTTCAGCATTGAATTCATTCACCAGAACGTCCAATAATGTCCTCTCGAACCATCTCCCTTTTGCGAAAGAAGCTCTGCTATGATAATAGGGACGAATGTTCCTTACACCATTGGCAAAATAAACTTCGACACCCATGTCACGACTCTCGAAAATAGGTGTTTAACTCTCAACGTTATGGTATCTCTCTCAGCTCATCGCTCATCGCGTAATTTTTTTTCAATAACATTAGACAACACCGAGGTACCCGGAGGACCCCGAGGCCTCTTCAGAGATATACGGCGCCTGTAAGCTTATACACCACCAAGGACTTGCGGAGAAAACGAATGCAAAAAGGCTAGGAAGAAGCGCAGAAGGACTCTAATTCCTTCCATCTGCTATCAAATGCTCAGCAATATTGAGCATGATGTTTTGCGCCACATTGAAGTCCCTGTCGAACTTAGGCGGACATTTTGAGTAATAGCGCGTCTTGGCCCCTCGGAGGTCTGGCTTGATAATCTCACGATCAGAACCTAACTTGAACGTCTAGTCTCCTTTCATCCCTACTGGACCATTGCCTGCATCCTGTTGTAGCTTCATCAAGAATCGTTCGCGCAACGCCCAATACGCCATTGGCATGCTTGATTTCGATCAGCGATTTAACTGAGTGCAGCTCTGAAGTTTAGCTTGACAAGAAATATGTTCTCGTAGTTGTTGAAGAGGTAAATGGCTGCCTCTATGTGCATTTCCCGGAGTAGAGGGGTTGTTTTTTCTCCTATTCGCTCAGTGCTCTTTGATGACTTCGCCTTCTCTCATGCATTCTGAGCTCAGCAAGATGGAACGTTAGCTGATGTCTTTGGCGTGCCGCCTCCCTTTAGCAATTAGGATAGCTATTAGAAGCAAGAGAAAATAGTGTCTGCCACAGCAAGTGATTTGAAAACCCTTAGTCCACAGGAGTCATTAGGGCGATTCTAATCTTTTTATGTTTGTTGGTTGACAAGAAGTTATTGCAATTGAGATTTCTTACTCCTCTCTAGCGCTTCCTCAGATCAGCCAGAAGGCACCTTATTGGTCCCTTATTTGAGTGCGAAAGGCTTCTTGGTATCGCCAAATTGCGGGACATCCTGCCACCCGCGGACCACACTTAAATGGCAATGAAGTTCATCAGAGTTGGCAGAATTCAGTGACAAGAGAGTTTAAATCAGTGGACATTTAGAAATTTGAACAACTTACGAATAGATAAGATTAGCGTGATAATTTTTCCCTTATTGTTTTTGACAAACCCATGTAGAGGCATACATGTTCACTCTATCAATACTTTCACCCGATCTTCTAATAGCCGCAGGCTCGCAAGTAAAACCCAACTGCTCGAAAGTCTTGATATACCAAGGATGAGTGGCGGCAGATCTCAATAGGACCCTCCCATTTTTTTTCAAAGCACCGTTTAGTGCAGAAATTTCATCAAGGGCATCCTGGCCCTTAGGGTCGAACCAATCCATATGATCCATGATAACAGCAACAGTAAGCGTCTCCTCGGAAAATCCTTTCAAAACATTACTCATAGTATCTGTGTGGAGCTTGATGTTGTCTAAGGACGATCTGGAGGCATTCTGGAGAATTTTGTGTGTTTTTTTCGTTAAATGGATAGGGCAATTATCTCTTGAGTACTTACCCTTTAAAGTCAAGTAATAGAAGTAGTTGTCTGAAGAAATCATGGATTTACCAATAATCGGATCCATAGTGTCAATGATATATTGTAGTATGGAAGTATCCATCATATTTGCTTGATTACTTGGAACCCCAAGTGCTTTCCACAAGAAAAGTGGATTTCCAACAAGCAATTTTCCGACAATTGGATTGAATAGGGCCGGCCTAATATATTTGCACCAAATGATCTTTTGCTCTCTAATGGTACGTGCTTTGCATAGTTGATCCACTTTGTCCGATAATCCAAGGATTTTGAAAATACATTTAGCTAATCTCAACGCCCATCTAGTCGAACCGGTATCATATAATCCATTTCCATCCATGCTGAAAGTTTTTGGACCTTGAGTTAGCCAATACTGGAATGCATTAGAAGAAAGATGGGGTGCCAGTTTCGTTATCAAGATTTCCTTGAAATTTTCAACTTTCCCTTCCCCAAATAATGACCAAACCTCTTCATAATTTAAGCAGCGTAGTGAAGCCAATTTCAATTCAGCCAAATGCCCTTGGAAGGGATTTAAATCAACTCCATGAATCTCTTTGGGTGGATTTGGCAAAGAAGCGTAAGATAATATGCTATCGCAAGCGCTCGTTATAGCCAAAACGGTGTCATTTGGAGTAAAATTCAGGATCTTTGCATCCTCTCTTGGGTCTTCCCATGTGAAAGCATAAATATACTGATTTTTAAACTGCTCATATTGTGGCTTTAATTCATCATAATAAACTCTCCAGTTTTCCTTTTGATAAAACACTGAGGGGAATGGCAAACCTTTGCGCAAGTTATTGGAGGCGATTGCAAGGTCTTTGCTTTTAGAGACCGAGTCCGATTTTTCAAGTTCATTTACGATATCTGTCAGAGAATCGTGATAGTCCTTGTTCACGCCTAACCAAATGTAATAAGGAATATTACCCAGAGTCTTGTTACGCAAGTTCAATGATTTCACTGTTCCAAACCTGTACTCCAGATATTCTCTTCTTGATGGATCCAAGTACACTTTATCGCATTCAAACCAAATTCTCCAAAATGTTCTTTGGATCCACGGAATGTGATAATTCATTAAGCCACCGATATTGTTGACTCTTCCGGTGGCATGAGCAGACGATTGGACACCAAAATCTACCGAACAGACGATACCAGTATTTTCGTCCAACAAATCGTAGGCGTGGTCAATAACCGCATGATAAGGTGGCATCATCGATAGGGAGTAGGAGAAGGTAATGAAATCTGCTGCGTTATGGTCTGGAAGCTCGAAATCACATGCATCTGCACAAATTATACGAACATTGCGCCAATTCAAACGATCAGCTCTTTCTTGAGCTACCTCACATAAGGATGTCGAAAGATCGACCAAGTATATCACTTCGAAAGTTTCCTCCAAAGAACAAATTTTTGACATTTTCTCGATGTTAAGTCCTGTGCCGCCTCCGATATCGATCCACACTAGCTTGTTACTACCAACCGAGACCTTAGGTAAATGAGCATACGCTAACTTCAACGCATCAAATCTACCCTTCAGCAAAATCTCGCGGGTCTTATCATAAATTTTAGCTTGATTTTTATAAAATAGTTCCAAGTTTTTTTGCTGATTACTAGTACTGTGGGAATTCTTGGAATGGAAAGGTTTTATAAAACAGCTCCAACAGAACAAAGAAACACATTGTAAGGTTTCATTCACCGTAAAGAGGACTCCAACTAAGACCAGAACAACCAACGAGATTGCCAAATTTTTAGATGAAATATAGTTTGACGAAGATACAGACACCACATACTTCTTCAAAAAGTTATTGGTTGCCATGTTTGTAGCCATTTCTGCCAGTGAATCGATTGGACTGGCCCAATTTTCAACGGTGTCAACCGGCATGCCATCAACATCCATTAAACGTGACATATTCTCCTGCAATTTCTTATCAGTGCTAGAATGCTTATTGAGATACAACGTTCTCGCAAAGTAGTAACTATGTAAGAGGCAGCAATTGAGGTCCTGCTAAATTCCACTCAGCTATATACCTGCTGCTCCGGCAGAAGTGCGCACACGTGTGACACATTGTTTTATTTTATTTTTAGGGCCACAAATTGGCTTGAACTGCTTCTATAGACAGATAATTAGCCCACCCTTACCGAAATATCCATGACCACGGTCGCAATCAATATACTCGAACCTGATAAGTCTACACTTATTAATTCATTGGTTGGTCCAATTTGCACGTGTCTGTGTCCGCGTCTGTGTTCGCGTCACACACGTGGATGTCAGTGTCACCTACCTCTAACTCAAACGCGCCGAACGAACTTAATGTCAGTGTCAGCGAGGTGACAGGCTTTAGATGCCAAGAATTCTGGCGTCAGCGTGTTGCAGTCGGGTTTTGTTTTGGTATCCACCGAGCACTTATGAGTCGCGATATCTTTTCGGGAACCCGTCCTATTTGGATGTGCCAAATGAGCTCGGGGACTTACGTGCACTGTAATATTTTAAAGGGATCAAGGAGCGTAATGCCTTACATGTTCAAGCATAGTATTTTCTGGCCTCACGCAGCTGTCTAGAACAATAAATACTAAATGCGATAATAAACTACCGGCTGATGTAAAACAAGAGTACGTATGTTCTGTGATCAAGGCCTGGCCGAAACATCTTGTGAATATTTAGTTCTGGAGTTAGGTCGCATGTCTTGAGCGGAAACTGGATACGTTACACAGCTAGAGGCTAGGCGCAACCTGGCATCAATAAAGATCAACAAGGTTAGGTACTAAGACATTTTGTGTTGCACTTCCTCGGAAGCGCATATTTCTGTGGGCGTAAGGGAAATATATCGGACTGTCCCAGACTTTCAAACGTTTTCGACATGATTCTCCCTCACATTGCAGGGTGGATGGCTGGGCCGCCCGTGGCTAACCTTGTAATTTCCCGCTTCATCCCTGCCAAGGCGGGACTTACTGTGACAAGACTCACCTTGAATAGCAGGCTCAAGCGCTCGATCGAAGGCTCGATTGCGAGTGGCTGACCCACCGGTGAGGCTATGTTGAGCACTGGCCACTTCAGTCACGTGCCTCTTGTGCTTTCAAGGGACCAAAACGTTACATAGATTAAATATCTGTCTGGACGGGAGAGTTCGTTCGCCTTGGCGCGTTTCCTCACTGTATGTGATGGAGACGGAAAGCCTTCAAAAAGGCAAGGTTTGACAGACTGATCATGGAAGAATCTCAGAGGGCGTGAATCGCGATGAGTTTCTATTCCAATCTGCCGACAGGCCAAACTGAAAGCGTAAGTCGATCCTCGCTTTATCCCACGATATTTGAGATTCTCTCATCTCAAGAAATTGACGCACTGCTGCCAGCGTCTATTCGGTATATTCTGACAAATTACTGGGTTGCTAGGTTTCCATCCAGATTCACCTTAGCTGTGAACAACTTTTTCCCAGAATGGTTTAATTTGGGACTGAAGGGCTTGGTAGAATGGCACCATATTAGCAGTTATGATTCAACGTTTATCGACAAGTTTTACGGCTTACAGAGGTTCAACAGCACAAACAAAGTCTTGATGAATGCACAGGTTCACTCCATGGCGAGCAACCATTCTGGCATGAAATACTGGTCCAGGGGTTTGCAATTGACTCGTAGCCAGAAGCAGGTTCTTTTTATGCAGAAGATCATACTACCATACCTGAGGGAAAAATTGGATGAGTTGCACTCCAAAATTGTCGCACAATCTGCATTCTCTAACGTGGAGTTTTCAAAACTAAAAAAATGGCTACTTGAAAGCTTCTATCCAGTGGTAAAAAAAGCATGGTACATTTTAGATCTTCTAACTAAATTAGCATTCTTAAGTGGCAAAATAGGATCTATCACTTTCCTTGACTTTCTCTTCAAAATCGAATATACAAGGATGGCACTTCCTTTACAATCGTCGCTTCTTGAAAAGAATAAAGCGATGTCTGCCAGCCGACCTCCGAGAACGAATTTTTATACCTTTTGGAGAGAATGCTCTAAATGCTGGAACAAAATAAATCTCGTACTATCTTATTCTGGCTCTCAGTTATTCCCTGCATTTATTTTTATGTTAAGAGTTTACCAATGGTGGACTACCCAAGACTTAAGTGCGAAATTACAAAGGAAATTGAACGATGTTGACAGAGATATCCCAAGATCACATCCCGGTGATAGAGAGAAAAATAAATCGACCAGCACCTGCCCTATTTGTAAGAAAGAAATCCAAAATCCGTGTATTTTGGAAACTGGATATGCTGCGTGCTATCCCTGTGCCATTGAATTCTTACCAATGAACGAGGGCAGGTGCCCCGTTACAGGCAAAAGGTTACTGGGATGCCAATATGACAAAACACTGGGTAAATGGAACGTCTTGACGGGGGTGCGAAAACTGCTTGTATGACATGTTATTTAAATTGAGATGAGCCTATTTCCCACTGTTCACATATTATATTTAATGCATTTATTTCACTTTCTTTATTCATTATCTCCTCCTCAATGTCTCTGCCCACCTCCCTTTTTAAGCGAGACACAAGGAGAGACATTTGCCTCAGAATCTCTGATTTATTATTTTCCGGATTGTCCAAATATTTAACCATCCTATCAATCTGCTTTATCAAACGCCGCACAAGTTCGGCTTCCTCCTTTGCATCATCTCGCCCCTCTAGATATGGTTCATTAGCCGTCTTTTGGCTGTCATCACCGAGCAATATGTTTGAATTTTGAAGCTGAAAGTCAATTCGCTTAAATCCGAGCTGTTTGTCTTCGACGTAATTGTGTATTACGTATGCTTTTAATTTTAGGCCGTCCTTGGCAGCATTGTGAGGCTCATAGCTAAACAAAATATTCAAATGATGTTCTGTAGTCAATCGTTGAATAACATTGGAGTAATCAAATATATCTTCATTCAGCACCATAATCCCGTAAGGATTCAGATCTGGGTTTGTTTCCGCGATCAAATCAATTCGTCTACAAAGTTGCTCAGTCTTGTATTCGAAGCTTGCCTCCAACGAATTTCCAAAGCCCAAAGTAAGAGGCAAAACGAAGGATCTTTTGAAGAAGATAGTATTTTCGTCTGGTTTATTACCGAACAGCAACATGCATTGAGCATGGCGGATACTTTCATCTTGAGCTAACAATTCGTAGTAATAATTTGTTTCTAAGAGAACTAAGTGGTGGAGCTTTATATCTCCAACGGAATTAGCATTCATAGTACGCTATCTTTTTATCTAGCCGTCGATAATGTATCAACTGTAAGTCGTCGCAGTTATTAAGGTTATATTGGTGTAGATGGAAGGGCCAGCTAGGCGATTTCGCCTTTATATACTCATCACGTGTGTTTTATGTTCCATGTTAAATGTGGAGAGTGAGGAATAAACTATTCAGCCTGAAAGAAGAGCGTTCTCATGCCAGAAATACGCACACACACACTCGTATCTCAAAGTGGGCTTGTACTCTAATAGATTATCTTTCGCTCGCTCTGTACTTTACGCTGCATAACCTTCGACTTATGATGCTCTAGCTGTTCGGGAGAAATTACTAATAAACTACATTCAACTGTTCAGCGATGAGGAGTATTTGGAGGCATCTTCCCAAACATAATATACAATAATAAAAATCAGAACTATAGAAAAAGAGCCAGCTTCACCAAGAAGTTCCTTCAACCAGGTACAACGTCAAGGCAATGACAGAAGCGTTAAATAAGGGGATTTTTTATAGCTCGGCGGCTACACCCTTCCAACGGAGCCCCCTCCAACGGAGTTTGCTCTTCCAATGAACGAGTGGAAAAGTCAGAGCCCTGGAATCCCACTAAACTAAGCTCAGTCCTGGTAGACAACTCTGACAAAAGCTTTTGAATTATGGGCTTCAGCGTACTGGGTATGCTTTTGGCTAGTGCATTGCGAATTCCGAGTGGACTGAAATTTATATAGATCAAGTATCTTTATAGATGTGATACGCTATGTTTATGTACAAGTTGAGAGTATGTTTTGAATTGGGCTTTGCTCACCCGGCGCCACAGTAGGTCAGTTGATATTCATACAATAACAGCACCATGGTCAATCACAGGAGCTTGACCTTGCATAGGCTCATAACAATACCATTTCATCAATGCATCCGTAGCGGCTCTGGCCTTAGCTTCCTTCAAGGAAGAGCCAAAACCTTCGCCCAATTTTTCGGAACCCGAAAACACACCAACGATAAAAACGGGCGCTTTTGATAATCTGCCTGATTCTGCTAAGAGCCTTGATATTGGTCTCTCTAAATTTTCACGGCGGCATAAGGTTGCCAATTCTCTCGTGGGCTGTTCAAACTGAAACATTCTGCTAACGTCAAGTTTCCTGCTTAGAATATGATCATCAATGAATTGAAATACCGCATTCGCGTTTGTTTCTTGAGTTGATGCCCAGAGTGCACCTATGATGCTTCTGATTGCGAGAGCATATGCAGCATGTTCAGAAAAGTTTCTAGAAGAGATAATCTCGACGCCATCGACTTTGTTTAAGCTGTTGTTGAAGAATCTTAGTTTTCCTAAAGTTACGTATTTTGGCTCCTGTTTCAAATATCTTTCCACGACTGGTGTGGTTTCTGTTTCGATACCCCACGATTTGCCGATATGTGCCAAAATATCCTGAGATATGTAAGCATCAACAGCTGCATTCAATACCACGGTTGGCAAACGAGGATATTTTTTCATTAATTTGTGTGTTACATGATAGCTCAATAAATTCTTACCAAAAATATTCAGCCCATAATTATCGAAAAAGTTATTTGTGGGAACAGTGTTTACAAATCCATGACGAGTATTGGCAATATCCCTTGGTAACTGAGATGAACGACAAGTTAGACATCTCGCCAATACAGATAACGAGAACTCCTCGGGTAGGGATAATCTCTTATGCAGTGTAACTAAACCCGGTGACTTTCGTGACAATTCTTCCGGCACTTCGTTTATTACAGTCTTCAATTCCTGAAAATATGATCTATATTTACTGAATTCAGATGGATCTTCAATGACCTGGGAGTGTTGAGCCACACTGTGCTGAAGATTTGATGAGCTATAGTTCTTAGCCATGAAATGGGCACCTCCAAGTTGATTCCGTGGCAGTATGCTACAGGTATTGCAACCATTGATCATGACGAGTCTTCTGGTAATTCGGGTGATCTGAGACATGATGAATTATTCCAACGCTTCTCCAACCGAGCACAATATATTACAACAATTCGTGTATTGCTTTAATATATAGATGATCCTGAGGAAACTAGTCCGGTCAAGTCCCTTTCAATGATGCTTCCGCACTTTTCAGATTGAATTGTCTATTCACATTTTTTATCTTAGCTCTTTTTCTTCCAATGTGAATTGGGTGAAAATTTTCGTAAAGATGCTACCCGCCCATTGAATTTCGGCGGATTTGAGGACCGGACTGTCAGAATACTTAAAGATAAAGTCTACGAACCGTTATGAAGTAAACTCAACTCTAATAAACTCAATTATACAGAAGAAATGAACTCTTTATACAGCAAGAATGATTTCACCGTGGTAACAGGCCACAATTATGGTGATATGACAAGGAAAGACTTTGAATAACACATACCAATTTATTGGGCATGTGGCGTAGTTGGTAGCGCGCTCCCTTAGCATGGGAGAGGTCTTCGGTTCGACTCCGGACTTGTCCATATTTTTTAAACATAGTACATAATATATGTCTACGATTTCATCAAGTCCTATTACTTAGCACAATGTGCTGACCATATTTCCGACTTTGGCATAGATCTTAGTGTACTGAAATAGTCAAAGAATGAAAAATTTCACTGGGGGTCTTCCCTTTTTGAGACGTATCTGTTGCTACTCAACAGTGTCGACCTCTTATCTGCCGACAATCTATGCGCTGTCTACTCCACCGGGCCAAAGATCAGCTATTGCAGTGGTTAGGATATCTGGTAGCCAAGCCAAATACATATATCGCAAGCTGACCAGAAGTGAACGAGATCCAATACCGAGGGCTGCTATTTTGAAGAAATTATACGGGCCAGCATCTTCTAATGAACCCAGGTCGAATTTGTTGGACCAGGCTTTGACTCTATTTTTCAAGTCACCCAAGACTTTTACTGGCGAAGACATCCTGGAATTGCATTTACATGGTGGCAAAGCTGTAACCAGAAGTGTTTTGAAGGCCATCGAATCCATGCATGACAGAGAAAATGGAATAAATATAAGGTATGCAGTTGGGGGTGAATTCTCACAAAGAGCTTTCCAAAATGGCAAATTCGATCTTACAGAAATTGAGGGCACCAGGGAGCTGATAGACGCAGAAACTGAATCCCAACGAAGAAGTGCTCTATCAAGCTTTAATGGGGAAAATAAGGATAAATTTACTAAGTGGAGAGCCAAAATTGTTAAGAATATTGCTCAGCTGACTGCAATAATAGACTTTGGTGATGATACTGAGATTAAAGATATAGAAAAAATATTCAACACTGTAGAAGCAACGATATTGCAATTAAAGGACGAAATAAAGACTTTCACGACAAAGATTGATAAATCGAGCATACTTCAAAGCGGAATAAATGTGGTCTTGCTGGGGCAACCTAACTCTGGAAAGTCCTCCTTAATTAATAGAATAAGTAGCGATGAAGTTTCAATTGTAAGTCAGGTTCCAGGAACTACTAGAGATACCATTGAAACAATTATAGACGTCCAGGGATTCAAAGTTCGAATGTGTGACACTGCAGGGATAAGAGAAGAAAGTACCGATAAAATAGAACTTTTGGGGATAGAGAAGGCAAAAAAGAAAAGTTATCATTCTGATATATGTCTTTTACTAATTGATCCAAATCAAAAGCCTTTAGTGAGCACGGAGATGAAACGGATTTTAATGTCATCACGCATGATCAATAAAGAAGTCATCATCGTAATCAACAAAAAGGACCTTATTACTGCTCCTGGTCATATGACATCAATTGAATCATCTTTAGGTAAGGCATTAGGGCGGGAGCATACAATTATTGCTGTCTCTTGCCTCACATCTGATGGGATAGAAACTTTAGTCAGAAAACTGGCTGATCGATTCCAGATGATTTCTGATAGTAATGACGACTCTGATCCAATTTTAGTGTCGCAAAGAGTGAGGGAAATTCTCGAGAATGACGTTGTTTACGGTCTTGACCAATTTTTAATGAGCAAAACCTATGACAAAGACATAGTGATGGCATCAGAAAATTTACGTCATGCAGCTGACGGTATTGGGAAGATAACTGGGGAGACCGTAGGCATTGAAGAAGTGCTGGGCGTCGTATTTGCCAATTTCTGTGTCGGTAAATAAAAACTTCATGTATCACTTAACTTTGAACGCCTTTTTTGCTCCAGCTTCGTCTTTATCTCCAATTCGTTCTGGAATTCCTCTAGCTCATCACATAGCCTTTCATAATAATCCACCTTTCCTTCGAGTTCGGTGAGCTTATTCATCTGCTCATCTTTTAACTCTTGAAACTTTTCTAGTTCTTTTCCATCTCTCAACACAAATTTCTGTTTAATTTCCTCCAACCATTGCGCATTCTCCGTAGTTTTGTTGCTGAAGATAGATATTGATCTAGTCGCTTCAGTGTCAATAATATTTTGCAAAATATCTACACAGCGCTCAATGTCTTGACGAAGTAGCCTTTCTTGCTCTCTCATAGGTTTATTCCTGCTTTCCTCACACTGGGATCTAGCCTCTGTCCAGCTGCGTGCATCACTGCTTTTTGATGAATAAGAGTATACAGAGGTAAAATATTTGTGCACTTGGCGGGTGCGTATGGCGCGCTTCCCCCTTCAAGAAAAGTGTAGAATAGCCAACAAACATCAATCTCATTTGAGATGTGATATTAGTGAGCGTGCTCTAGATATGAGAAGAAACTACGTAGGTGGAATAAGCCTTGATGGGCGTCGATCCAGTTTAAGCTCACGTTTCTCTAAGCCAAATCAAAAAGTGCCGATTAGTTGTATGTTTCTTAGCCATTTCGAGATGAAAAAGGGCAATGTAATTGTATGGTCCAAAAAATGGTCAGATACCAACTGCGATGTGGACTTACAAGACATTGAGCTGAAATCGATCCCATCAGGTGTCCACGAGGTAACCGATGATGTAATCAATTTCGTTATATCGAAGAATAAGAGTCGTGGCGAGGATTATTACTATGGGGTAGCCTACTTCAGACAGAATGGGCATGAGATGGCAAAGAATTCGCTTCAGTTAGATAGAGGTCAAGTAAAAATGTATTCACTCGGCGTGGTTGTTAATCCAAACTATAGGATCAATGGCACATCAAATAGTGGGTTTTATGAATGGGGCCCTAGTCAATTTACGAGCGCGAATGAATATGTTAACGATCTTGAAGAATTACTTTCTCATTGGTTCAGAGTTGAAGACTTCGAAAATTTTGGCATCTTTGAAAGGTATTTCGATGCCAACAGTTTGGCAAATAGTACGACCGAGTTGTCATCGCCTGTCTTACAAAGATCCGGTAAAGGCGCCCGAGAGTTCCTGCCCCTTGGAGATCGATCCTCAGAAGATGCTACCGAAGTGCCTAATAGACGGCAAATGTTAGAGTATTTACCATATTGGATCAGGAGGCTCGGACCTTTGATTTTCTCACTCTGGAAATCATGCCTTTTAAATGAAAGAGTTCTCATTATAAACCCAGCCGGAGGACTATTTGAAGTTTGCAATGCTTTGAGTTACTGTTTATCAATAATATCACTGATACCTAAAATATTGCAAGTCAATAGACAGGAGGATTATTACGTCCGCCCCCTTTTCACCATTGGTGTGTCCGATATTGACGGATTGATGTCTGAATTTGTCAAAGAAACGGAAAACCATCAGAAAACTCAAGGGTACATTGCTTCTACCAGCGATGAGATTCTGGCGTACAAGACAGATATGTACGATAAGCTGCTCAGGATACCACCAGATTTTTTAGATGGATTTAATACCCAGAACCCAACATTTTTTACTAATTCTGAAGTCCCAGTGAAGGCGACACCATACGAATATGAATTGATCGAGGATCTTTTCACACGCTGTTTACATGAGGATGTTTCTGTTGGGGAAATGAGTCTTTATTTGAATCAAGTCGAGCCAGTTTCTTGGTCGCAGTATATCATAGATGGAGTATATTGGTGGGCTACTGCAGGTTATATCAAGGCCTCCTTTCACGAAACTCTAATGAAACCAGACATGATCTCAGGTAATGATAACGATATAGAGACTGTGATCGATATTGTTGGATTCTTTCATGATAGAACTGCCAATATCTTTAATAAATTGCGAACAATGATAACGTTAGCCGACCAAAGCGAGCCTAGGGATGTCATAAGTATTCCGTTTAAGGCGTTGCGTGATATGGACTTAGACTGCTTCAGTGCCCAAGACCATGAATTTGTTATTCAATTGGCACAAAAATGGTTTCAAAGAAAGATAAGGATAAGTGGAGATTACTATAAAGCGTTCTGCTGAGAAATCGAGCGTATCAGAAAGTGTTTAATTTTTGATGAAACTTTACCCGAAAGGTTCCAATGGTAAGTTTAAGTGCTTTATATTTCTATGCCAGGAAGAAACATGGCAAAACGATTAAGCATATTCGTACTCTTTGATTCTTGTTTATGTATTTTGTATCTCTTTATATAATCAACCATACACCAGCAGATAAGATCGATATACCGATGACGCAAGTAATAATAGCGGCACCAGCTCGGGAGCCAGCTGTTATATGCAGAGGCGATAAGTTTGTCGCACTTTGCTCGGTACCAGCGGCACCACTACCATTAGAAGAGCCACCATTGGTGCTGTTATAAGGAGGGGGTCTCTTGAGACAATTGGTGTTAACTAATATTTCTAAAGCGGACATCTGTTCACCCAAGCCATAATAGCCATCCCACCCGTCATGACTCCAGTCTAATCCACATGTATGCCCATCATAACCACCGCTACATGATTGAGCTGCCGCCATTGCGGATGTGTCAATCCAATCCATTATAGTGTCCCTTGTTTCGGGCAGCAGCTGTGCTGTTGCACCTAGAAATCTAACGAAATAAGCTTTAAAGGAACGTTGGTCATTGTTACATGTTTGCGAATTTTGACATGTGATCTCTGAAAGAACACTGTTGTTGAAGAAAATGCTTGATGAATCGAGGAACTCCGTAGTCCTGTTCATCCATATTTCATCTTTCGTAAAATTGTAAAGGTACGCACAGCCACCTAGTAGTAGTCCTTGATTATAAGTCCACAAATATTTTGTGATCGGACCAGTACAGTTATCGGTAATTTTGACACCATCGTAAACATATTTGACCTCACCAGAAGTGATCAGATCCACGCCCAGCATCCATTCATAGACCTTCTCTGCCCAATCAACGTATGTTTGATTACCAGTGTAGCGCGCCAACCTTGCCGCAAGGTGGAAAAGGGCACCGTTAGAGACAGAATTCTTATAGTCATAACCGGTATTCCAGACGAAAATTTGCCAACGCAGCCCACCATTACAAGTGGCCGTGTCCCAACGTAACGCCATGGTATTGAAAGTCGCTTGTGCCAGGTATAGCCACTGAGGCTCATCTGCTGGTGGATTTGTGAAATTTCTTTCCGCTGCTGTAATTGCGGCAATCCCCCAAAATGCTTGATCATCATTACCTTCGGTGGTAGATTGATTTAATGGAACGTAATCATTGCTATCACCTGCCTGATATACTAAGGCCTGGAGTATTAAATCGTTGTACGTGTCATTTTGCATATAGTACCAGTAATCCAGCATACATCCCCATGCACCTCCTGCTTCCCACCAATAATATGGATTGGAAAACATACCTATCGTCTGCCCATACTGGTTTCCTGTGTAATAATCCATAAGACCGACGGCAACCAAAGAAGCGGCATTATCCAGGGAAGCAGAATCATTCAAATTCAAGGAGACTGCTTGAACGGACGACAGCACACTCAGCCAAACGGCAAGTAAACCACCCTTGAAGAAAATCATTTACCTTGCGAAATCCTACCGACCTCAACAATACCCTAGACTGGAACTTGATGACCCGTGACTATGACTACCATCGCTTCATACTTTTGTTTAGATATTTTCAACCCGTTCCTTCTTTATTCACTTTGATCGAGCGCCAGTGCTCATCGTCATATACGATAAATGATCAATGAGTTAAGCCTATGCATAACTATATATGGGTTTACGTGGGAGTATATATAGGTCTAGGCACTGACATTTAAAACCCCAGGGACTTGAGTATGGAAGTTTTTACTTGCCTTTCAAACTCTGGACGGTTGTCCCTCCACAGGATACACGCATCGACGTTCGCCCCACTCTCTATGTTAGGTTCACTTAGCATACTCATGACGCTCAACAGGATCTTCTCCACACTCTGCACCGGTGACCACCTCTCCTCCGCCAGCTCATACATGTTTGGGTCATCACCGGGAGAGTGTAGGATTGAGATGCAAACTTCACCATTGTGGTAGATGTTGGGGTGTAATATACTTGGTGTGAACGTCAACTTAGGGGGTGATAACGGATAATCTTTTGGAAATTCTAGTTTAGCATTGAATAAACCCCCTTCATAAGGCGTATCAGGCGGACCTTGGATCAAACAATCCCAAACAAACAAATCGTTTTCGTTTTTAGGAGACGCTACGATTCCTGGGGGCGAATCCTTATTTAGTTGTTGCAATTCCTTCAACAAACGTTTTTGAGCAGTCTTGGACATCTGGTAGACTTTATCTCGCGGGACTGGACTGCTGGTCTTTATATATATTTCCCTGTTTCTTGTTGGATTTTGCCAATCTCCACGTAGTTCATTTTCGGCGAGTCAAAAGGCCTCTTAAAGGAAGGATCGCGACGTCAAAGGACGCTTCATAACAAAGGTTCAAGGGAGGATGTGAGCCCAGAATTGAAGCATCCGGGCAAGCAAATACACGGGATACATTTCTGTAGCAATATGAGGACTGCTACCTATCAGGTGAGTAATATATTACTCACGTGCAACTCTTACCCGCACAAACCACTAGAACTTGTCGTCGTACGCCTCCTGATATTTATATATTGTCCTGCTTCCAGCAGAAGGAAATGAGAATATCAGATCTGGCTGTAGCTCTCAAGGTAAATTTATAGACCGACACCGACTTGATTTGATCCATTTTGCAGTAGCGGCATCAATTTCATGCCAATGCAGGCCGAATTCTTGAATAGAATGTGCATTCTGAGTAACTTTTCAATACAATTGAACCCCTATGACGAGCAAGTTGGCCCACACCCAACTCAAACAAAGCATTTATCAATGCCTGTTACGTGTGCTTGATATTTTGGGCTTTGGCAAAAGCTTCCTGCTTTATCCATTTCGTTTGGGCAAGAGAAAAGTCGCAGCGCTCGGCGGCTAAACTCGGCGGCAACTAAGTTTTACTTCAACAATAGATACACATACAGCGAACTGAGGCCCGACATTCCATCTATAAAATTTGGTTGCTCCACTGCGTGAAGATATAAGTCCTCACCTCAGGGACGTGCCGATATGCGTCTATAGTGAAGCATATACTTTAACCGTCGAGGAAGCTTGGCTCGAGGATTACCATGACGACTTAACGCATGATCCAGTCAGAAATTTTTCGTGCAGCTACAAAAGAAACATGGCCAAGTGAGAAAAGATCTAGAAGCCGCCGTCCCGAGTTCAGGTCCAAGAAACCACAATTACGGTGCTCGGTTGGCCAGAAGAGGCGCTGAAATAAAGAGAAGAGGAATTCCCACCATGCTATCATCGTGCCCACCCATATGAGAGCAACGCAGCCGCACCCCAGCAAACTACCCATGGAATCTGGAATTCAAAGGGCTCGCTTGGACCTGAGTTAGTTTTTTCTGCAAAGAGAAGCTTTCCTACTCGCTAACGAGGAGCCGGACCGACCTCCTAGTCATCGACCCCGCATGCTAACTCTCTGAAAGGCTATAATTCCAGACGGAACGAGCTAGAAGATGAAAACAGGCAGCAGTGAGAAAGAAAAGCTGATTTGACGGTGACATCAACTACTGCCCGTCTTAACGAATTCAGAGAACACAAGGCGAAGCAAAGCCATCCAAGGGCACTGCTTAAGTTAAGCCAGAAATCACTTATCTTGCAATTACTTTGCCATCTTAAATTGCAATAAGTACCGGAATATCTTTCTTCCCGAGTAAACTCACACAGCTGAGCTAAGCTCAACCCCGTGTTGAAACCAAGTGCGAAGATAATGGCACACTGCGCATGCCACCAGCGAGGCGCAATTGTGTAGCACTAAGCTGCAAGTGTGCGTCTCGCTTAACCAAGAAATGAGTGGAGGCTCAATATTTGATCGAACTGCGGATGTATCAAACAGGATCTCGAGCATGCCAGAACATACAGCTGCATAAAGTTTCTGCTAAGTATTGATAGAGTTTCCAGTGCAGCAACATGCATCATGTCGAAGGGCTTTAATGAGCGTTCGATGCCAAGTGGAGAGGATTTCAGTCCCCATGTTGGACCCCATACTAAGTGCACTTGCGTGCGTTGCAGGTCCGCAGCCGTTTTTAGCAGATTAAAGTTTACGCAGACAAAATATCTGCGTAAATGCGCCCTGTCACCCGGCGCTTAGGTCATTGATAAAATAAATTATAGCTCTATTAGAAGTGGCATCCAAAACCCGAGGAAGAGACTTGCTGCGATAAGCAGTTTCTGTATACCACATAATGATAATATATGATGGGGAAAAGTATGCCTGCGTTTCCTGCATACGAGGCCATCGATCTTCTACCTGCCGGCATGCCAACAGAATGCTAGTGAAGGTCCGAAACAGAGGACGCCACGGATCTCTAGATATCAGAAAGGTTATAATTGTCGATACTGAATCACAGATACGGCCCGATGAGAACTCTCCTGCGTGCGATAGCTGTAGTGAAAGTAATGCTTCTGCCGATGCGAAAGAGTGTGAAAAAATGAATAGGCAGCCGATACTGTTTCTCAAGACGGTAAGAACTCAAAGGGCAGTCTTATCTGACGGAAAATTAAAAATTATAGTGGAAGAAAAGGATGGGTCCAAGTGTCAAAATGGCACAAAGACTCAAGATGGCTACAAATTTGTATCCGAAAAAGAATTCCTGCGACAGCATTGCATCTCTTTGGGAAACCATGGCTTTATAAACTCATGCTCATGTCAGGAGAAAGCTTTCAAGCGCAATAAATTTTCGAAATCAGTGCCAATCATAGTGTCGGAGTCTGACGATTCTAGGGCTGCCACAGAGCCTGAACAAATTCCAGTTTTCAAGACCGAGTCCCAAAATCTCAACATTGAGTGTACTGAAGCCCCTTTGTTGTCGGGTGACCAAAAATTTGGTCTAAATGCAAAGAATAATAAGAGTAATACCAATGGGATATGCGGGGCAAAGGAGGTTGGGATAATGGTCAACAATGCAGCAACCAGCGGCAAGGTATACAACAACGGAGCAAGCCATAATGATATCTCGTCTATACAAGCAATGCTGAATCAAAAGCCAATGGTGGAGCTGCTCACTCATAAGGGGCTTTACTTGAGTACACAATGTTCGTGTGCCGATGATAGTTGCTTGTGTGGCAACTGCTTACTCCATAGGAATGAGGATGAGCTCAATTCTTACATCGAACAGAGCGGGGTCCCGTTGACAAACTTGGGAGAGGCTCGATTAGCCAACTCCGAAGGGGAGGCTCATTGTGGCAGCAACTGCAAATGTAAGCCAGATGAATGCTTATGCGATGATTGCCTGGAACACCCAACCGAAATAATATCTTTCAACAGATTTCTTTTCCATGGAATTCTTAATGTGCATCTAAAAAGGAAAACTATTATTAATTTCAAAGGTAGACTTATACCGTCCCAATATTGGTGGGACTTTTTAAAATTTCAAGTTCCGCTTATGTCAGATATTCAGTTAGATTCTCTGGACATTATTGTTTGGTTTGAGAGTATCATTTCTACATATTCCTCACAATTGGTAGATGTGAACGCTTTCAACGCCGAGACCACCCAAGCAATGTTTGGTTTATAGTGCAGCCCCATAATTGGAAGATGGCAAGCGAAACTGTCTCATGTAAATATTCATACGTACTAAAACTGTTCTATATACTCAAATTTCTAGGTTGAGAGGGCTCGTTTTCATGGCGTACTTTACAAGCGACCGTCTGTTGGAACTCCAGACGCATAAGCCTCTAACCACGTAAGATCATCATCTGTTACAATCATTTGTAGCTCTGACAAAGTAGAAGGAATAAAAAAAAAATCTACACATTTTCATGATTTTCCAACACATTAGCCTGTGAATTCACCCCGGTTGCGTTCAATTTCTAGTATCAAATCCACAATGCACACAAAATAAAAACCAGGGCTCCTGTTGCTGGTCGCTTGGAAATCACCCTTTTGCTGAAAATCATTTCAATTCATTAGTTTGTTCAAGCAATGAAAACTCCAAAAAATTTTGGAGCAACCTTGTATCGCCAACATAATTTGTACAAGGTTTTGCTGACTTCAAACAACTTTCTCATACTTTTCATAGAGAAAACTTCACGCGATATGGTTTAGTCTGACACGCTACAGTCTACGCAGAGCAATTCAACTGGAACGGTATAAAATATATTTTGACACCCAACTAGAGTTCGAAAGCGATCCAAAGCTTATGATCATCGAAACAAAACTTTCACTTGTACGCTGGGCCACAAATAGTTTAGCTTCAGCAATCATTGTGATGGCAATAGAAAATTAGAAGTTGACTAAGATCGTCAAATGGACGATCGAGTTCAAAGTGATGTGTAAGATGAAATTAGAATGTCTGAAGTTGCTTGAGTTATACTTTTGCGTCACTCCTTATCATAGCGTCCGCTTTCAATCTACGGCAACCCAGAAAGAAAAATGCATGAGATTGTAAAGAAAAAATTACTGTAATTTTCAAATTCTACTCATTAGTGTATATTTAGTTTCGGAAATACCTTATATATCGTAAATGTAATCCCGAAGAAAACGCACTTACAAAGATTTTCCCATTTTTGAACTCCAACAAAGTTTTTGAAGGCTGTTTGTGGAACAATCTACCCTCTGAACTGACGACGTTGACCTTTGGGAGACAATCTTCATAATATTTCAAAAAAAGTGCTGGTTCGCCTGACAAGAGAGCGAAATAGAAATATATTGCATGCGAGAATTTGAATAGATTTTCTTGATAATGTAGATATAAACATGCTACAGATGCACCCTCCCTCTGTACCAGGGGCCGCGCTTAGCGACACACTTCCGTTGCCAAATTATGAATAGTAGTAGCCTTTGCAAATAATGAGCATGCTTGAAGCTCACTTTAACAATGTTTGGTATTTTCCAGCACATAACTGGCTTCGCGAATTCCAGACTCATAAGCACCGTAAGCACACCCTGCCCCATCCATAATAGTATGCTCCCCCGCAAATCTAATCCGGGAATCTTGACCGTTTTCTAGAGCGGTTACCATATCGATAGGGTCATCACCAGGGGAAGAAGCAGAATATGCACCACGTGAATAGGGATCATTGCCCCAATTTGTGGAAATTATGTTCTTTAGAATTGGGACATTACCGCTGGTCTTTTTATTTCCACTGTAATTCATTTGGTTTTCAACTTTCTGTGCACCTAAAGTGGTCATGATCTTATTGAGAACAGGTTCGAAGAATTTATAAATACGATCCTTATCATTTGCAAGTGTTTCGATGTATCGCGTCAAAGGTTCTTGCATCAACATCACAAAGCTTGGAACACCGGTAGACTTAGCTAAATTTACAAAAAACAATGGGTGATCCCATGCTGTGCATGCGCCATCCGACGAATCGTTGTTAGATATTTCTACCAGCTGCTCCCAGCTGTTTGCACTGCGCACCCGAGACACAATATTTTCGCTTGAATGTGCCAAGGTGACTATTTTTGTCGTTTTAATAGACCAACAGCATGTTTCGAACTCAAAGACTACTTTACCCAGCGAGCCATAACTTATCGTTTTGAATGCGTTTCTAATATTTTGATTTAAAGCAGGTAAGAATTCAATTCCACCTCTCAACTTTCTGGCCTCTTCATCGAGCGATAGTTTCAATATACTTTGGGGAACTGTCACAATGACATAGTCTGCTTTGTATTGTTCCATATCTTTCGTAGTTACGACGACAGTATCATCCCGCTTCACCGATTGTACTTCATTCCCAAGTTTAATCCAATCCTTCGGAAACGTACTGGCAACACGATTGACGATTTTATCGTAGTGCAAAACAAATGCGTTTCGCCCTTGATGACCAAAAAAAGAGTCTTTTGCACTCATATCTTTCCAACTTATGCCATGCCACAATTCCAAAAATCTTGATACTTGAGGCAAATATCTCATTTGAGCGTCTGAAAGGAACTGACGTTTTTCAAATAGATATTTCAGGATAATATCATGAAATGAGCAATCTGGAGTCCCCAATTTTTGTCGATATTCGAGATCAACAAAAGAGGCCAACTCGTCATCTAAAATCTCAAGAAGCAGGTCTTCATCTGAGTCAACGCGCCCTCTAAAGTCGTCAATGAGCATGGCATAATCATCGTCAAAAACATAATTCACACTCTTCTCAGAGCTTGCCAGCTTGGCTTCCTCTAAGAACAGCCGATTGACCAAGGTATCATGATGCCAGCTAGCTCCCAAATCATACTTACGCCCCTTGTATCCCGTGACAGTGTAAAGCCTCCCACCAATTCTATTCCTGGCTTCCAAGATCACACAATTCTTCACGCCACCCTCATAGAGCTTCGACGCAGCTTTAAGCCCGGAAATACCAGCACCAATAATAACAACTGTCTTCTCTTGCAGACCCATTCTTAAAAAAGTACTTTCAGAATGCTTGGAGCTAAACATAGAAGACTTTGCTCCAGAATTCAACAAAAGCTTAAGGTTGCTTATTCACCTTATAAAATACGCGTGCTCTAGATCACGTGATTATTTTATAACAAATGGTTGCAGAGACCAAACCTCATCCGCAAGCCATCAGAATATTTCTCTAGACAGCTACTGTTTCTTCAAGAAGCAGGAATTTGCTCGTTCTTGAATGCGCCTGAGTTGAAACTCCTTACACATCATAGCCTCCGTTTATTCCACCGAGCTCGCAATCCGAAGTGCCGCAAAGAGAGCCAGAGGCTCTGAGACCACTAGAGCCCCTCGCAAGTCGTAGACATTGTACATATGTTATAACTCGTTGGACCATTTTTTGAAGTCCCTATATACATAGACTTCCTCAGCTTTCAAATTGCCAAATTATTATAAAACGCTGTTTTGGAATGACGCGTCAATGAAGATGACGCCTGAATTATTTCCTAAAAAAATAATCTAACCAACCTCATCTGCTATAACGACTAGGAGCCTTGGGAACAAACTACAAATACTCGCTAGCAGAAGAATACAAATAATCAACAGAATTTGAAATAGGCTATGTTCAGACAGAGTAAAAAAAGAGTAGCAGCACGAAAGAACTTTAGTTCTGCAACGAACGGGAATGGTGACAGTGGTGGTCAATTGATCTTAGGTCCTTCAACATCAGAGCAAGAGAAAAACCTGTACGACAGCATCTATGAATCTAAGCTCTCATTTTATGACTTACCACCTCAGGGCGAAATTACTTTGGACCAGTTCGAGACATGGGCTATCGATCGTCTTAAAATCCTTCTGGAGATAGAATCCGCTATATCAAGAAACAAAACCGTGAAAGAAATCGAGAAGATTGTTAAGCCTCTTTTCCAAACTCTGCTTCCATTCAACACAGACAGCTTTGAGGATAAAAAGAAAGATTATTACTCGCATTTTATCCTGAGATTATGTTTTTGCAGGTCCAAGGATCTAAGAGAAAAGTTTGTGAGAGCCGAGACCCTGCTGTTCAAGATCAGATTCGGCATACTGACTTCATATGACCAAGTTAAATTTGTACAATCGTTGAATCTAGCAAAGCTACAGTTTATCACCGAAGAAGAGAAAACGGAGCTCTCAAAGCAACTATATCAAACAATATCCGCACAATTACAATTTCAGCTGAATTTGACTGATGAAAATATGAGGAAGCAGTTTTTCAAACAAGAAAAGTTCATTAAACTTCCATTTGAAAATGTTATCGAGCTGGTAGGGAACCGCCAAGTTTTTCTAAAACATGGTTACGCTTATTTACCGCAATTTCAACAATTAAATTTAATTTCAAACGAGTTCTCTAGCAAATTGTCCGATGAATTACTAAGAACATATAAATATTTACCACATTTGAACGAAGATGACAGATTAATACCAATTCTCAACCATTTGTCATCAGGGTATACTATATCCGATTTCCAACAGCATTCTAATGGAAATAACGAGGATGGAGAAATTAATGCAAAGTCAGTCTATTCTGAGGAAATTACTTCAAATTTCCCATTGTGCTCAAAAAACCTTTTGAATGCTCTAAAGGAAACCCATCATTTAAGATATAATGGTCGTCAGCAACTCAGTCTATTTCTCAAGGGAATTGGTTTGAGTGCGGACGAAGCATTGAAATTTTGGGAAGAGGCATTTACCAGAGACGGTCATGTCTCAGTAGAGAAATATAACAAAGAATATCGGTACAGTTTCAGACACAATTACGGTCTGCAGGGTAGCAGAATAAATTATAAACCTTGGGATTGCCGCACAATTTTGTCAAAACCACGACCAGCAAGAGGCGAGTTCCATGGCTGCCCATATAGGGATTGGAACATGGATAAACTAAACTCTGAGTTATCTTCAATGAAGTTATCATCGACACAAATCACCAGCGTGCTAGATTCATGTGAAAAAAACGAATACACTACTGCCTGTACAAAGGTCTTTGAGTTCACTCACAACGATAACAATGATTTCAACGGTATAATTGATGATCAAAGTCACATCGCGCACCCAAATTTATATTTCGAGAGATCAAGACAATTGCAAAAAAAGAGAGAAAAGGCCGAACCACAGCATAAACAATCAATTGCAACGAAATGATTATTATTAAAGCCTAGTTATGGAAGTTAAATACTATTTAAGTCTTAAGAAGAACGAGACAGCATTTTTTACAATTATATGAAGCCTTGGTCAAACCATTGCAAATATGAGAAGAGACTTTCGTCAATAAATTCAGTCGAATTTGCATCAGTACTCAGCGAATTGATTTTTTGTTGGGCGATATTTACATTCATCGAGCCTTCCCCGCTCTTCGACTGGAACTGAGGTTGTGCCCCCCCAGTTTCCGTTGAGATATTGACTGGCAATCGACCATTTTGCTTCGATATCGATGACGGAGTGTTGCTTATATCGTTGTCTGCAATCTGCTCCTGAGGGTCGTAGTCTTGCTCTTCAGATGTTTCGAGTTCATTATCATCTGCGTCTTCTTCGTCTTCCTCACCAACTTTACCAAACTGAGAAAACCTATTCTTGTTCGGACCGCTATCGCCGGGAGTAGTACCAACCAACATTTCCAAATGAGTTGCCGAGCTTACTAGCCTCATGCAACACATATGGTTCAACATTCTTAAACACCATAGGCACTCCGCAAGCATTTGAGGCGGATTCTTTGGGTTCAAATTGGATAAACAATCAAAAATATCCATGCATTGGGCTAAAAAAGTTCTTGAATATTCACTTTGCAAGCCGGAATGAATCATAGCGATGCATATCACACTGACAGTGAAGAGCTGAGATAGGTTCAGCCACCAAGGTACGAAAATTAAGCTTTTTTCAAAAATTTGTCTCATTATATTAGTTGACTGTTGACAGTGGTTCATCGTGGCAACTGTGTCCAATGGAAAAATCATTTCGTATCTGTTGGATGGCCGGTTTATCAAATAGAACAGTCCCCTGGTTTCAAATGTAAGCCGCACATCCAAGTATGATATGAATGGTTGAATTTGGCAGAGTTTCCTCCATGTTTTATGTATTTTTGTCTCTATCACATATTTTTGATGCCATTCGTCTAATTGGCTCCTGATGTCAAGGGATTCCTCTAGGCTGAGTTCCTCGCCATTTTTCATTTGACAGTTCATTATAATTAACGATAGTTGGAATAGTTGTATAGTTTCTGGGTGAAACCAGTCGTCTTTTCCATTGATGGCAGGTTCATGATTTTCCACCGCTGGACTGTCACCAAAAACATAGCCTTCACTTGATCTATCTTCATCAACTTTGTTTTCTTGCCAATTTCCAGGCGTGGCCATGTGTGACACGGGTAAAGACATCTGATAGTATCGGCCCATCTGGAAGGTGATCAATTTATCCATGATAAAGCATGCCCAAAAGCAATGCCAAGCACGATTTTCATCGTATTTTGAGTGCTCTTTAGGGAACCTATTCAAGTACAAGGACATCCCATTACACATACTAACTGCTTGGCTCAATGCATTCCAGCACGCAGTTTGTCTATAGGAGGTTCTGAAGTAGAAACTTATTAGCAGCCATGACTGAATCAGTTCAAAGGACTCCCATTCGAAAGTCAATTTTGTGACAATGGAATAAGCGTATTGAAACATCAGTTCTTCCCTTGAGATTTCACCAAGAACATGCGCCTCCTCAGCAGTAAAGGTATATTCAGCTGGCACATCCGTCTCCCTCAACAATCCTTCAGTGAATCGCAAACTTATCGCCAGCAGCAGATAGAGTATCGATAGGAAAAGTTTTGCTGTGGAGTTTTTTTGTTTGCTTTGATTTAGAAACCTGTTCTTGAACTGCTCCCAGAACATTGGCTCGTGTACGATACTTAAGAAAGGATTAATCTCATTGAAAAAATATTTCAAAAGCTTATCGATTACTGATAAATGCACGGGATCTTCGAAATTGAATATCGTGGTGGGGTCCATCGGCGAATGTTTTAGTCTATTGATATTTTCATCATGTCTCAGGAAATGGCCTCCACACAAGTTCCAGCCGTAATTTTGTATCCTTGGTTGCTCCAAATTGTAATTCAAAATCGATTGCTTTGGCAACTCCGCAAGCAACGAACCGCCCAAGTAATATGGTAGCAGGTTTTGGTACCTTCGATGAAATCTGTACTTATCGGAAGAAAAACTCTGCCAAGGACATCGATTGTGGTGACTGCTTGCATTATTGGCACGCTCGAAGGTGTCAACGATATTTTCGTGCGTCTTAGTGCTGCTGCCGCTCGGTATTCCAAACGGAAAGGCCATCTGAACCGCAGGAGGGCTAGCAAAGCCATCTACAGTCTTGGCGCTTTTCCGCTCGACCTTTCCGGCACCCGACAGAAACTCCACCTGCTCCAAAGACCCGTTTTTGCTGTATCTCGACCTTTTCTTGAGCGTTGTGTAATCGTAATGACATTCCTGCTTGTGCTTGATGCAGTTTGAGCATGGCGTCTCACCGTCGCACTTGACTTTCCGCTTTTTGCACACCACACAGGCCTTTCTCACTCGCAATCTACCTTGGCTATTCATCACATCCATCATGTAACCCCGCACGCATTTATCGCTGTATCGACACACATGTCCGTCCAGACCTGCATTTGAGGTGTTCGAGCATGTAAGACATACGAATGTCTTTGGTGCACTCATCCATCGCCAAAGGACCGAACTCGAGGGCCACATATCACTACAAACGTATCTTGGCCTTATCGAGAGCTCTTTCCACACCTCGCATCATGCTGCGTCGCATCGCACATCAACCGTGAACCAACCTGTGCCCCGTACATGAGCATGAGATTTACCATGTCCACTGCACAGACCGACATCTCGCCGCATCAAGCAAGACTACAGATCGCACCCTCGAGCAAGAGCGGCCATGAAATTAAAAAATATAGACTACTTGCGTTTGTCTCCGCATCCCTCGAAGACAGATAAGCTTCGAGCACCTGGTATTTCATGGCTTCGCCGTTTTTCAATGACGCAAGCCCCTGTCTAGCAGCGCAGAAGTCTAATAACCGCCCGGATGCCGCACCTTCCATTGAAAAAAATTGCGCCCTGCGTTACCCGCACACGACACCGCCCACCCGTCAAGTCGCCGTCGAAGGCTGCTCTTCATTGGCTGCAAAAGGCCAGCCAACATGGCTCTCCGTCGGCGGCGTAGCTGAGCCCCAAGGAAACTATAACCGTATTTGTCGGATCAAGAGATAACGCAACGCTAGCGACACTCTGGCAGCGCTCTCGGCCAGAAACCTTGTAGGAGCGGTACGACGCCCTTTCGGACGGACAGCTCGTAGCGTTGCGTGCGGGTATGCGAATTTCTTTTTTTCTTTCTTTTACGGTGGTTCTCGAGTCACCAAGGTTTCGTAATGTTACGCAGTCGAACGTAATGCATAGTACTGCAGAGCAATTTATTCTTATTCCACCGTATATGTCGCAGGAATTTCTTCGTGCGTCTGTTTCTGCGTTTTCTTTGTCTCGGGCGCGCTTCTTAACTCGATAAGTAGCACGTATTGCTATTAGGCGGGTACACTTCACCTCAGTTAAAGTTTCTACGGTTACCCCACTCGTCCACATCGTAGAGATCATCATCACCTTGTGGAAAAAAAACGCTACGGTGCATTGTGTAGTCGCTGACCTTCAACATGCTTTCACTTGAATATTTCGAAGCGCTCGAAAGCGGGCCTTTGGAATTCCATAATCTTTCGTTCATGCATTTGCAACAGGGCAAACAACAAGATATGGAATTTTTTTAGTCTCTTCTCAAGCATATGTTTTCTATTTTGTAGTCTCTTGAACTTCTCTACATTCCTCATCTTGGAATTCTCTATTCCAATTCCAATTCATCACACTCCATTCCTGCCTAGAGTCAATCTGCTCTGGTGACTTTGGTTTTTCACGTATTCCCGCTCGAAAAGTTATCGCTTTGCTTGCAGCACATCCACGTCTTCCGATCTTTGAAAATCTGGATTGTGTCATCGCTACTCTCATTTACGTTTTCTGCTTCATTGCAATAAAAAAGTAAGAGGCCCAAAGATTTGAATGAAGAAGGCGTCTTCTAACATTGACGAATTTTTTTTCCATTCTGCATCATCATCTTCAAGATAGCCATATCGACAGACATTTACACATCCACCTTCCACAGCCAAAAGGAACCACCTGCACTTTATATATCGATTGCCGTTTACCCAGTTCCGAATTCCACCATAAATTTTTCTCACTAATCAGGCAACATCGACCTTGAGATTGGTGAAGTAAAAGCAGGCAATTGGCAAAGGAACAGCAGTTAGCTGTTGGAAAGACCGTTCTCACTCATTTATTCAATCAGTCTCCGGCGACCTAACTCTAAAAAGATTTGTTGCGGCAGGCTCTAATACTATCAAAGATGATAAACCAGGCTCCGTCAGCTACAGATGTTAACACAATTACAAACGACGACCCCCACAGTGCAGACACGGGCGAGCCAAACCACCAGTATTTGGCAACGCCGGTAGTTCAACAACAACAATCACAGTCCTTACCATATGCCGCGAACCAGGCTCAAGGCCAGATCCCCGGCCAAAAGTGGCAATACCCAATGTATTATCAGCAACAACAACCATACTCAGATCCGAACCTTCGAGAAAGCACTCATGCAATGCATTACTATTACCCTCAGCACCAGTTGCAGTTTCCAGGTAGTAGTGGGAACAATGGCGTCCAAAACGGTTACCAGGCGCCTCCATCGGGCCCCACTGGAGCCGCTGGCACCCCGTCTTCGTTTTCTTATTACAACTCTGCCATGTTGACGCAGCCTTCGTCTTCTTCGACGTCCTCACAACAGCAACCTCTTAGTGCTAGCAATAACTCTCCGACTCCAGTGCAAACGTCCTCATCGTCCTCGACCTCATCGAGCTATCCTAGACCGAAGATTTACCAGTATCCTGGGTTTCAACAGCAGCAGCAGCAGCAGCAACAGCAAAGCCAACCGCAAGGCCAGGCGCCGCAACAATCCCAAGGTCAGGTGCAACAACAAACGCAGGGCCAAGGCCAAGGCCAGAGTCAGACCAACACCCCACAGCAACCGCAACCACTGGCAAGCCCCACTTTGAACCAATCGCAATACCCCCTTCGACAGTTCAGTCAAACTCCTGTGGGCTTTCAAACAGGTTCAGCCAATACGACTCCAATGAGCTACATGATGCCTTCACAACCAACTTTATCAACATACGATTCAGTGGCCTCCTCAAATCCGCCTGTAATCTCGCCACCAAGCTCTGCGAACGCCTATCTAATGACGAACCAGAGATCCACACCAAATAATATGAGCCAAGGCAACCCACATAAAAACAATAAAAAAATTCCCAAGAAAACTGTGTCAGATACCAATAACAATAAATTACCTAATGATTCCCAAGTCCATTCATATGATGTCAAAACATCCACAGGTACTTCAATGATTTCCTATGACCTAAACGGTAAAATGACAAGACCACGAGTCACAACGACAATGTGGGAGGATGAAAACACTTTATGTTATCAAGTTGAAGCCAATGGTGTCTCGGTCGTCCGCCGAGCCGATAACGACATGATAAACGGTACCAAATTACTGAACGTTGCGAAGATCACGCGTGGTAGAAGAGACGGTATCTTGAAAGCTGAGCGTATCAGACATGTTGTTAAAATTGGCTCGATGCATCTGAAAGGTGTTTGGATTCCGTTTGAAAGAGCACATGCCATGGCTCAAAGAGAAAAAATTGTAGATTACCTGTACCCATTGTTTGTGAAAAACATCCAGAGTGTCTTGAGACAGGCAACGAATTCAGCCTCGTCTGATATGGTGCATGTTCAACCGACGAGAACTACTTACATTGATGATGATATGTCTTCGAGGAAGGTCCAACAGCAGCAGTTGCTGCAACAGCAGTTGCAGCAACAGAGTGAGCATCACCAGCATCATCAGCATCAACAGCATCAACAGCAGCAACCACTGTCCTATGATCAAGTTTCGCCCTGGTACGCAAATGTGCCCAATAGGCAAACCCCATCGCAGCCTTATGGAACTTCATTATCCTATGGGCAGTACCAAAATATACCGAATGGTTCTCAACAGCCTTCTAATGTCATTGGATCTATTGCATCTCCTCAAATGACGCCCTCAATGCCTGTTCAATTTGTTCCACCTTATCGTCCCACACCTCCTACAGCCCCATCAGTCAGTTATCAACACGATCAATCTAATATCCCACCTTCGATTCAGGAAAGGGATTCCAATTCAACTATAAGCGTTGCAACCAATTCATCTACTGATTCTCTTCCTGCGATAACTCCTGTGCAACGCCGATATTCAACTGAAAATAAATCAGAAAAAAATATGCCCACTATTGAAGAATCAAACCCAAAGAGCAATACTCCAGGAAAGCTTCTCACTGGCATTGTTCCTCCACAACCCCCAGGACTAAATACGCCCGGAATGCGGAGCGGAAGCGCCAGCGATAACACGGCGATGCCAATCGAGAGCCCAAACTCAACGAATAGTTTAGAGACCAAACAAACTTTGGGCTCTGCATCGAACCACAGTCCTGGCGAATCATTATCATCGACCTCCAATAAAATGGGGTCTCATGATAGTCGAACGAGTTAAGATAGCTACGACGTTCCTTAACAAGAATTTTTCAAGCGGCTAAATATTTCTCTCGATAGACTATGGATGTGTATACTCCATTCAGGCTTACAAGGTTTCTCTCCTCCTGAAAAAATCTTTTTCCCAATACAAATTCATACCTCACACGATAAATATTGATAGAAAAGAATTTCACAGGGATATATTGTCAGATTTACAATTTACATGGGAGGAGGTAAGGACTCTTTCTTTCACATATGACTTACACGATTTCATGCTTCTACTATGTCCGTGCTTGCTTCCTGTACGGGTATTAAGTTCTTTTATAGACGATATTCTTTTGAAGCCCCACCGGACGAAGCATTTGTATATATAAATAGTTGTGTATACATATATGCCTATAATCTGTGTTTTACTTATTTACTTTATTTTTTACGCGTTGTATATATCAAACCGTTTTTTTGTGATGCGTAACAAGAAATACACATAGTTTCATTTGAAGTGTAGAACACCAACATAGGTTTACGTGTTTAATCAAGCCAGAAGCCAACCTATCGCGAAGATGAATATTTCACCCACGCCTAGACGGTATACCTCGAGATCTGGTAACGGCGCTGGATTAAACTACGGCAGTAGCAATATAAATAATGACCATGCATACATTTACTCAGACCCTGTAGCTAGGGACTACAGTGGCGATAGAATAATACCAGAAGAGTACAAGCTTAACTCACAAATGATCAACAGGCTAATAAAGCAAAATAAAGAGCTAATCTCAAAACTGGACAGTAAACAGGAAGAAATCGATAGACTTAACGTTCTTGTAGGATCATTAAGAGGCAAGCTAATCAAATACACTGAGATGAATAAAAAACTGCAGGAGGGGCTCGGTGTGAAAACCGCGAGTGAAGATATAGTGGAGAATGAAAAAGACTACATACAGGTGCCCAAACGAAGAAGCAATAACGACGAAAGCAGCAGAACAGCCCCACCTAATGATGATCGCATCAACACGCTAAGCATGAAGCTCGATAAGCTAGCTGATCTCGTGCTTGAAAATGGCGTTCTTTCATCACCAGCTATACCGCAGAGAGTCCCCACTGCTCCAACCTCCTCAGGTATTAATTTAAGCAGCAACTCAGCCTCAAACATCCCTTTAAGAAGAACTGTCTCGTTATCTGAGCCTTCCGAAGAAGACATCATGTGTCGCGAAAGTCTGGAACTGAAGCAGATGGAAGATCAGATCGACACCTTGAAAAGGAAACTCCTGATCAAGAGAGAAAACGAACTAAGGAAAATCTCCTTGAACCAAGAGCTACTTGAACTGATGGATAAACTGAGCATGCAAACTCCAGTCGAGAACCGACCAAAGAACGCTCAACATACACATTCCCCTCGAGAAACCGAATCCGACCACTGCGCCGAGTGCCGCCATAACCCACGACCAAGATCAGCGAGTGCCAACATGAAGTCAGACTTACCAACGTCAAATCCTTTAGAAACTCCGACGCCTCTCCAGCGCAGAACGTCCCACGCCCAACCAGACACCATCAACCGTGTCTGGTAGTGGCTTTGCCCCCGCAAGCACCTACCCACCTGAGCGTTGGGTGAACGTGCAACTCTAGAGATATTCAAGCTCGACAAGCTTTTAACCCACTAGAGACTTGAAAAAAACGCAAGCTCAGAGATGCTAGAGCTGGCATGAAAAACAGGAGTTTTTGCTGCATTCGTTGGTCGCTTTCGTTGAATCAAGAGAACTCAGAAGAGTGATATATCGCAGTCCATGTATATATATATATATATATACATGTTTTTGTGTGTACTAATACCGTATATATTGGTGATATAGGCCCACTTGACGAGTGCAAAGCAAAAGAGCTCTCTATGTGTACTCTTCTAAGCTTCATGTTGCTGCTCAATGGTCATTGTGACTAGGCGCCTTTGTACCTCACCGGCACTTAAAAGCTGCTAGATTTTGCCACGTGATACACATATATCAGCAATCAACCCAAGATATTTATAATCGCATCAACATCTCAGCCCTTCCGCGCTGCTCTTTCCAGATGGGCGTGTCTCAGGCCGTACTTTTATGCTCTCTTCCTTCACCGGGAACCCTTGTTGCGGTTCCAAGCTGCGTCTGATTGAATTTCCGTCAGGGAAAAGCCACAATCCATTGGCGATAATGCTTCTTGGTGAGCACGGCTTTACGAGAATAAATATATACTACGGTGAATCGCTACAAGTACACCAAGATGCAAACATTTACTGAGCATCTGACAGCAAGTGGAGATACTTCCTGTCCCTCCAGGGTGGGGCCTCAGCCCCTGCGCAGCCGCGTACACAGCAAGTCTAGGTAGATCATAAGCTTACCAACCTGAATATCTGTGTGGAAGGTGTGTATCTTCCCGGCGCCTATGCGGGCAGGTGTATGTACGCCCTTTCGTCTCCGAAGGACTTTTATCGGCAGCGCATGTGACCATGAAATATCTCGTTTAGAGTCAAGATATGAGAAATAAAAACTTTTTTCGGTTTTGTCGTTTATAAACCTGCTCGTATAACACAGCGCGACGCGATACGGCCCCTCCCGTGCGTACTGCATCGGCCACCATCGAATTGAGACCATCAGTTGGAATGTTTCTTCCTGACCTGCCTTCCAACGGACTAAATTGAAGAAAGGTCAATTATCATTGGAGGGTTCCATTGTTTGTTTTGCCGGCTTAAAAACGAATTCTTACATAGTCTGATAACTCCTTTGTCAATTCTGTTGGTGGCTATATTTTATCGCTCTTTAGTTGGTACTATAGGTGTCGAATATTACACTTGAGTTTTATTTGATATAACGTATAGTTTATCAATACTGCTTCGCTTTCGTATATTACGTTCAATTTTTTATTTGTGGAATATAAATACCCAAATAGTTACTATCCTTATTATTGGATATATTTTTGATTTTTCATTTCCTGTGTTGGTTAGATAACATCCTATACACAATGTCTGGTGTGAACGTGGACCCTATCGCACATATACAAAATGCCACTAGCTTAGTCAGCGGTGAAACCGGGACGAATTTCATTGAGTTGACTGTCAACACTATTAAGTCGCTCTCGTATTTCAAAATTTTTGTTTCATTACTATGTATTTCATTGGTCTATGACCAAGTTTCCTACCAATTGAAGAAGGGGTCAATAGTGGGCCCTAAATGGAAATGGTATCCATTTATTGGGCCATTTTTGGAGTCTTTGGACCCAAAGTTCGAAGAGTACAAGGCTAAATGGTATTCTGGTGACCTATCATGTGTTTCCATCTTCCACAAGTTTGTCATCATCGCATCCTCGAGAGACTTGGCCAGAAAAATTTTACAGGCACCAAAATACGTCAAACCTTGTGTCGTCGATGTTGCTGTCAAGATTCTAAGGCCTTGTAATTGGGTTTTCTTAGATGGTAAGGCTCATACAGACTACAGAAGGTCTTTGAACGGTCTTTTCACAAAACCAGCTCTAGCCCAATACTTGCCAAGTTTAGAGGTTGTTGTTGACAAATACATCAATAGATTCATCGAGGTGTCGAAGAAAAACAACTACGAGCCCCAAGTGTTCTTCCATGAGATGAGAGAGGTTTTATGTGCTTTATCATTAAGAGCATTTTGCGGTGACTATATCACTGAGGATCAAGTTAGAAAAATAGCCGATGACTACTACTTAGTCACTGCAGCACTGGAATTGGTTAACTTTCCAATCATCATTCCCTTCACCAAGACCTGGTATGGCAAAAAAACAGCGGATGCTGCTATGAAAATTTTTGAGCAGTGTGCTCAAATGGCCAAAGACCATATTGCAAAGGGCGGGGATTCAATTTGTGTGATGGACGCATGGGTTAAATTGATGCACGATGCCAAGAATAAGAATGATGAAGATTCCAGATTATACCACAGAGAATTCACGAACAAGGAAATTTCGGAGGCCATTTTCACTTTTCTGTTTGCTTCACAGGATGCTTCATCATCACTATGTTGTTGGCTATTCCAAATTGTGGCTGATCGTCCCGATGTGTTGCAAAAAATCAGAGAGGAACAGCTGGCAGTTCGTAACAATGATATGAGTACAGAAGTTGGCATCGATCTTATCGACAAAATGACCTACACAAATATGGTCATTAAAGAAACCTTGCGTTACAGACCACCAGTTTTAATGGTTCCTTACGTTGTAAAACAAAAATTCCCAGTTTCTTCCAACTATACAGCTCCAACAGGTTCTATGTTGATTCCAACTCTATATCCTGCTTTACATGACCCTGAAGTTTATGAAAATCCTGACGACTTTATTCCTGAAAGATGGGTCGAAGGCTCTGCTGCAAACGCTGCCAAAAAGAATTGGCTGGTGTTTGGCTGTGGTCCTCATGTTTGCCTAGGGCAAACATATGTGATGATGACATTTGCAGCTATGTTGGGTAAATTTGCCCTCTACACAGATTTTGAACATAAGGTAACACCTTTAAGTGAGAAAATTAAGGTTTTTGCCACAATTTTCCCTAAGGATGACCTACTGATGACCTTCAAGAAAAGGGATCCCTTGACTGGCGAAGTTTTTGAGTGAATGCACGCAAATGAGCCTAAACCATATAAATTATAAATATTAGACTGCAAGTTAAACGAAAGGCGGTTATTACTGAGATTATTTTGAAAGAAGGGCATCTTCATGTGGAGAACATTTCCAAAATAAATACAACATTCACTTTTATTTATTTGACCTTTATATTTTGATTTTAAATTACAACAAATATTACATGTAGACAAAATATCATATGAAATTTACATATCCTTAACAGACAACAAGCGAGTTCGAACTTCTTAGCGTCAACTGAAAGTTAATCAAACTTGATTTTCTTACCTTCATATTTAGCATTTTTCTGCTTTTCTTCTGCATTTTTCTTTGCAACCCACGATGGATGGTCTGGTTGCAGTACTGGAGTTTCCTGTCTGCTTGTGACTCTACCGGACTTTTGCTGTTCGACTTCTTTAGCAGCGCGCTTTACAACTCTTTCTTCATACTCTTCCTGCCTCCTTTTTCTATCTTCTATGTCTTTCTGTACCTCAGTTTGAATATGCTTAGCTTGCCTTCCGTATTTCTTCTCCCATATCTTCCTTCTGGCACGTTGACCACGCCTATTTTTCTTCTTTTCCTTTAAAGATATTTGCTCTCTAGCAATTTTATCATCTGCTGGATCGGACTCGTCATCTGTATCACCCCCACTGTAATAACCCCCCATCAATTCTGGTAGCTGAGCCTTCTCTTGCTTGTCGTGCCCAGTTTCATCATCACCTTCTCCAGACTCCTCATCAGTTACCTCATTGTAATCGATGTTGGGGTCCAGTCTAAAATCTTCACTTTCGGCTTCTCCTTCATCATCTGATGCCACCAAGAGACCATCATATTGTTTGAGAGATTCTTCATCGACCTCTTCGCCGTCGTCTGCGTTTCCATCTGTTATACTGTCAGATTCACTTTCATCATTACTGCTGCGACGATCCTCCTGATTATGTTTCGATTCTGATTCCTTATTCTTTGCCTTTTTGTCTCTATTGATTGCCAAGAAAACGTCCATCCCAGAATTGAACCCAGATATTAATTCCTTGCATTTCTCATTATTCATAAGTGTGCTAACCAGCTGGTCAGATTTTTCGGTCTTTTGCAGTATTTCGTTCCAAACTCTGCTTGGATTAAACTCTTGCGTTTTGTCTTGATGTATTTTCCAAAATGGATGGTCGAGGAACCAGTCTGGCGGCGATACATTTTTCGAAGGAGCAAGTTTCGATAATGATAGCTTGATGATTTTTGATTTGGTTGTTAACTCCACGAATTTTTCGAGTCCATACTTCTCTTCCAACGACTGAATGACGGTTTTGAAGTCTGTCTTAGACTTCTTTGTAGGACGATATTGAGAAATTTGCTTCAAAAGAAAAGCTCGCAAGTGCTTTTCCAAATAATAAACCTTTTTATTGAATACTTCCGTTCTTAATGTGTTCAGATTTTCCTTCACTTCTGGCAAGGATGCTTCAGAGAGGAGTTTTGATATCTTTTTGGAGATTTTCTTCGATTTTGCGTTGTATATCTTTGTAGTGCTAGTGAGACGCGAGTGAAACTGGTCCAGACTCCCATTGAGATAGTGATACTGGTACTCCAGGTTATCTAGCTTGAACAAGAGGTTATCCTTTACCATTGTTTCGCTAGGCGTCTTGCTCTGGCACTGTACAACTACTGAGGCCACATCAGATCAATTTAACCGATGAGATGGCATCGAAGCCTAAAATTTTTCAATATACTTTCCTCTAATACAAATATATGTGTATGGGTGTTTAAATCAAGCCACTCTATGCATTCCAGTATTACCAGCCAGGTTCGACTCATCTCTATAGCCGACCTCATGACGATGTCTCTATAGAATGAATCTCTTACCCTACAAAACGCTAAGACTTCAATACTTGAACTCTAGGTTACCATGCAGGGTGGGGTGAACGCAAGAAAATCAAGTCTACGTTTACAAACTAACTAAAATGCAAAAGGAACCAGCGGAAATGAGCTGCACACTTGACCTCAAGTATACCAAAGAGAATAGAATGTTTCAAAGAATTCCAAGGAAAACAAATGGATGTGATAAAGCAATAAGTATCAGTGCCACGCCCTGTCACAGGCAAAATATCATCAACGTTTCCAAATAAACAATAAGGAAACACAGTTGACCGTCGTGAAATTGTGGAGTTCATCATAAACATGACTATAATCATCCGTTCGATTCGCGGCAGATCTTCTTAGAAATATTTCGGTTCTCTTTGTTGATGCATCAGACACTGTTAACTCTATCCAACATAGTGGAGTAAACCCCATTCAGACATATGCTTGTCTATATCGAGAAAACTGTTTCATCTTCTGCAGAAGGCTCTTCTTCCGTTTGTGGTTGTTAGTAGTTTTCAAACATATTTAGGGGAATTGGTGGCAGCATCATCTCCTAATGAGTACTGTAGATCTTTCTGTGTATTTGAATTTTTGGCACTTGCGAATGCGAAAGAATAATTCGAATTTCAGAAAGGCATGAATGGTATTTTGTAAGTTGTTGTCTTCACTTAAAGATCAGACTCGTCATCTATACTGTATCATCACTAAATTGCAGAAACACAAATCCAAATGGAAAATCAAATACAACAGATAAATCGGATTCCCAAAAAAATATTGAACTTTTTCATTCTTTTACAATGAATCAGTAGCGTAGGTTTTCTAGGCCCACTTAAAGCATTGTCACTCATGCAATTAATATCAGTGCCCAGTGCTGTAACTCGTCATTTTCATTGAAAATAAGATCTTAGGGAAAGAAAAAACTTCAAGAACAACTGTTTTTGAATCCATATTTCTTTGGAAAAGATCTAAAATGAATAGAGTTTGTTTACCAGAAAAAAATAGTGCAAAGTCAGATATAGTGCAAAAACGTATCAACATATACTCGTTCAGCCAGTAATTCCAGCTTTTGTTTTTGTTTTAATCATCATTTTAAGACTATCTCTTTCTCCACTAAGATGCATCCCTCAAAAAGAGCAAAACAAAGAACAAAACAAATTATTGAAATACTCCTGTACTTCAGTTAATCCTAAAAACAACACTTCTTTTATCCTCAGTGAGATATGCATGATCGATGTTCTAATCATTAAAGTTCAGAAACTCTAGTTTGTATGGTTTTATCATGGTCATCAGCGGAAAATAAAAGTGTTGGATTGTAAACACTGATAATTTCTTTTGTCTTTGATTTGTCCCAAAAAGAACCCGTGCTTGCACGAGTAGAGCTCTCCATTCCTACTGCATTAATCTTAAAAAAAAATTTTTCAGAAATGTAGGAGTGTAGAAGAAGTAGAAACTTCGGTTCACCTTATATAGAGAGATTTTTGCATTTTTCAAGTTTCCTCGCCCAATGAAAAATTTTATGCAAATGCTTTAGGGCTTATTCTTGTGTGTGGGTTTACCTTGTGTAGTTGCGATGTAATAGTACGAACCAAGCAGTGATATGAGACATCGAGAGTTAGAGCAGTAGGGAGACTAATTATAATTAGACATTCAGCGGCGAATCAAAGGAGCGAATTCTATCACGGCTGCCTCAATATATTTTGATGGCTGTAGCTGCTGTTCATTGATCATCTTCTACCACTCTTTGGGGAACAGGATTTACAAAATAACATCCTTTATGTGATCGGCCACACGCTGTTGCTGGCACCGCAGAGTGTACTTAAAAGTAACCATGGATATATTTCCTTGCTGAAAGGCTTGCAGGACACCTCTCAGCAAAGTGATCTTGGAAGCTGTTCAATCTCCGCGGCTAACCCAAAGTGAGAGATAAAGTCACGCTAATAATTTTGGACCACGATACGTCTCCAATAATTTCAACTAGTTCATCTACAAGAGAAAGGGCCTCGCGTTGCCCACTTGTTGCCTTCACGTGAGCATCTGCTATCCGAGAAGGAGCATCCTATGAGAGGCACGGGACTCGTAAAACTTTAATGGCAGGCGGGCTACTTTGATAGCTGAGATAATGAATACTACGGGGGCCTTCGTGGTACTATTTGGGGATGGCAAAGGAATATTTTAACCGCGGAAGAGCCCTGGTTTTTTGATTATCATTTCCAAAGGCGGGTAAAATATCCCGTACGCCGTTATGTTTATACTGCCACGGCAACTCGAACGTATGAAAAATGATTAGGTGAGGTCCCACACGAGGCTATTGCAGATATTACCCATATTTAATCGTAGTACATGGCCCTCATTATCCTATCAAGCGAGATATGTCAAGACGAAAATCTGCGAAGGCTCCCACTGTAACAGCTTTGAAGGAGAAGGTACAGGAAGATCCACCTGTACCCGCTGTTAAAGACGATTACTCACCGATCGATGAATTACTGGCCCCAGAAGTGGTTGTTCAAATTATAGTATTAGGCATTTCATTACATTTAGCCTTTGAAAAATTTGGAGGCTTTGACAGTCCGTCTATTGCTCACTTCCAGAACTTTGGTATCGTTTTGATTGTCATTCTTGTTGGCGCATATTCAAGATACAAAGCCGGGGGAAAGAATCGAGCTCTGTTACCAAAATTCGAAGAGATATATGGTGTGTACTTACCTTTCATGCTCTGTTTTTTATTTGATGATAGGTTGACTTTGATTAATTGCGCATTGATACTAAACTGTGTTGAAATTGGGTTGCCATTCAGGATCCCGATGCAATGGATTCTAACTCTCTTGCAAAGTATGGAGGCATCAACAGAGGATAAATTACGTGGCTTGTATGCAATTTCGATTAATTACGGATTTTCAGTAGCTTTGGCGAAAGTGAGCGAGCTGAAAAGTTTGGACCCTCTGGACTGTAATCTTTTCAGCATTCTGTTAACGAACGTGCTGTTCTTGATTGAGTCCGACTCCATTTATTTTCATGTCCTGAAGTACACTCTTATGGCTTTTCTACTTACTGTTGGTTTCAACTATGTCATTTCCTATCCGCTGACGTATTTCTCAAGTGGATACCTCAGATCAATCATCCTCTTCACAAACTTCGTCGTCGGTGTTCCGTTTTTGATCAAAAAACTTTTGGTTATAGAGAATGAAGATCCATTAAATTGGTTGATCGAATACATTATGAGTTCAAAAACACGTAAGTCCATTCTTGTTACATGGCTAGCCTCATTGCTTGTTCTAATTCCTAACGTGTTAATCTTCAAATCAAATTTCTCATTAAATACATCAAGAAAGGTTTGGCACTTCCTAATTTTGCTGCTGATAAGTCAACCCTTTGTGCAAGACCCTGAATTTGTCAAAATATCTCTAGCTGGAACTGTCGTGCTATTTCTAAGCGTTGAATATCTGAGGTACTTGAAATTGCAACCCTTTGGTGAATATATTGATTCAAAGTTGAGACTTTTTGCTGATTTCCGCGACGATAAAGGACCAATTATCATCTCCTACATCTACCTAATAATTGGTGTATCAGCACCTCTGCTCATATCCAACTCCCCAGTGGGGTTGATCAGTCTTGGAGTCGGTGACTCTTTGGCTTCTATTATTGGTGGTAAATGGGGTAAACACTTCTGGTCGGGAACTTCAAAAACCATCGAAGGCACACTTGCATTCATTGTCAGTACCTCGCTTACAACACGCTTCTTCAAGGAATACATGGGGTATTTTCAAGCTATTTCTCAAACAAATCTGTACATCGTATGCATTCTAAGTGGATTACTGGAGGGAAACAGTCCAGTGAATGACAACATACTGATTCCTGCCTTTATGTTGATAATTGAAAAGATATTTTGTGAATAGAGTTAAAAATGAAAGAGTTTTACTATATTAACATGTAAATATATTTATTTACAGGACAATGAGTGTTGCATTGTAGGCAAGTTCTCATTTATTTTTAGTTTTGTTTTTATTCTTCTTAGTCTTACTCTTGGTCTTCTTCGAAGTTTCCTCAGAGCCACCTTCAATAAAATCTAATAGTTCATCGACAGATTTACCAGCCAGCTCAAGATTAGCTTTCTCGTCATGCGAGGCTTTCTTTTGAGGATTCGAACCCGAAGTGTTGGCTTTTGACTGCTCCTCTTCTAAAGATTTTTGACGCTGCTTGTTTTTAATCAGATTTGTCAAACCTTCATTCCATTGTTTAGCTTGCGCTGTCAACTCGTGATTGATACCTAGTTGTTCCGCAAAAATGTCCTTTGTGACAGCAATATGTTCCAAAGCGCGCGGAATGATATTTAGTGTTGCGTAAAGGTTACCAATACGAGATTCGACATAAGCAAAGGCTAAAGATCTCTTACCATCCAGAGAAGCGATTATATCGCTCAAATGCTTCAAGATTTCAATAGCCAGTCTTGGATCTTCGATACCAAGAGCAATTTGCTCCAAGTGACTTAGGGCGCTCACAACAATAGGATGATGAGTGGCAACCAAATTCAAACTTTGGACAGTGTTGACGATTCTTTTATAAACCAGAGCAGTATTGACGTAGCTTTCGTTCGAGAATTCCAGAACAGCCAAATTGGACAATGTGCGTAACACTTCGAAAGAATCGATACCACAAACTCTCTCGTAAATCATACATGCCTTACGTGTGAAAGAAACAGCCTCTGGAAGACGCCCACAACTATTGTATATTGTGGAGAGGGCCAAATATTTCTCCGCAACAGTTTTGTGTAAAGCGGAAGACACATCCTCCTTGATAGCTATCGATTGAGAGAGGATACTCAATGCAATATTCTCGTCCTTGTCGATGGTCGCTGCACCTTGCGCCCAAAGTTCGTCACCTACAATAGAATCAAACTCAGTCGCTTTAACACGAGGGATAACTGTAATGTCATCAACAGTAAAAGAGGTCAAGGCCAATGGTTTCAAGAGATGATTTTTCTTCTCTTTTGCATTGCTGGCCACACCAAGGTGTTCTTTCGAGAAGTAGTAGTTTCTGTTAGCAATCTGAATACCGAACTGATAACAGATGGATCTGATTAACGCATACGGAGCTGCCATGTGAACATCAATCCAATTACTAGGTAACTCGTAACGGAAACGCAAGGAGGCTTCCTTAGAAATTGAATCCAATAGGTCGGCGCGAGTCAATTGAGAGAATTCGAAGTTCTTAATCGAGTACAAGTCCTCGCTTGCTTCTGGGCTTGGTTCCGCGTTATAGGAGATCCCAAAGAGAAGATTGAATACAAATGCTACTAAAGCTGGCACTAAGCAGACAGGGATTTTTCTACTAAATTCTCTCAAGATATGCTTCACAGATCTTGAGATAATTTCCATTTCACCAGCAAATATTAAGGGTAACAGCTCGTCCTTGCTAACTATGAAGGGCTTTTCTTTGGTTGGCTTTCTGATATCTTCTTCTGGCAGCTTTATGTTTTCAGTGAGTTCTTTTGGCACGTCTTTTCCTTCTTGAATGTACTTGTTGATTTCTTCTTGCCTTTCCTTGATCATTTTTTCAATTTTGATCAGGTAACTTTTTTCCCAGTTTTCATGTTCTTTGTTTCCATCGACCACCAAGTTCAAATTTTCGGCGTACTTCTTGTTTTGAGTTGCCAAGGATTCCTTGGCTAAGTCAACTAGCTTACCCAGGTAACGAACATTAACACCATTGATGTGCAAGTTTTCAACAACGTGCTCTCCGTTATAAGGTGCTGTAATATTTCCAGTTGCATAATCCTCAATAATACCAGGAATTACGACACTACTCAAATAATCAGAAATTTCGTCAACAGTTTGATCCTGTACACCATCAACTTGATATGCATCAGGGTTGAAGCAAAATTTATTTTCGTCGTAAGCAGTTTTGTAGTCCAGACCCTCCTTCTGAAATTTATGCTGCCACCATTTCTCCACTAATTCTGGACGCAACAAAGTTTGTCTGTGAGGATATTGGTTTGCAGGCTCTACGTTGTCATAGAATTCCCTGACGAAATTGATGTCTAATGGGCACGTATTTGCGAGATCTAAAATATATTTTCTCTTATCGAAACCGATTATACCTTTAGATTGAGAGGAGAGTGTAATTTGAGAGTCGTCCACTTTATGAGTTTTCAAATGAAATACCTTCCCGATTTCTTTCTGAATTGCTCCATCAAATTCTTCGTTGGTAATCACTTTTCCAGTAGATTCGTCGAAACCGTAATTAATAGTGATGTCATTTGGTAAATCCTCTACGATATTCTCACCGTTTTCTTCCACTAGTTTTGTGCCCATGGTACTTAGCAAACCGGGCACAGGAGTTTGAGCTAAAATCCTTCTACCTGCGAATTCGACAATTGTAGACAAAAGATAGCGGATTTCTTGGGTACCTAAACGATTTAAAAGATTTATAGTTCTCAAGTCCTGATTAGAGGCGGCGATTGCTGCTTCATAGCCCCCCCTCGAGGCAAAGGCACCGTTCACATCAGTTACAAAAGAGTAGAAGATGTTATCCTTCAGGAAAATTTGCTCCTCTTTTAGAGCATCTGGGTTCATCGCAACAAAATCATCATAAAAGATAGACATCGAGCCCTGTGTAGCAGCAACAGTGAACTCATTGATGATTTTAGCCAACAACTTCTCAGAATCAAGACGTGATTGAAGAGTTGTTGAAGATAAATCTTTGATAGCCTGGAACTCATCATTGAAGTTTCTTTCGGTCTCGAAAGATAAGGAATCCAATTGAAGACGTAAATAATCGCCATTGTAAGTGGGACTAGTGGAAGTCATCCATGGTTTATGCAAAAATGAATTTACTGGTTTGATATAAGAAATTGGGTAGTATTCCTTCAATTTCTTTTCAAAAGCCTCTACATGGCCAACTAATTTTTTCGAGTGCAATGACAATAAGTCGAATAAAGTATGCTTTGTTTGGCATTTACCATCGCTATCTAAATCTTTTGGAACAGGATCGAACCTGCTTGCGCTTGATTTGTTAACGTAGAAGCCCGAAGGAGTTGCGGTGATGTGGAATGTTTCACCCTCTAAGGAGACCGCTTGAAGATATAAGAGGTGACCCTTTGATCTATATGATGGCGGAACTGGGTTATAAGCCGAAAGACTCAAAGACCGTAAGCATGGAGTGATTATATTGCCATCGGTGGTATTGACTGCTGATACAGAGGAGCTTTTGATAGATACAAAGATTTCCTTAATTATTCTCTCGAGATCTCTTTTCTCCTCTTCTGAAACTTTAAGTACGTTTTTGTTGGACTCATTTGAAGCATCGGCAGGTTTGTCTTCTTCTTTATCCTGCTTAACCTCTGACAGACCCATTTGATGAAATTTGGAACCTGTGGAAATCGCAAATTCAGATAGCCCATCCACAGTTTCTGAAGAGAATCCAAGGTATTCACGGAGCATCAAAACATGCTTCAAAGAATCTCTAACACAGTAGTGTCTCAAAGCAATTTCCAAATTGAGGTGTTCTTGATTGCCGGCAATTTCGCCCAATGATTCAAAATCTTTCAACATCGTTTTTCCAAATTTCAAATCGATATTTGTCAAGTATTTTGTCGCATGAGTAAGGGCGAGAGCCTCCAGAACGTTTTGCACTTTGGCATCTCTGGGCAATTGAATTTTTACTTCGTTCACAGACTTGGACTTTTTCTTCGAAGGACCGGAATTCACAACAGAGGATGGAAGTTTAACACTGACTTCCATCGTCGCATTGGAGGCGATCTCGCTGTCGTTACTGGTCATATTTACACCTGAAAGTTTAACTGTACCAGCTTGTTGCAGTATCCTTTTCGATAACACAGCTTTGAAGAACTGCGTAGAGTGATTGAGCCTTTAAGTACTACCCAGTATTGGTCGTACTTCTTTCGTCTTGGTTAATTTCGGCAAGAGAAAATGCGTCAAGCGGAAAGATCTGATTCGGCTTCCCGTCTAAACAGATATTTCATACATAATCTTTTTACCCGCCAAGACAGATGCAGTGATTGCGTGGGTAGGATCTTCGTGCACATTGGGCCCAGCATTTACCGACAAGTGTTCAGCGAGGCTTTCAGATTTCATACCGCATTGCATATATAAAATGCTATTCGGTAGGTGTGAGGGAGCGCTTGTGATTTTTCATCTTATTCGGTGAAGAGACACAATCCAGTTTCCCGATTTCGGTAATCGTAAATACATAAGCCTACTTCTCAATACGCAGATATCAAATAGAGAATATTCAAAGCTTTATGTCATTATTTGCCGCTTCTCTTGGCATTGCTACGCGATTGGTGGCAAATTTAGGGAGATATCAATGGGTTGGCCATACCCGTTGTCCAAGTTTGCTCTGTTAAAGAAGCTATCAATAAGAATGAGGAAATCAGACAAGTCGAGTCCAGACATGCCTTTTGCTCCAGCTCCGAACAGAAGCTAGTACTCACTTAGCGCGCTGCTGCACAATAAAAAGAAATATCGCAGAAGCGAGTTTTTTCATGCTTAGACGAAATGAATATTATCACTTTCTAACACATTTCCCATCAGGGCTTCGATAACATTTAATTTTTCGAGATATATCAGGGACAAAGAGTAAATCCAGATTGTCCATATACGCTCGATAAGCAGGCAAGCAACTATAGTAATTAGCATCAAGCCCTAAATTTTGCGCCCATGGATTACGTTAAAAAGGCTATATGGGGACCGGATCCTAAAGAGCAACATCGTGCCATCAAGGCGACTCTTAGAAAGAATGGTAGAAGCATAGATAAAACCCTGCGAGAGTTAGCAGTTCTCCAGAACAAAACCCAACAATTAATTAAGAAATCCGCTAAGAAAAATGACGTACAAGCTGTGAAATTATATGCCAAGGAGTTATATTCAATAAATAAACAATATAGCCGGACTTATGTCACAAAAGCACAACTTGAATCTGTAGGGATGAAAATAGAAGAAGCATTCAGAATGCGCACCCTATCACATCAAATGGCCGATAGTGCTGGACTAATGAGAGAGGTGAATTCCTTGGTAAGGCTGCCACAACTACAAAACACGATGATAGAGTTGGAGAGGGAGCTTGTCAAGGCCGGGATCATTAGCGAAATGGTTGACGATACTATGGAAAGTGTTCAAACGGTGGACGAAGAGCTTGACGAGGAGATCGATGAGGAAGTTAACAAGATCGTAGAGCAATACACAACTGAAAGATTTGAAAAGGTCAATAACGTTCCTACGTCGGAATTACCGACAGTAGAGCACCAACAGGAGCAAGAGACACCTGAGGATAAAATCGACGAAGAAGCCGACAACATGCTAAACGAAATGAGAGACCGCCTGAAGGCTTTGCAAAGCTAAGTAGATTTCTTTTGCTTTCAATATAACACGAAAATACATGTATATATATATATATATATATGTACATTTACTGTTCCTCTAACATGACTCCAGAGTGTATTTTATGATGATCCTTCCTCATTTTTCTCTTTTTCTAGCTGCTCCCTGATTTGGCTTTTCAATTGCTGATGCACAAATTTCTGTTTCACCAGTTCTTTAACTTCTTGTTTGTGCTTGACCCATTCTTCTGCCCTGCCTAACGTGCAGTCGACAACGTCCATGACGTTTCTCACAACATTCAGCGATTCTTCTGCTAGGATCAAAACTTTGCCATTTGCTGTCAGTCTTCTGCTGTGCCGCCTTGCCCTTGGTGACATTGATGATTTGTGAACACTTATCGTCCAGTTTGTGGGCAGGTTGAGTAAGGTCTCGCGAACTTGGCTACGAGCAGGCTCTGGTAGTGAGTTTCCAGCAAATTTTGAAATTAGCGAATACACTTTTTTCACTGTTCCCACCACCTCCATTTTGATAACCTTCGACTGGTCATCAACAGAGTCTGAAGCATCAAAAAACTCGTCATCTGAATCTTCGTTTGCGTCTTCTTCTTCTTGCTCGCTCTCTGTAGGATTATTCGGTAAGTTATCAGGAACATGTTGGGATTTTATTCGTTTTAAATGTTTTCTGTCTTTTTTTTCTGATTCGACCTGAGTTTGCAATAGAGACACCCTGGTTGTGAGCTGCTTGTTGGCTAATTTAAGCAGGTGCAAGCAGGCTATTAATCGCTTCTTGGACTCGATAGACATGTTCAACTGGTATTCCTTTAAATTACCTTTACTTTTGGCGATGGCTTTAGTAATCTTTTGCCTCTTTGAAACGCTGCCGGAATTACCGGGGTTCCTTTGGACAGTATCCTGTTCCTCCTCGTCATATCTATTGCTATCGTCCAACGATTCTTCAAATGATTCCTTATCTTTCTCTAAAATGGATAGAGCTCTCTTCTTACTATTCATTTCATAGAGCGTCACGACGTTATTGATAATAGAGTTCTTGCGCACTCGGTCTAACAGTGTGACTTGAGGCACCTGTGGTGCTTCGTTGGCGAGCGACAGTTTACTGTCTTTCTTATTTATCCCTTTCTTTTTGTTTTCATTGCATTTAGTTAGCACATGTTCATTGCCATGTGAATTCCTTAAGACGTCCAAAACCTCGGCAGCTTGAACATCTTCTTCTGACAGCCCCGGATGTTGTCTCAGTGGCATCGCTGTGATATTGCTATGGCTCCTATTATGCGTCCGCTGGATCCAGTGGTCAATTAGTTCTTGCAACGCAGCTCTTTAACTTTCTGATGCGCTGTGAATGAGATGAGGCTTTTTTGTCCTCAATTCCTACGCAAATACAATCACCGGTGGATAGGCAAGCTTAAATATGACTGGCTCAATTACTTGGACTAGGTTGGCGCTTGGGAATCACAAAAATCAGCGTTATTACTGTACTTTGGAAGTCTTGCATTCTGTACAGATTTTTAGTTTTTATTTTTTTTTTGCCTACTGATGCTTCGAGTAGCGGCAGAATGTAACGTGAATCGCGAGCTCTATTTTACCGGGAGAAAGCTTTTGTGAATATTTCACCTACAAAAATACTTACTGGATATTAGTATTTGGCGGCTTGCAACAATCGCAGTTGCAGAAGGGATGAAGGACCGTTAAATGCGACTGGTATTGAAGCGCAACGGTTAAGTATGATGTGTCGTACTGCATCAAAACTCCAATTGGATGAGAAGCCACATTTTCAGCAGCTATACATATTGGCACACCAAAGACCCTCATGATGGACTCGCTGTTGCACAAGGTCTTGGCCGTCCAGTCTTCACGCAATTTGGTGATACTCGTGCTTGTAAACTAAAGCAAAGTAATCAACACACTCATAGAAGGCACAGTATGCCGTAGTGGCTACGGTGGACTGCTAGGGGTTTTTACAGTTCAAGAGCTTGAAGTCGGAAAGAACTTGGTGAGAAATTTTATATAGTTGAGGTTGCTCTTCTTATTCATTTTTGAGCTTTGAGGGTGATTCTTGCTTGGGCTGAAGGACCCGTGTCTTCTTGTGTACTCTCAGTCTACCACGACAGGAGTGTGGCAGATGCTGGTTTGGTTTTTGCAAGAGCGTCTGTTTCCAGGATTACTCTACGTGATATACGTGAACTACATTATTATTTCATCAGTGGAGAGTGTGTGTGACTAATTCGAGCTTAAGAAGATTTCGTCAAGTTTTGGACAGAGCCTCGCTTACGGCTTTCCTATATTGCATCTGTTGCTTCGCCATATCAAGGTGAATTAGATACTTTATGCTTAAAAGGTCAACTAGTCGAGGATCACTTAAGGTGATCGGCTGATACTCCACGAGGTTGCTAGCTCGTCTTGTCGTCAATTCAAACAATTGCTCATCTAGAGATGCTGCCTTTCCTAAAAGATGGGCACCGAAAACTCCAGCCAAGGACACGTCCTTTGTAGGGGTTTTTATTGTAATATTATCGTTGATAATCGAAGTTAAGAACAGAAGGTGGTTGTTTTCTGCTTGGCTACCACATATTCTCAGCTCTTTTATTTTTGTCAAGGATCCAAAGATTGAAATCATTTGTTTGATTTGGAACGCTAGGCACTCCAAAACACAGACATATTTGTAGACTAAATTCTTGAAAGAAGTATCCGTGGTTTCTCCGATAAACATTCCAGACATATCTGGATCTGCATAAGGCGTTCTGTTTCCCTGTAAGTCACCATAAAGAAACATGTTTTTGGTCTTGAAATGGACTGACTCTTGCGTCTCATTTTCTATGCAAACTATTTCATGCTCAATTTTCTTCAGTAAGTCTGGCCAATTTTGTCTTGGGATGCCTGAAGAAGCGGGATGTGTCTCAAAGAGATACTCAATTAATCTTCCAGTGCACGATTGCCCAGTTTCATACACTGAATAAGGGCTCATTATATCAGTAAAAGGACCCCAAACCCCAGGTATTGTAGATTTCAAAGAGGAAGAAGCATATACGTAGCAGGTTGAAGTTCCACCAACCACAAATAACGAGTGCGGGAGATCGGAAGAGCACAGAGAGAACCAGCTCGAGTAGCAATCTATACAGCTAGCAATTTTGATCGCACCATTTTGAAACTTTTCAGGTTGAACTCTCAAAGGTCCGATAACAACATTGGCCGGCAACTTTAAAATTCCTTCATAAAATGAGGATGACCAACCTGCCAATTCTCCATCGTTGCCTATTTCATTGGTGTTTGGTGTGTTGAGTATCTTCTCGTAGTTCCAATTGTATTTTTCTGCCAATTCATACCCAATATAACGGTGAAGATCAAATAACTCGAGCGAGTAATGTGTGGTCTGTCGAGCGTCTGTCAGATGATCAGTCAATCGTTTCAGCTTTGGTACACCCATTTCTGGGATAAAGTTACCACCCATGAAACTACGAATGTATGCCGGGCATTTTTTATTCAATTCTTGAGAGTTTTTTATTGCAGAAGAGTCCATCCAAAATACAACATTTTTTGTCCCGTCATTAGAGGATGAGTTGAAGGGTATCAGCTTTTCTCCCTCTCTCATGAAAACAGCCATTGAGCAAGTGGCAGAAACTCCGCAGCTTTTTACCTCATAGGTGTCGAGGGAAAGCTTTTCAAAGCATTTATATATTGCATTCATTATCTCTTCAGAATCTTGTGTATATTGCCATAAATTAGTAGGGTCATCATCGAAATAGAAGGGGACAGGCTCTCTGGTTATGTTTATGACGGTATCATCATTGAAATTGAACAGGCCCACTCTCACTGCTGTAGAGCCAAGATCAATTCCTATCCCAACAGAAGTTCCCTCGTCTTCCATAGCTATGTATCTTTTCTCTCTGTTATTTGTTGATTGCATAGTTGAACGACGGTTTGATAATTAAACTAAGAACGAAAATTGACTTCTCAAAATAATTCGGTAAAAATACAATATTGCTTATACATAAGTTATTGTCACTGTAGTCTACTTGTCTTCACCGCTCGTTCAAGTTCGAAAGGGACTGTTGGAATACCAAGGGCCACAAATTGTGCAACAGTGGCACCTAAAACCTGCGTTCTAATAAATTAATTTTGGAGAATTTCTGACCAAAATTATTAGTCAGTCAGTGGGCAAGCGGTCTTTAAGTGACTTCGTAGTGTCTTGAGATAACGTGTTAGCTTGTGTTATCTTAAAGGATTCAAGAAGTATGACCGGTCTTTCGATTTCGTCACCCAATTATTGCACGATATAATAAGAAACGGTTTAGCATATACATCAATTCCTGGCAGAAAACATTAGCTATCATAAGAGTTAACTGAAGTTAGGTGTAGAGACCAAAAATATCCGCCGTGGGGGGCTCCGGATGGCCATGTACTTTCGAACACTTCAACACATTGGCTCAACCAGAGTGGCAGCCGCAGCGATGAAGACATTACTAAGGCATAATGAAGCGTCCTACTGCTTGCCAAGAAATCATGAAATTTATGCGGACTTCGACTCAGTAAAACCACCATACTTAAGCGCTCTTCTCAGCATTCGACACATTCAATAATGCCTCTTTGTGGTCACATGGCTAGAATGACTAGGTGAATTGGATATTCTGTCCCAGCAGAATCGGCCGTCGCGTTTTCAAGTACATCGAGCACCAACCCTGTGACTGAAATCTTAGGGATCAGGAAGAACACAATGGTATCGAGGTCTTTGAGCTATTAAGATCTCAATATGTTATGTTCAGTGACTCGGTGTATATCGAGGAGGTTCAACAGCCAATGGCAACAATTGGGTCGGTTTTATGAAAAAGTACCCCAGAAGTTGTCTTTGGTCTTACAAAACGACGGAGACAGAAGACCAAGCATACGATGCGGGGTGATTTTGCCACCAAACGACAGTGCTAAATCGTCGTTTGTTAGTGCTCTAGTGGCGGATGTTTATTCTACCAACCAATCATGGTTTCGAACACTGATGAGTCGGTACGACAGGAAAAATACGTCGAGAGTGCTGATTAAATATGGTAGCCAATTCGACGTCCGAGTTAACAGTAACTCCACAGTGTTTGTAGTGCCGTCACCATTCCTGCAAAGGCACGATGTGGAGATATTAGAGTTTCAACATGGTCAGATGCCAGTAATCGAACAGGACCGCGGTTGTCATTTGTACGTCGATTTAGCTGGCTCTAGTTTTGACCTATCACCTTCAATAATACTGCACGACACCACTCTCCCTGAAGCATTGCCTTTTTCGAACACTGTTAACTCCAAACTTGCATTGGAATCGATTGTGGAGTTCATAAGAGACAAATCCACTGTGGATCGATATTTGGAGAATATCGAGAAATCCAACTTTGACGCTGTTTCCGCAAGGTTAGGAGATACCTTAGACAACAGAGATGCTATATTTCAGGATCTACAAAGAAGTATTATTGAAAATATAAAGCAGGACGAAGACTTGGTTGGTCGAAGAAGGAGAATCCAAAGCGAAAAGGGACAGATGCTACAAGAGATTGAACAATGGAGTCAATTAGCACATACTGAATTGCAAACCATTATAGGTCCGCTGTTGGATGAGTTTATCAAAAAGCAACTTTCATTATGGAAAATTTACTCGTATTCTGAGAGCAGATTAAAACTGAAACTTGTCGAATTGCTCATCGAGCCCCTCAACCATTTAAAAATGAAAAGTAGCTTGTATAAACTTGCAGGAAAACTAGATATTGATGAGGCAGTTCCTTTAAAACCGCCTTTGGAAATTCAGCATATTGATATGAAGGTCTTGGCAGTTCATGAAAAAGTCAGTAAGACCATATATTGGAATTTTTTCAGTTTACAGCTTCCCTTGATATTATGCTCTTCTCTTGGTGTTCTATCAGAGCAATTTTCTATCTATTCGATGGGCTCTCTCGCGTCCTTGGGTATTGCTCTTGGATTTAAAAGAGTATTATCTCATTGGGAGACTGCTATGAAGGATGTATTGAACGATATCACATCATCGATTAGAGAAAATATACAAATGGATAAGCGTTTGATGTTAAGCAATTGCCAGGAGCGTTTCGCTAATGAAGAATCTACACTTGATAAAAAGTTACAATTGATAGAATCTTTATCCAAGAATCTGGAAAATTGACTCGGAATGCCGCAATAAATACATCTATCTATAAATCAAATTAAATATGCATATTCTTCATCATTGACAGTTTTATATCTGACCCATGGGAAAGACTGGTATTGTAGTTGCTCTTCCACTATTTTAAGATACTCAACTTTCAACCCGCTACATGTACAGTACGGCACCTCAAATTTCATGCTTAGTAGGTTTTGCCCGCATTTATAATTCGCCTCATCCTCATCATCGTGAATTTGCTTATAAAGCTCTTCCAATTTGGGACCCTCTCTAATAGGAGGAGGGTTCATGGAATTTTGTAGCTCCTCTTTCTCTTTTTCAAATTCCTCTTTATTGAAGAGCGCAAACTCAGCAATCATTGATAATTTGGTTTCCCCATGACCTCCCTTCATGGTGCCAACCTCCCATAAGAGAAAGTCTTCGCTTAAATTAAAAAGAACTTGTCCAGCATCGCTCTTGAATCTTGCTGGCTTGCGTAAATCTATTTGGTACTCATTGAAAAGCTCTGATAGCGGCACTTTAAGATTAAGATTTGAAGTCGAGTTTTGTCCTTTAAAATGAGATTCGATGGTCAGCAGAACTTGAACTTTAAATTTTTTCAGTTTGGGCTTAATCTCGAATGAAGTAAGCTTTAACATAGGTTGATCCTTGACATGCCTTTTCAGTTCGTATTTGCAAAGTATGAAATCGCCATCTGGTGGAATAAATTCTATCTCTTTCTGATTTAGAGATTCCCACGAGACACACTGGTGAAACTTTGAGTGTGCTAAGAACTGAGGGTCCTTTTTTAGTAGCTTATTTAATGAAATCTTGAGTTTGGGCATTCCCGAGAGATAGGATTTGCAAAATATTTGCCCGTGGATCAAATTCGTGCGTATGATACCTTGTCTGAAGTCCATAAAATATTGAACTTGTTCTATTACGTCGAGGAAGAACTCATTTTTACCGTAGTGTATTCCTTTAGTACGCCACGAGACCGGCATAATTGTTGTCTTTGCGATGAAACTATTATAAGTATCATCCTCTGATTCGTTGGCATCTTCGGCATCTTTCTTCCCCTCAACGGCATGCTTTGACTTTTGTAAGAGGTCCTGGAGCTTAGGTTTTCCACTGAATCTTTTTGATTTCTTCTTTTTATTATCGTCAGTGTCACTATCCTCCTCGCCGTTGGCCTCTTCACTTTTCAACTCTTCGAGAGTGTTGGAATCAGGCATGTTGATTTTCACCCTGATATAATCCTTGAGTATACTAGATTCCGTTACCTGGATGACTCCAAAATCTATTGTTTCATCCAGCAGTTCCATTATAAGCAGAACATTGTCCAGAACCATATTCCTATCAAGTACAGGCGTCCCCAGGTATTTTTTCAACAGAAGATGAAATTGGTCAAGAAATGAAATGATTGACATGATGTCTGCATTGCAATCGCTTGGGTGAACGGCAGAGAGAAATATGAGTGAATCCCTTTTTATTTTTACGAAATGCCAATTGAATGCTGATGTTATGGGCGGTGAGCTCAATTCATATGACTTCTTGAACAGCTGGAATATGCTCTGAAGTTTCGGTATTGACTTTATACTTTTTGATATTAGGGGCTCCAAATTTTCGTCTAGGATATATATGCACGATGACATGGTTCGGAACTTTATGTTATGTAAGTTGCGTACCGAAGGATTGTAGGCGTAATTTCAAGCACAATTACTTGACATTTTTGACTTAAGTTTGTCAGTTAAAAACCACGCTCTAGCTGTAGGCAGACAGGAAAAAGTTCTCGATGTCTAACTGTCACAAAAGGTTTAAAAGAAAGTACGCGAAAATGTACAATAAGTTAACCAGAGTGACCCCACTACCTCTCTCTGTTAGTGAAATAAGCCAGAAGCTCCTCCAGCTACCCAAATGGAGGTTAGTTAATGGTGCATTGATAAGAGAAGTAACATTCAAAGATTATGAAAGTACCTGGGCATTTCTGACTCAGGTGTCAATGCGGTCTCATTTGTGGGGCCATCATCCCACTATAACAACCGCGTATAGCTGGGTGAAATTGGAATTAACCACACACGACCTGGGTAATAAGGTTAGTGATATTGATTTCAAAATGGCCAAAAGATACGAGAAATATGTTAACAACTATGAGAAAACTGAGTGAATATATACGCGTAGTACTATAGAAAAATGTTTCTAAAACTTGAGAAGTTATGGTGATGCGGCAGCTGAGCTGCTTTTGGATTGGAGTTTTTGCTCCAATTTATCGAATTCCTTCAATGCCACCTCTTCTTCAGGATCCAACATCTGCACTACGCTCTGCACCTCCTCTACGTAATGTTTAAGCATCGATTCAATTCCGTGTTTCAAAGTGTCTTCGCTTGAAGAGCATGATTTACAAGCGCCCTGTAATTTTAGATAAACCGTACCTGTCTTTGGATCAAACGCACGATACTGGATATCACCCCCATCATCTTGAATAGCTGGCCTGATCCTCGTCTGTATGAGCTCATCAATCATGTCGCTGATTTCTTGGTCCTCTTCAGTCAGTTCGAATTTTGGCTCTGAAAGTTGGTAACCAACATCATTGTTCTGCTTGATAGTGTGAAACTCATCAGAGACAGCGCTATCACCCGTAGCAAGGTGTTCCGTTAGTAATTCAATCACCTTGGAAGAAATCTGGTTCCAATGTACCATGGCGTCTTTATTGACTGTTATAAAATTATCCCCGATCATTAATGACTCAACGCCAGGACACTGGACAAAAATCCGTTGTGCTAGTTTAGAATGATCAATAAGGGCATCATCTGTATTCTTGATCTCTATGCTGCTACTTCCACGATCTTGTAGCAGCTCTCCATCTGTTGAGACATATTTTATAGCATTTTCATTGGGTGTGGTGAGAGTCTTGATCGAAATCCATCGGCGTGAAACCGACAAGGGAGTTGCGTGACCTTGGGTCACCACTTTCGATATGCTGTTGATGCCACTTCTGTAAGCAAGCATTATGAATACAGCAACTGTTCTGTCGTACTTTGTCTCTTCTTGTCGCTTTCTCTTCTCTTCGTGCTGATGATCTCAGAGGGCCATTTGTAGTCTGGCCATTTCGATGCCGAACAAGGTGCTAACCTAAGCGCTGGGTGTCAAGTCATAACACGTGAGAAACTTAGGATTGTGGGCGTATAAGCTGCCTTCAAAGGTAATTAATGCATTTAGGAAACTCTAAAATAGCCAAAGACTACAGTCAAGATTGCTGGGGATGGTAGGTCTTTGGTAAAAGACACCTTTTCAGCCTTGAAAGCGCATTATTCGCTCAAGGGTTTTCTTCCCACCCTTCAAGTCCGGAAAAAACAGGAAGAGATGAGATGTGTTGCCAGTTTTGATGCTCGTCTAGAACATATCTATTGGGCTTGATGGAAGTTCAGCGGGGGTAGCCAACAGTGCTCCTGTCCTTTATCTTTTAGCAAGGGCTCCTTTGTGGGACCTCATTCCTAACGGAGCACATATAAAAAAATAGGAGCACCGTTATTATTTCGGTGTAGTACAATATATTCCAGACGGTTGAAATAACTCAGACCTTTATATCGCATATAAAGGAATTGAACATAGCCGTTTGTTGGTAGTGTAGGTATTTTCTGTGTGGAAATAATTGCAATTGGAACTAGCGATGCAACTGCTTCGATTACTGGCAACCGTATGTGTATTACTGAACTTGGGCTTTGTGAAGGCCAATAGAGAGAAGATCAATGATAAAGGCTATCAGACATGTTCGGGTATGTACTCTAAGGAGGACTGGGGTGGCAAAGTAGATCCATTCATCTCATTTAACATGAAGAAGATAACCGAGCTAGCAGAAAACGACCCAGGTGTGGTGGTAGCGATTTTCGATTTCCAAGACTACGAACATCTAGGTGTGAAATTACCTGATGGAGATACCTATTATATATGTGACGACTATGCTGTGGAGATTGGTATTTGTGACTCTGATCACAAGAACGAGTTTATTGTTGAAAATATCGCCTATGATCCCTTTTCCGAGACCAATAAAACGTTGGCAAATCAAATCATGACGTTTTCACAAGACACCGTGGGATTGCATGATACAAAGTACTCTGTAAAAAAGACTGGATACTATTGTGTGGCTGCATTTGCAAGCTCCGATGATACCAAATTCGATGCGGTTATAAATTTCAGGAATGCCTATGGTAACTTGGCTGCTGCTGAGGTGAACAAACTGCCATTGTATGGATTGTTGGCTATCGGATACGTCATTGCCATGGCTTTGTATTCATTTGCCTTCTGGAAACATAAACACGAATTGCTCCCTCTGCAAAAATATTTACTGGCGTTTTTTGTATTTCTAACTGCAGAGACTATATTTGTTTGGGCATATTTCAATATTAAAAATGAGAAGGGAGACTCGGCGGGTCTGAAAGTTTATATGGTATTCCTTTCAATACTGACGGCTGGTAAAGCAACTTTTTCATTTTTCTTGTTGTTGATCATTTCTTTAGGTTACGGTATCGTTTTCCCCAAATTGAACAAGACTCTCATGAGGCGTTGTCAGATGTTTGCCGCGTTGAACTACGCTCTTTGTATTGCTTTCTTAATTCAAAGCTATTTACAGGATCCGGACAACACGTCAGTCTTGATTTTCATTACAGTTATTCCCTTGGCAATTTCCATGTTGATTTTCTATTTTATGATCTTAAAATCAATGACAAACACAGTGCGTTATCTGAGAGAGCAGAGACAGATGGTAAAGCTAAGCATGTACAAGAAATTATTGACGATTATATACGCTTCCCTGTTAATTGTCGTTGCTGGTATTGTGATATCCACATTTGTTTTCATTGGGATGAACACCATTCAAATGATAGAGCAACATTGGAGAACAAGGTTTTTCTTCACTGATTTTTGGCCAACATTGGTTTACTTTGGCGTATTTGTTATTTTCGCATTTATTTGGAGGCCAACAGACACTTCATATATGTTAGCGTGCTCTCAGCAACTGCCTACAGACTCTGAAAACGTCGCAGACTTCGACTTGGATGATTTACAATCCCTTGGTGAGCCAGACAACAATTTTGATGACACAATTGGAGACGACGATATGATATTTACTGATGACGAAGAAAATCAAAATGAACCTCAGAATGAACAAGGACATCAAAACAAGACAAAAGATCAAAATATTAAAAATGATAACAAATGAAAATGAAACACACACATTCCTTTTATATTGCAAACATCAATATAAACAGCTGTATTGTGTACGTTCAGTCCGTTAAATAAAAACATTCAGAACATTAAAACCAGCCCCACATCAGAATATATTAAATCCAAATTTTGTTTAACTGAATAATGTCTATGTAATGCTAAATAGAATTCACGATATATACAAAGTGAAAAGATGTAAATCATTTAAGATGAAATGTTTTTCCAATGGTTGTTTTCATTTTTTTGGCAGTGCTTGGTCCAGAAGACGGCTGGGCTTCGAGAGGGGTAGGGGGCTCTTCCTCATCGTCCTCGTCCCTAGGCGCCGAAGATTGCCCCAACGCGTTGAGACGCCTTTCTCTCTCTATGGCGGTTTCGGGTTCATCTTCCCCATTGTATCCAAAAGCACTATTGGCTAGATCACCACCTTCATCATCATAACTATCATCATCCCTTGAATATTCAGAATCTTCACCGTCTTGCTCGGTGATGTCATCATAATATTCCTCGTCCTCGTCGCCTTCGTCGCTATCGTCGTAATCCTCTTCGTCAGAAGGTGGAATTGTCCCTTTTGGTGCAGGTGTAAGATTCCTTACCATCTTCTTCAAATCATCAGTTTCCAAATTTCCAGAATTGCTGGGTTGAGCTTTTCCCTTCAAACCAACCGCAGATAGGGCCTTTGAAACAACGCTTTCACTCCTGCCTCTAGATATGTTTTTGGTCTTATCATTATGAGTGTTAATCTTGTAACGCCGCAAAACTTCGCCTTCATCGTCTTCAATAATGAGCAGGTTATCGATCTTGTACGCATAATATTTGTTATTCCGATCAGCGTCCACAAGACCATGCATTTTGATGAAGTTCGGAGGTGTGACCGCCTTCTTAAGACTCCTCAGACTGCGGGCAGATCTGTTGCTCAAGGTTCGAGATAGATCAGAGGCGATACTTGACTCTTCATCCTTCGGTGGTTTATTCATTTCCGCTTCGTCTATAATTTCTCCCTCCTTATTCTCGATGATAAGCTTATTGTTCTCCTGATAAGCAACGTGGGCTCTCTGCTCTTTTTCTTTAAGTTTCCTCAGATTTTCTCCATTTTGCGAACTGTCAGAAGTGTCTTCCTCTTCTTCATGCCCTTCATTTTCAGGTAAATTTTTCTCCAAATCATATTTCCTTGAAGCTGCTTGATCTACTTCAGCCTGTACAGCTTCTAAGTCAGGAGTTCCAGTATTACCTGATAGAGAATCCAGACCTTGAATAATATGCGCTGTTGAGCGTCGGTCCATTACGTTCAACGTATCCTGTGTGTTGTCGCTCGACGTGTGTCGTTCGGTCGATTTTTCACTTGGAGTTTGTGGTTCAATCGACTTTTCAAGACCCCCTTGATAATCTTCTTCGCTATCGCCACCTCTACCTGTTGCAGTGCTCAAAGCGAAAGTTGCAGCATGGGCTTCTTTTTCACGTTGCAGTCTTTCTCTGCCTAAATCATTTAGCTCCTCATAATCATCTTCGCGATCTCTTGTATTATTCTTGGAGAGTACGCTGAAAAGTTCTCTTCTTCTTCTATGTTTCTTCTTGCTTTTGCGTCTTCTCATTCCACCGGCAGGCTTTGCAGTAGCACCGTTGGTCTCCACTGTGCTATGACCAGATACGGATGGAGCAGCAGTATCAACACGCTGTAAAGAGAAAGACCTTCCGGTTGTGTCCAATGACGGTAGTCTTTGCATCCATGAGCTTTTGCCATTACCGTTGGTTGTGTGAGTAGTGAATGTCTTCGTCAAAGTGATGGTGTTCAAGTGGCGACCCAGAGTGATAATAGCAACAGAAGATCCATGGACGATAATAGAGGTAACGATAAAAAAGCATACCATAGGCCATATACAGGATATAAGTCTCCAATGGGGTGTCCCTTGCTCCGGCATATCGTTTAAGGGTGTTTCAATATCATTGACACTTATTTCTAATTCACTTCTTGCTAAGATTGCCGCAAAGATAGCACCAACTCCAATCGGGCCAAAATGACCTACAAACATCGCCTCGCGCCAAGACTTGATATCTGGTATAATTGGTTTTAAAATTAAAACAGCTGGTATCCTCCTTAAAAAGATAACAACAATTGAGAGAATAATCAGTCTCCAAATGTTCGTCCCAATGGCGGGATTATTGAACTGCTCCCATGGAATTATTGCACCAAAGTAGATGAAATATGCATAGTTTAGCAATAAATCTATCACGGTAGAAAAGTTACTATCATGAGTTTTTTCTGAAAACCACCCATCCCATGAAAAAGCTGAGCCAGCAGCAAAGGATACCAAGAGGTCATCGACACCCAAAAGAGAACCAAATCCCGCACACATAAATGCCAAAACCACGTAAAATGCCAAAAACGATTCACGATCGATGATACGCTTCTTTTCCGCATATTTGATACCCACCTTGCCTAGGTATCCAATAGTTACACCTAAAAGGCAACCGAAAAGACACTCATAAAGAATCGTCACACAAATCCAATCCTTGACAATCTCTCCACCATTTCCTCGATGAATGATCAAATTAAGCGCAAGAAAAATGAAAGGAAATGCCATTCCGTCGTTGCAGCCTGATTCTGCTGATAAAAGGTTTCTCAAATGCCCTGGCACCCTTTGCGCAAATTTACCAGATACCACTGACTGGGCCAAGATTGGATCTGTGGCCGTTATGCATGCCGATATTAAAAGACTATCTGAGAAATTCAAGTTAGTCATGACTATCCATACAAATAAACCTATGATCAGCCACCCAGCCGTCATAACTGGAAGTAGCAATAAAGTGACGGAAAGCCAATGCTTCAACATATACTTTCTGGGTAGTTCGACCGCGACCGCAAAAATTTGCAAAATCAGTACGATCCGAGTGATTTCCAACGTGATACTATCAGAGTGACCCCATGATAGAGGATTGAACCAATTTAGACAATGCGGGCCAACGATTAGTCCAAAGATCCCTGCAACTGTAGATTCACCGATGTATAGCTTCTCTTTGACAAATAAAGATACTAAGGAAAATACAGATGAGAAGACACCTATACATGCATAAGCAATATGGGCCTTAGATATCTCTAGCTGTTCCCAAACGGCCATAATTTAGTTAACCGAGATATGGGTAGCTTGTCAATCTTTGCATATACCTGCTGAAGGATTCCCAAAACAAAGAGTTTTCTGCTTCAACTGTTATTTATATATCATAGGACTTAATTAAACGTTCTCATCTGATTCTAATCAGTTCGAAAGGGTCCTCTTTTGCGACAGAAAAATTCTTCTGGCCGGGTAACTTTTTAGAAAATAAAAATACATATCGTCTAAATAAGGTTATATCTTTTCTGAAGGAAGAGTTAACAAGACAGTCTTGTCACTCATGATTTACTTTTCTTTTCACTGACTCTATTAAATGTTTCAGTTCTAAAATGTTCTGGGGGATGCTTTCGTCGTGTTGCTCAAGAGCGACAGAGGAGGTTGGCGAATTTCTAACTGCCTGTTGTTGTGCAGAAGAATGGACCGCTGAATTAATCGGAGTTTGATACAAGGCCGGCTCGTGTATAACCGTAGGATGTTCGTATGATAGATTGGACAGCTGCGAATTGTCTGGGGCGTTCGTGCTCGTATTCAGTAAGCAACCGGTACTTACTGGTAACCCAGGTAAATTTGTGCTATGGCTTGGAGTGCCACCTGGGAGAACTCCATGATAGCTTGGAACTCTGGGCGCCCTCCTTATTTTGGTAGCCAAATGGGAGGGAATTGCGTAGGAAGATGATGACATAGACCGGATGGCCAACGGAGTCTTAAATTTGTATTCCTTACTTTTCGAAAGGAGTACAGGTAGCTTTTTCTTCTCTAATCTAGGTGAAGCAGCGACATGAGACTTAAGATGGGCGTAGGTGTTCCTCTGATCTTCTTCTTTCTTGTATTTACTTTCTTCGGATTCTAGCATACTTCTCATCTTATCATCAATGGCGTGGGTGGTGTTAGAGTGAACTTTCAGCCCAGCTAAAGAGCGTCTCTGTTGCAAGCTAGTATGATATCTTCCTCTCTCAGTTAAGGCGTAATTATAATTCTGTGTGATTTTTATTAAGCCTTCTTTTAATTCCTCGTGAGGTGAATTGCCGCTTATTGTGATGATACTGATATTTTGCAACACACTCGAGAAGCTTTTCGAAATTCGATTTAACTTAAGACACTTGAAAATAGTGGAATCTGACAATGGGGTCTCAGTTGATTCCCAATAAAGAATTAGTATGGAAAACATAATGTTGGTATTTAGAGAAATTCCTGTCACTAGCTTTATTAAATCTTCACCATCTTGTTGCAATTTCATTTCCAAGTCAAATATATTAGATTCTGTAACGCCAGTATTAAACACGAGAAGTTGTACATTCGTGAACAATGAAGGATCGTATGTTGAATCAATACACCTTATAGTCATCGAAAGCGGCCTTTCCCCAATCGTGGCAGGTTTTGTTGGCTGGCAAATACCAAATTTACTCATTACCCAGTTATTGGGTACCGATATCCAATTGCTTGCATAGATAAAAATATCTTCGACCACCACCGAGTCTACCATATGTTCGCATTTCTTGACTAATGGTTCGAAATATAATCTTTTCATGTCTAACGGCTCCCATACTTCAGTCCGCTTCTCTGCCTGCCCGGAAAAGATATTTTCTTCATCAAATACGGGTGACAATGTTATGTCTTTTCTCAAGGAAGATGGAAGAACAAACGAAGAAACAGTTTTACCCCTAGGGGTCGAAATCACCTTGGATCTTTTGGGCAAAGGTGCTCCAAGTTGTCTACCTACTGAGTGGAATTCTGCTTTCCTTTTATTTTCCCTGTCTCTTATTTCCTTTCGTATCTTATGAATTTTTTCCAGCCTGGAAAGGAAAGATGCTTTCAATTTTTTCTCATGGAATACTTCGGCAGTGGATTCCAAATATACTTCGTAAATCTTCTCATGTAAAAAGGCATAATACAAATCTTTCGTTAATTTGTTGATTTCGGATTTTCTCGTATTGTATTTTTCAATTTCACCGCTGATCAGTTGGCCAACCTGATCGTGAACTACCTTTTCGACGATAGAGTTGGTAATTTCATTTGTGATCTTCGTTTCATTCAATTTCCTTTCCATTTCAACTCCAAGTTCCCGCTTTTCCACTTCTAGCCTATTATGCTCTATTTGGGCTTCATTTTCTGTTTTCAAAGTTCCACCTTCCAGATTTCTTTCTTCGTTCCCAGCAAATATTTGACTCACAGGGATTGGCACCCCACCAGAGATATGCCTGGTATCCAAGTTTTTTTCATTCTTAGTAGCAATGGGGGCTGGACAGGAAATACTCTGAGGAAGTGCGTTTGGGACGAAATCCACCTGTGGTGACTGTATTTGAATTGAAGGAACAGTAGCCGAGTATATTTTGTCCTGATGTGGCCCTGATTTTTCTGCTTTTGCCGATGCCTGAGGATTAAACGAGACACCTTGGAATATCTTGCGATCTGCAGTGGGAAAAGTGGTAACAGTTGCATCTTCTTTTGTCTGCACTATTTTATTTTTTTCTCTGCTTTGCATTCGTTCCTGCGATTCTTCTTCAACTTCGTCTTCTTCAATTTCATTTTGGGGCACTGAGTCAACATGTATGCTTGGGGGCGCCCTGCTCGGTAGAGAATCGGAATTGGGTTGGCCAGAGTTTATAATTATAGTGGGAGACATATTGTTTAACATTCGGTCGACGCAATCAAGACACGCCTGCTTCAACGGTTGGGTCTCGTTCAACTTATGGGAGTGATGTGTAAGCGTCTTCAACTCTACACCTTCATCAGTAACATCTATGGAATAATATTTGCAAAATTGTTCGAGCTCCTGCCTATCATTGAATAGGAATTTTTCAATTAAGTGTTTTATGGGTATAGGCTTATGTCTTTTGTTTATTGAGAGAGATAAAGCTTTGAACCCATAAAACCTAACTTCGTTGACATAGAGTTCCAAAAAAGAACTCATCAAAAATGGTACCTTACCAGAATTGATGACTTGAAAAAATGTGTCGTAAAAATTCAAACAGTTCTCGGTCCTTATGTACCCTCTTCTGCTGAAATTTGAGTTTGAAATCATTCTTCTGAAACAAAGCGCAATTTGAACTAACTCATCTTGAAAAATTTCAGTTGGCAACTCTTGGATGTTTTTGTCATACTCGGGGTCCCTGATCTTACTAAGTAATGCGTAAGCTCTGAATTCTGCCTCATTTGGGCAGTGACCACCATTTGCTCTAACTTCATCATAAATTTCGGATAGGGTAATCAACGATTTGTGTAGCTGTTCCAATTCTTGTTGCAAAGAAAATTCAGCGCTTGATTTAGACATAACGTGTATGATTAACAAATGGATGCGAACAATTCTCTCATTACAATCAACAGCTTCGGGGCCAGAATAATTCTGGTAAGTGAAGTCTTGCCTTATGGAACGCATTCTATCCCATATGAAACCTTCGCTATCTGGCAATGTTGGCAGTAGGTTATCAACAATATAATCAAGGGTTTGCGACAGAATGTGAGGCGGTCTGACGTCTGAAGGTAAAGGAGGGGCAGCTGCTGCTGCTGGACGAGCGAAGACCTTCAACGCCCTAGACCTAGAAGCTTTCTTCCCGTTTGGATCTTCCTTTTCGTATGAATATACTGTGTACTCGACATTTCTTCGTGCTCTTTCAAATATAGGACACATGTCTAGGCAGGTCCCTCGAAAATTGATAGCATCTGTCAAATCCTTAGCAGAGTCTGCTTTATCAACTAGCCCTTTGTTTTCCATCATTTTTCTCTCCATCTCCCTCATTTTTTTTAATGTCTCATACAAATCTGTAACATCGTCTATTGAACCTTCTAACTTCAGCATTTTGTCCTGATTTGCGCGATCCCAAGGGTCTTGAACAAATGGTTGTGATTTCAATTGAGGTTGCTGCCCAATCAGGAATTTTGGCATTGGTCGCAGTTTGTGGTTTATGCGTTGGAAGCCAAGTCTAGTGGGATCAGACAGCAGTGAACCGACTTCGTCATCATCAGACTTCTTGATATGAATTTTCATGTTTTTATTACCCTTTAGTTGTTTTCTATGGGGTTTGTCATCTTGCTTCATTTGTTTGTTAGAAAGCTGTTTATTGAAAGACAAGCTTCCTTGATTGGTAGCATGAACGGATATCGTAGGATGCTTCACCCTTGCACTAAGATCTCCCTGGGACTTGTTACTGTTTATGGATGAGAAGCCTCCATTGCTCTTGTCCGCACCAAAAAAATTGAATTGGGAAGACGGTATTGTGGCACCAAGAGAGCTATTCATAAATCAAGCGATTGAGTCTTAGAATACAGCTCTTAAGGTCTCCTCGGTCAAGGGGCAATTTATATCTGCTTTTGTGATTACCTCCTGGTTATGAAATGTCGGGTTGGTGCTGTGATTTTCTAATCTTCGCTGTTTTCGCTCAGCGAAAATATCATGCACCCACCCACCTGCACTTCGGAGAAAGCTAAAACTTGGTGAGTCTTCCCATTTAGAAATATATAATCCACTTACGCTTGAAACCCGTAGGAGCTTGTGATGCCGGTGAGAGCCCAAGATCAGCCCTTACGAAGTGGAAGTGAACATTAAGCAGGGCCTTATGTTTTTCTCACGGCCTTATTTGATGTTGCCGCGGATGACACAAGTCTCAGGCTTTCAGCCCGATGCGTTAGCAACTAGCTGAAAAATTGTAAAAATTCTTTTGTGAGGTATAATGTGCGCTACTTGCGCCCTGATCGATTCGAGTTTACGTTTGATCATGGGGTAAATTGCGCCCAAGGAAAGGAGTGTATATACCTTATTCTTTTTTAGAGTGGTCTTGAATATTAACGATTCTGGATGGCATTCGGTCGACCTATTTTAACATGACAGCTTGACGAAACATTGCAAAAAATTATACTGTACTCAAGCGAGAACATTGAACAAGAGATCACGCTGGGTTGTGATAAATCTGTCCTCCTGTTTCATTTTTCAAAATTCAAATCTTGCACCTAAACTATAAAAGTATGAGGAGTTAATGCTGGCGTATAAAATATAATGGCTGCTCGTCTGCAGCTGAAACGCACCACTAAAATCAAAAAGACAGAAACGTCATACTAGAGTAATTCTTAGAGAATTCAATGATAAGTGGGGAGTTTCAGTTCCCATGCACTTGTGTGAATTAAAGGTCTTAATGGATTAGAAGTTTACATAAACTAAATATCTGTGTGCACGCGCCCGATGACCCGCGCCTACAGAGGTAGGTAGGTAGGTAGGTAGGTACTCAAATCAACTTTTTGGCTAATAAGATTTCAGCGATCAAGATACCAGCACCGGCCGCACCGATGACGGTATTATGGGACAAAACAACCATTTTGAAGTCCAAGACTGGGTCCTCTCTAACTCTACCAACGGAAACGCCGTAACCAGCGTCTCTGTTTCTGTCCAATCTTGGTTGTGGTCTATCATTTTGTTCCAGGACATGGATTGTTTGCTTTGGAGCTGAGTGACAACCCAACTTGTAAGCATCACAAACGTAATCTTTCAAACAACTCTTGACCTGTTCCAAGGAAGGAGCTGGTTGGTTCTTGAATCTCAAAGAGATACACTCGGTATGCCCATCAGAAACAGCAACTCTGTTACATTGGGCAGACACCTTGATCTCCTCAGAGGTTAAAAGTTCGATTTCACTTTTGTCGGCAGATAGATGACCCAAAATCTTCGTGGTCTCCCATTCCATTTTGTCCTCTTCACCACCGATGTATGGGATGATGTTATCAAGGATATCGATGCCTGGAACACCTGGAGAAAAGCCGGCACCAGAGATCGCTTGTAAAGTGGTTGTCGTCAATGCATCAATTGGACCAAATGATTCGACCAAAGGCTTCAAAGGTGCGACCAAACCAGCTGTGGAACAGTTCGATATACACACCAAGAACCCGGATTTTTTGTCTCCGGAATTTTTCTTTGCTTCAAGCATGTCCAAATGTTCTGGGTTCACAATTGGCACAATCAAAGGAACATTCTTTTCTCTTCTATAGTTTTTGGCATTCGACACAACAGCCAAGCCTGCTTCGACGAATTCTTTCTCGATTGGACCGGCATAGTCTGCATCCAAGCCCGAGAATACAACGTCACAGTCTTTGAAAGCCTCTGACTTACATTCGGAGACAATAATGTCCTCGGCAAATTTTGGCAACAGGTCGGTCTGCTTCCAATTTGTTGCGTCAATGTATTTTTTACCGGCAGATCTTGGTGATGCACCAAGAACTTTTAGTTCGAAATCAGGATGATCTGCTAACAGAAGAATGAAACGCTGTCCCACGGAACCAGTGGCCCCAAGCACACCAGCAACTTTCTTTGCACACATTGTTGTTGGTCTATCTAAAACAGGCCGCACGTACGCTCCAATTGCAATACTGCCAAAGCTTATATCTGGGCTTCACCACGATCGTGAGTCAACCAGTCCACACCGAGCGCGAGCGACATCGAGAGATGAAAAATTTGTCATCCGGGTAAGGGCCTTACCTATATATTGTACACAGCAGATCTATAAAACAGACACACCTATTCGTCATCCGAGAATCTTCTTTTGGTACCGCCAGTGGCGCTCTTGGTTGTCTCGCCATTCGTACTTGCACCTTCGCCCATGCTTGTTTCCGAACTTGGAATTGTGACGGTGCTGCCACTCTCTGTCAACCCTGTTGGAGGCAGGCCTTTGAAGTCCCTCTGTATCCTTTTCAGTTGCGACAGCGAAGCACTAAGATTGACATCTGTATCAGCGGAGACCCCGTTCTCTTTGCTTCCAATGAACTCGTCCAAGAACTGCAAGACCTCGTCCTTCGACACATGCTGGGGTTCCTGCAAGCTGTGGATCACCACAGGCGAATTCAACGTAGTGGCAGACACAAAACCAGTTCTCTTACCCTTCAACATTCTGACGCACACTTAACCAACGTGTTATAATGCAGTAGCTGTTGCCGGTGAGCTGCTTTCACTAAGACCTTCACCTCATCGCTGTGCGGTCTATTTTTTTTTTCATCTCTGCTGCCTGGGGGCCGACAGCACAATTCCCACTACACACGTGACTTGAAAGCACGTGATGCACTAAAATTCTCTCCCCTTCCGTCCACGGGACGTGGCAGGGCGTTCCGCCCGGGGCCAGCGGGAGAGGGGCCAGGGGTGCCCCTCCTGCCCTGAGGGCCACGTCCTTCCACTTTTTTTCAAGCGGCCGTGGCGGCAGCGCAAACACCCATTCTCCACACTGAGCGGCCGCCCCCTCGGAACAGAACCTTCTGGAACTCTGGAACTTGGCGCAAAAGGTGGCGGCATCGTCACCGTGAACGAAATGTCGTTCTGAGCGGCTTGGGCCCGCCAGCTTAGGGGACAGCAGGTGGGCCGTTCTGCCCTCAAGACGTAATATGTCGCCGGTGCTCAACAGCGCCTGGCGCCGTCTAACAAAACTATAAAAGAGACGACGCTTCAACGTGCATTACAAGGGATGTTTCTCAAGGATAGGGGACACAATCACAAATCTATACTCAATTAACATGTCTAAGGTATTTTTTGATGTTGAATCTGATGGTCAACCATTGGGCCGTATCGTTTTCCAATTGTACAACGACGTTGTCCCAAAGACTGCTGAAAACTTCAGAGCTTTGTGTACTGGTGAAAAGGGCTTCGGCTACGCCGGCTCCCCTTTCCACCGTGTGATCCCAGATTTCATGTTGCAAGGTGGTGACTTCACTGCCGGTAACGGTACTGGTGGTAAGTCCATCTACGGTGGCAAGTTCCCAGACGAGAACTTCACCAAGAAGCACGAGAGACCAGGTTTGTTGTCCATGGCTAACGCCGGTCCAAACACCAACGGCTCTCAATTCTTCATCACCACCGTACCATGTCCTTGGTTGGATGGTAAGCACGTTGTCTTCGGCGAAGTCACTGACGGTTTTGACGTCATCAAGAAGGTTGAATCTTTGGGTTCCCCATCCGGTGCCACCAGATCCAGACTTGTCGTTGCTAAGTCCGGCGAATTATAAGCAAAAGTTTAGCTAAATAAGTGACGTACACTATTCTATAACGTTCTATTAAGTAGGTAAGTGACTAAAAAATTAAGTTTTGGTTGACCTTGTGTCTTACCCGGCATGCTCCTTTTTTACATCGGCCCTCTGATCATCCAGGTGTATGAAAAGTTATGTACAAGCAAAACAGTGCGTGTTCAGCGAAGCCAAAGGACGCATCAGCCAGCCAACCGGTATCGTATTCACTCAAGGATGGATTCGCTATCTAAGAAGATTCAGAATTTGGGTATTCATGATATTCGTAATGCGGCTAGATTCGCCCAGAATATGATTGTTCAGTATGAACCATATCAGGTTGACATCCGTCGTGCGACCAATACGGACTCCTGGGGCCCCACGCCAAAACACTTGGAAAAAGTGTTGAGAAACAGGTACCAGGTTCCGCTATACCTCATGACTGAATACACTCTGAAGAGGCTGGTCGATCATATTGCAACGAGACCTAAAAACCTCTACGAAAAGGCCCGAAAGGACTATGTTAATTATGGATCCGAGTGGAGAGTCGTCTTCAAATGCCTCGTTGTCGTAGAATACCTGCTCTTGAACGTGGGTGATGGCGACGAATTGAACCAAATCAGGAGCTGTTTGACCACGCACAAGCATATCTTGACCCGAGAGGCAATGGAGTACCGAGTAGGCTTTTCCAACGACGGTAAGATGGAGGTTCATGAGCGTGGTATTAAGAAGAAGTGTGAGAACATTTTGCAGCTCCTCGAGGACTCTCAGTACTTGAAGAAGGAAAGAAACAAAAACAATAAGAATCAAATGAAGATTCGAACACAGGGCGCCTCTTCATTATATAATGCAAATCCTATCAGTGGCACGGAAGATGTCAGCGAAATCATCGATGATGATGAAGACGATGACGATAACATCGTCGATGGTGAAGATCTGAACACAAACTCCGCAAAGCAAAGAAACCGGAGACGCTCGACGATTGAAGAGCAAAGAAGGCAGAGAAGAGAAATCTTGAGGGAAAGAATCAAGAGCACCGAGCAGGAAAGAAAGAGACAAATGGAACAACAGAACGTACCAGATCTGATCGATTTTGACTTCAGCGATCAACCAGAACCGGAAGTGGCTGAGAATGGAGCCAAAGTTCAGAAACCGGTTGCTGTGGAAGCAGACGATGATGACGACGATTTTGGCGATTTCCAGGGCGGATCAAGCAACAAAAATGTAGCCCACTCGCAAGTGAAGGCTCAGGCAAACGATGATCTCTTGGACTGGAACGCAACGCCAAATGTTCAAGTCCAACACCAAAATCAAAACCAGAAGCAGAACGGTGCTAATGCCGGACAGAAGGACGATGCATTTGCAGATCTATTCTCATACTCCAAATCACTAATATAACCAAAGATTTTCTGTGGTTTTTTCTCATATTTCTCTATGTAAGTAAATATAAAATTTAAAGATGTTTTTCTCATTATTGCTTGATTAAATTACAGACTTGCTCAGTTTTTCCGTGGTCGAGCTCAGTTCTTCGTCCTCCTCGTCTAGCTCTCCGGCCAAGCCGTTTTGGAAAATCTGTTTACCAGTCATCCTGCCGTGGTGTGCCATCAACCGCCTCTGCTCCTCCTTCTCGTCCAGGCTTAATTCCTTCCTGAAGTTCAATCTCCACTCTAAGAACGACTCTTTAGTGACCTTTGTGCCCCGGAACTTCTTCTGCTCCTCTTTCTCTCGATTTTGGAGTTCCTTTTCATGATTTCTTTTCTGTTGGTTTATTTTCTCGGTGTACCATTCTTCACTGAGCTCCTTTATCGACGAGATCAATGCAAAACACATCTGGGTACCAAGCAGCATCTCTTCCTCGATCTGTTCATCGATCTTGGTCTGCAACTCCGGGATATACGTATCAAATTTGATGGACCCCGCGAAATCCTTCAATTTACGGTCTATCTTGTTCCCATGCTCGTCGTACTCTTGCTCCTCGTCTTCATCTTCGCTTTCTTCCTCCTGTAACAGTTCTTCTGCAATATGGAACTTCATTATTGGCGGCTCCTCGGGATATTTCTCTGGCAAAACGAACTCCATGAAGATTCTAAGTCTCTTGGTCAACAAGAAGTCGTCCACCTGTGGTTCTAATTCAGTATTGATGACGAATCTCACGTTTGGATATTGCCTGTCCAGAATTTCAAGATCCTCAGCATCCGGGTAGATGGACTCCAGCACTTCCAGTTCTTCGGTCTGCTCACTCTCATAATCCATAATGTGCAATTCCAGTTATGACGAAAGATGTCAAAGATGGTATACAGCTGATTTCCCTGGCCCTCTCTCCTCCACCAGAGAGGCCTTGAACCACTTTTAACCGCAGGTGAAGTCTGTCTGCCGCATGAACAAAAATTCATGAAAAATTCATGGCCAAATTAGGGCTCAATTTTCCAAGCTCCGAAAGAGGAAATCAATATGTGTGCCCTAAGATATTTGCTCACGTGACTATTTGTTGGGAAATTGGTCACGTGATATGCCCGAATCTGCGTATCCGGACAAAAAGTGGGTGCAGAAGCAGGCCTGGAACGGCTATCATGCATTATGTGGAAAGTTTATCAAGCGAGACAATCGTTGAGACATGCATATGATGTGCTCAAGGCCACGCTAAGGTGTCTCAAGATGGGTGAATTAGTCGCTAATGCACCCCTTCCGCCGTCTAGTGAAATCATATTAGCGGGAGAGCTAATTTTATATATAACCGATCGACATAACAGGTAGTAGTGTTTTATTCTTGCCTATCATCACAGAGAATAGTAGTGTAAACAGTGACCGATTGCAATGAATTATTCTAGTAGCAGTTACTTGATGGCACCAACCAACGAAGGTCTAAACGGGTTGCGCCTAAGTCGTGGATCCAATGGTGGCATTTCCTGCGATACGAGTATTTCGAACTCTACGTACACATCATCTGTATTTTCAACAGAGGAGGACAATTACGATTCAAGAATCAAAGAAATTGAGGAATATTACATAAAGACGTTGCTGAACGAGGATGAGACAGCGCAGGAGGACTTTCCCAGCGACGATTGTTTGATGAATGATCAGACAAAGGCGTCTGTCGAGTACTACCAAACACTCAACGATTTCAAGCCAACAAGTTTTATCGAGCAGCTTGCACCGGCCCAGCCTCTTGCAACTAGCGCTGCTGGCCACGCCACAGCACAGCTGTACAGGCAGAAGCCAAAGAAGAATGCTCTGGAAGTTGAAATCAACCGTAATCTAAAGCCAGCAAACGATATTCTTCCATTGACCACGGAAAATCTTGAGAGATTAACGATATGCGCCGATCAATCGCAATGCAAGGGCAGCGCCCATTGCCATATCCATAGAACTACACAGCCTACAGAGCAGCCCCAATTGAACAAAGAACTATACAAGACTGAATTATGCGAGTCATTTACGACCAAGGGAACTTGCAGATATGGCAACAAGTGTCAGTTTGCTCATGGGCTACACGAGCTGAAGTTCAAGCCAAAATCAAATAATTATAGGACCAAGCCATGCGTCAATTGGGCCAAATATGGCTACTGCCCCTATGGCAAGCGCTGCTGTTTCAAGCACGGCAATGATGAAGATATCGAGCCCTATGCTAAACCACCCAACGGCGTTAACAATAGGGAAGAGAGCGACAGCTTTGTGAAAAGGAAAAACCTGCACGCTAATGTCAAAGCCTTACAAAAAATCACGTGGTAAGTTAGTCGACAAGCCTCGGTAGTTATTAATTATTATTTAAATTTATTTATTTAGGGAATTGAGTTTGTTTCAATAGGTTTCGTTTAAGCAACAGCTCGTTTTTACATTTTTTTCACAGGCATAGATGGACTTCTCGGCACAAGGTTTCTGTTGGACTTCTTAGAGCTTGATAGCCTATGAAAGCTGGAAAAAGTGTTGGAATTCAAGTTTGATATCTCGCTTGGCAGTGGAAACACTTTACCAGAATACAGGTTGTCGTCTGGGTCATCTGCGATACCTTCTAATTTTATTCCCTCCATACTTCTTTGGATCAGGTATCTGAGTGAGTTGTACCAGATGTTGTGTCTTTTCCTTGTGGGGCACGTTATCTTTACCGTCTTTTGATCACTTTTAATGAGTAAACTCTTGTGATACAGACCTGCAGGATATGGATTCGAGTCCGAAACACTTTCTACTCCAAGAATTGCCGCACTTTTGGTTCTTTGGGCACTTGATTTAGTTTCCAATACGGGGTTGGTACTCGACCAGTACAGTGTTAAAGTATATGGATGAATCCAAAAAAACCTCTCATGACGTGACTCAACTCCAAAAAATCGATAGTATTTATACAGATACTCACCAATTACTGTTTGCGTCAATGCCGGAATTATGCTTGGCTCCGTCAACGAAGCCACAGACGCTAACGAAACACCACTTAAGGAGTTTGATCGGATTAGTGAAGGTTCTGACACAATCTTATTATTTTGAGGGTGATGCGCTTTTTTGAGTGCACGCCTCATTGAGGTTCCCGCGGAGTTAACCTTCTGTTCTTGCGGTCTTTCTAAGTCAGTGTGGGAGTTGATGGCACTAGCTTGGACAACACTTTTCTTACGCTCCGGTTCTATGAGCCTTGGAGAGCTCTTTGGAGCCTGGGCGATGCTTCTTTGCTGCCTTTGAGAACTTAGAGTTTGAAATTGGTTTCTTTTGCCTAGGTCGCTTTCTAGGCCTTCCAGTTCGCCCCGTTTACTCAAACTATCGAAGTAAGACTTTGGTAACAAAACCACATCATGAGGCCTTACGGGTACGGGGAAAGATTTTCCCTTAGGAGTCTTCCAAATACCGTTCTTTATGGCCAATTTAAAAAATCTATTGAACTCATCGCCATACTGAGAAGACGGTCTGGAAGAAGTTTTTGATCTCGTAACATCAAGATCACCGATCGCTTTCTGGCTAGGGGGCTTACTCTGCGAAGGGCCTTTTGAAATCCCACGCTTCATATCTTCATAATCTTTGAAATTTATGGCCACCATGTTATAGTTTTGTACTTGTTTAATCAACTGTTCTTTTGAAAGTACCACAGTCTTTTTTAGGCGCTTGTAATCTTCACAGCTGATAGCCACCAAATCATATTGCCTTGCATAGCTAATTAGTTGTTCTTTAGTTGGTGTTGGTGTCGAACCTAAATGTTCAATTTGTGCCTTGTCTGAGAGAACCAATCCATGTTCTTTAGCATATTTGGCGACCTCCTTTTCTGTAATTTTTGAAGGTTTTTTCATCAGTTCATATTTGAGTTCATCAAGGACAATCAACTTTAATTTTCTTGCTTGTTCTGTTATCTGTTCCTTTGTCATTGGCGATTTCTTGTTCATAGCAGTATATTGATCTTCATCCAAGACGACAAGTCCGTACCCCTCAGCTTGTTCGATGATCTGTTGCCTTGTCAGCGGCAAACTGCTCTCAAGATCAAGTGCCTGTAGTTCATCACAACCAAGAGTTGAATGAGTAGTAGGGATTGCTTGATGCGAACCTTCTGAGGAACTTGAGGATTCAACGGAATTTAGTGACTCTGCTTCAGGCACATGTTCTCTGCTTTGCTCGTGAGAGGTCGCAGCTCTTTCTACAGCTTCTAATTCTTCCATTCTTTCTTTCTTTAGAAGAATATACCCGATGCTCTTTGCGTTGGCTTCAATAGTTTCCATTTTTGAAAATTTTGCTTCATAATCGGCCTTGAGTGAAGCAAGTTCATCTTCAGAGAAGACCTGAAGGCCAAATTTGGAGGCGATAGCTTTAATATTTTCTTTACTAATGACATCTCTCGAACTCATTTCTTTATAAGTATTTTCTGAGAGAATTATTAGCCCAAGTTCGGATGCCCTACTATCCAGAAAATCTCTCGTAAAGGTATTATCCAACAATTCCCGGTACTCTGTTTTGGATACAGTAACCATACCTAGCTGACTGGCAAGACATTCAAGCCTTTCCTCACTGATGTGATCGACATTCAGACTCCGATCTTCAGATTTATCAAAAACACCATGATGGCCATTTTTACTGGCATCACTGGCGGGAAAAGCTAAGCTATCTTGATTTGGAAGAGCAGCTAATGAGTACCCGATGCTTATTGCTTTCTTTTGCAGGTCATCAAATGAAATGGAGCAAGTCTTTGATGATACAGTACCCTCGATATCAGGCTTCGCACATGTGGATCTTGAGCCACTAGCAATCTTGGAAGAAATAACTTTCGGACTGAACTCGGTTGACGTATCTCTAATTTGATCAATTTCTTCTGTAGCAGGGGAGTTTTCATTTTCAATTCTTTCCTCTGACCTAAACGCATCCGGAGCGTCCTGCTCATTTAATTTCAGAGGAGCTACTGAGTCAGGATCAAGGGTCTTTGTACGCAGTGTTGTTGATGGCTCAGTTGTTTTCATATCAAAGGGTATTAATTTCATATTGAATCTTGCTGCTATCTTTTCCAAATCAGAATGGTCTAACTTATCCGCGCCACCGGACTTCTTTTTCAACAGGGCTTTATATTCTTCATTTGGTAATACGGCAAGGTCATAATTCTTTGCTCCATGGTATATGTCAGTTTTCGTTACTACACGGTCTTTTTGGTTTTCCCTCAACGTTCTGTATTCTTTGTTGGAAAGAGTAACGAAACCAAGAGTTTTAGTAGACTCTAGAATCTTTTCAGATTTCTCATTTTCATGACGAATTACTTCTTCAAAATATTGCTTACTGGCCAGGACCTTAGATGCATTAGAAGGAGTTGTCGGTATCGATCTGCTACTGAGTTCATGCAAGAGGCTACTATATTTGTCGGCCGAAACAAGCGTTAATCCTATTCTTTCAGCCTGCTTTTCTAATTGGTGTTTACTAGGACTGTCCAGTTTTTCCAACAATAAATCATAGTCACTCTTGATAACAAGGGCTAGCCCATTTTGTTCTGCAAAAATCCTAACAGCTTCTTCCGTTGGACAGTCTGCTTCAGATCTTAGAATTTCATAGCTTTCTCGAGATATGACGACAGAAGCTTTTTCGGCAGCGAGATGTTTAATTCGATCCATATCTGGTTCTCTTGCCATTTCTTCGTATTTAGCCGGTGATATTGGAATCAAGTCAACTTTGGAGCAGAGTTTGATAACCTCACTTTTGTTAATTTTGTCAAAGCCTCCATTTAACAAAGCATCATGCGTTTCCTTGTTAATCAGAACAAAAGATTCACTATCGCATAGTGATCCAATCTTTTCACTATCAACAATTCCTCTTACTGATAAATCTCTAGCGTGTACCAACAAATAGTCCTGGGCTTTTGCAATTTCAGTAATTTTTTCGAGAGAGGGTGACGCTGCCTCTGCTTTGAGTCTTTCAAAGTCGCCAGAATCTAACACAGTATAGCCAACTTCTTTCAATTTTTGCTCGTGAAACTCAACGGACGGATTTCCGATTATCCTATTCATATTTTCTAGTTCACTTTTAGACACCAGAGCCATACCTAACTTTGTGACACAATCCTCGAGTTCTTCTTTGTTCATTGAAGTGACTTTTCCTTTGAGCTCTTGATATTCTTCAGTTGATATCAAAGTTCGAGTTTTGCCAATGCTCGATAGCTTTTCATAGTCTTCCTCAGACACAGCAACCAACCCTTGAAGTTCTAGCTTCCTTTTGATGTACTCTAAATCTGGACTCTCGATCAAGCCCATCAATTTCTGGTGCTCCGCGTTGGTAAATACGCTGTATCCTTTTTCTTCTAATCTACGAGTTATTTCTGAGACTGAGGGAGCCAACAATTCTTCGTAATTTTCTTTCGAGATCACGATTTTCCCTCTACTAGTTATCTTCGGCACCAAGTAACTTTCTGAAGGGTTTTCCCATTCCAACAGATTGCTTTTCATTTCATTATATTCAGGGTATGTTAAGACTTTGTAGCCCATGGACTCTAGCTTTTCTTTCATAACTGCATAAGAAGATAAGAATATATGGGATTTGTCAGTTGGATTGTCATTTGGCAGAGCCACAATATTTTCGTCTCCGTATAATTCGATATTGGCAACAGTAGAGTCAATCTGTTTTTTTGATGACTCGAGCTCTATCCCAGCACTGACTCCTTTTGAAGCAGTGCCCTTGATAGTGTCTGCAGCTACGTTTAAATGGTTTTGAACCTGCAGGTCTTGAATTTCCTTTTTTAGTTCACCAACCTGTTGATGAGCATTATGCAGACGACTTTGTAAACTTCTGTAATCGTTATGTTCCTCAAAAGATGAGGTCTGCAAGGCTTTAAGTTTATCCATATCCTGAAGTTTTGCACCCAATTCGTCATTGTTGCCACGCAACTTAGCGACAGTTTCTCGTAATTCTTCAATTTCTTTTGAATACTGTTTCTTCAATAGATCCACGTTTTCCATGTGCGATATATTTTTTATTTCAGTATCGTTCTCTAGAGTCCTGGCCGCTTTCGAGAGACCCTCAATTGTTTGTTCTTTCTCGGCGAGCTTATTCTGCGAATTTTGGAAATTCGCCGATATGTCTTCAAATCTGGACTGCAAATCAAGATTTGCACCCTTCAAGAATTCGAGATCTTTGACAGCAGAAGAGTGGGCAGTGTTTAATGCAGCATAATTTTCCTGTAATTGATCATATGCTTCTCTTGCAGAATTCAATGAGCTTGATTTCCTTTCAATATCAGCTTGCAACCTTCTACATTCCAGGAGTAAGTTTTCACTTAATCCCATCACAAAAGTCATATCTTGACTAGAGTTAGCCGCGAGCACACCATGATGCGAAGAGCTTCCAGCAAAAACAGGCAAATCTGATGACTTATCCCGCTTATTCAAGAATCCAGAAAACATGGAGTGTCTCTTTTGCTGCCTCTGAGTTATCCCTGAACTACTTGAGCCACTTATGTTAGTACCTTCACTATTAGGATTCTCTGAATCGTCATCGTTCAGTTGCTTATGAATCGTCTCCAACTGGTCAACCCAAAAGTCTTGATTCAGCGGCTCCGACATCCCAACTAAAGTATATAACTCCCCCAAAAACCAAGCGATTTGTTACTTTCCTTCAGGCCCGAAGTTTTTTGCGGTAAATAACACAAACTATGGAGCCAAAGCGGACTGGTGGAACCGAACAAGTTCTTGTCTTATGAACATTCAAGCTGGTGCGTTTCATTACCTTTATTTACCGCTTTGGATGATGCTTCCTTAGTTTCGCAAAATACTCGCGTGCGAGATAGGGTAATTTTTTTTACAAGATTAACCTTAATAAATTGCATATACTATTAGCTATTCTTTAAACATATTCCCTGCAAATCTGCCCACTCCCGTATCATGGCTTCATCAACATAATCAACGAACGGATTCGCAACAATGAGTTGCCTTAGAAGATCTTCTAGAAGAATGGGCTGGAAAGTATACACTTTTTCATGAAGAGACGGAGACGATTGCACAAGTGACGATAAAAGGTCATGTATTTCTTTCCTCTGGATATTGGTGTCGTTCTTAGAGTCAACATTTTGTGATGCTGCTTGAAGAGAGGCAATCATTTGGGACTTTGACCTGGAAGGCTTGAGCCCAATCTCTTTTAGACTCTGCCGAAGTTTAATAGCCGACTGGGAGGCCAGTTGAGAATCCTGATTATCATTAGATGAACTTTCCGTACGGAATTCGATAGGCTCTAATTGCACTAAGCAGTGATTTTCAAAATCGTTATCTTCTGTATCAGTCGGCGGCACAACAGAGTTTTGATCTTGCAAGGCTGGTACATGAGTTCTGAAAAGCGCCGCTAGTGAGGTTTCGAGTGAGCTGAGCTGACTCTTCAGGATTTTAAAATTGATGCAACCGCCTTTCACCGTAGCTGAATTGGGTGCTGCGGCAGTGACAGTTGAAGTTCTCGTGGCCGGCACTTGAACTAAGGGGGCATCATCTGCCTTCAATGGAGATATTAGACACTGAACCGCTTTGAAAGACCGCGTGAGATCAATGATCTCGTCGGTGTTTGGCGGCGGGAGCGCCGGAGTCTTGGTATGAGTAAGACTAGCTTCCGGGGCCTCCAGCGTTTCTACCGGTATTACAATGATACTTTCATCAGTGCTATTAGACACTACGGAGACATTATCTTCCTCGAGCACCCCTTCTCCGGGAGTTAGCTCTTCTTGGTCACCCCATTGCCCTCGCCGCAGCGTTCTCCTCACCAACTCTTGTTGGAGCTGCTCTTTTTTGGATTCATCTAGCAGCCTTTCCAATTTTTCTTCCTGTTCTTCTGTATCAGAATCTCGGATGGGGTCTTTCACGTCGTCTCCTCCGGTGAAATCATCGCTCATAACTTGAGACAGAGACATTATTGTAACTTGCTGGCTTTCTTTTGGGAGTGATGCGAGTGATGCGAGCGGCGTGGACATAGAATCTTTTTTGTACGACTCAGGAGGCTGATGGGACGAAGTCCATAAGTCCTCTTCTGAGGCGTCGCCATACAAGAATCGGTATACCTCACTGACCTCCTTCTGCTCAGTCTGCGGAAATGTCTCCATCAGTCGTTTGTAGATATGTCTCCACTCTTGTGCGTTATATATGTCGTATGTGACAGGCTGTTTCTTCTTTGTAGTTTTGCCGGCACTGGCTTGCTGTAACCTCAGGATATCCTTAATCTTATTGTGTTTACCGGACAGCTGCTTCAACAGAAGCTCCGTTTTCGAGCATTCATGTGCATCGATATTAAGTTGCGTAGCCGATTTTGCCTTTTTCCTTGCCTTCTTCTTAGCATCTGTGCTTGCTATAGCCTTCGACTTTCCCACAGCCTTCGCCTTCGGCCTTGGCTTTGCCCTCGAGCCTGCTTTCACCTCCCCATGCGTGCTAATGGTTGCCACAGACCGACCCCGAGACTCCTGACGCCCGGCTTCCCCCTTGGATTCAGAACACACAGTATCCGGATCTTGAGGGTACGTGAACTGTTTCAGCCGCGACCGAAGCGTATTATTTTGTTCTATATCGTCCAACTTACCCTGTATCTGCGTATTGACAAAAATCAAGTCTTCTGTCTCCGGAGCCGGAGAGGAAGACGAGCCTATTCCCAAAGAATCTGGAACTTGTGTGCTTGCGCCCAGGTCAAGGCTGCTGCCATCATGATTAGTCGACTCACAGTCCTGCAGCTCCACCCGTGACTCTTGAAACAGTTGCAGATTCCTACGAGCCCGCTGAAAATCCATTACCTACGACAGGTCCAATTCCAGCATGGCGCTGCCATCCAATATGAACACCAATCTTGTTATGTATGCTTCTTGCTTATTACCGGAAAAACGGTCGTACGCCGGGTAACCTCATCGGCCGCAATAGGAACAAGCTGCTAATCACCGATGTCGAGCGCACATGCACAGGACTCATCGGACTGAGTTCTACACTAAAATCCGACACTACTCAACCACGCCCATGATGCCACTGGAGCCGGATTTCTTCTCGCAACCATTTCCATTCCTCTAATCAAAGCCCAACGGCGCCGTCTTCTCAGCCGTTCGATTTCCCGCATTGGTTCCTTTCGCGAAAACTTCCGCTGTCGGTCCCGAAAGTTTTCCGCAGCAACTGTTTTTAAAGGATTGAAATGCAACTCTCAAGGGTGGCAGCCCAGAACTTCACATAAAAGTGCAACGGAAAGCTAACAACAACTGTAGAGTGTTGAACGTATACGTTGAGATTTACGAAAATTCGAAGCCGGGTACAATAAGACATATCTAGCAACCTATATTCTTCCCTGATTTTTTGTGGCCCCGATTATACTCGAACCATACGCAGGACCTTTTTACTATGTTATCAATTTCCAAGTCATCTGTACGCGGAGCTGCTGCAAGGGCTTTAAGATCCTCTGCTCTGCGTGCCTCCCAAAGAGCGACTCCAACTATCGGCAGGGTGTCTTCTAGCGCCAGCACTAAAAGATATCTATCATCGGGATTATTAACGAGCAACGGTAACCTTAAAGGTCTAACGCCATCCGCCAGGATCTTTACGTCTCGCCGTTTTGAGGCGACCTCCGTCAAGGTACCTGCAATGGCAGAATCTTTGACCGAAGGCTCCTTGAAAGAGTTCACAAAAGAAGTCGGCGACTTCATCGAGCAGGATGAATTATTGGCCACGATTGAAACCGATAAGATCGATATCGAAGTGAACTCGCCTGTCAGTGGTACAATCAAGAAACTGAATTTCAGCCCAGAAGATACCGTGACGGTCGGGGAAGAACTAGCCACGATCGAGCCCGGCGAGGCCGGTTCGTCAGCTCCAAAGAAAGAGGAGCCAAAGAAAGAGGAGGCCGAGAGTGCTACACCCCCACCACCTCCAGCAGCACAGGAACAAAAGAAGGAGGAGGCAAAGCCAAAGAAGGAAGAACCTGTGGCCGCCGCACCAGCACAAAAGAAGGAAGCTCCAAAACAGCAAACAAAACCAAAAGACGAAGAGTCAAAATCCACTCCATCCTTCACTTCATTTTCTCGTAATGAAAGCAAGGTTAAAATGAATCGTATGAGATTGAGAATCGCCGAGAGGTTGAAGGAGTCTCAAAATACTGCTGCATCGTTAACCACGTTCAACGAATGTGACATGTCTGCCGTTATGGAAATGAGAAAGCTTTACAAAGATGAGATAATCAAGAAGAGGGGCACCAAGTTTGGCTTCATGGGTCTTTTCTCAAAAGCATGTACTTTGGCCGCAAAGGACATCCCAGCGGTAAACGGTGCCATCGAGGGAGACCAGATCGTTTACCGCGATTACACTGATATTTCAATCGCGGTTTCTACTCCTAAGGGGCTTGTTACTCCAGTGGTTCGTAATGCCGAATCTCTAAGTGTTTTAGAAGTCGAAGAAGAGATTGTTCGTTTGAGTACGAAGGCCCGTGATGGAAAATTAACTTTAGAAGATATGACAGGTGGCACTTTTACTATTTCCAACGGTGGTGTTTTCGGTTCCTTATATGGTACGCCTATCATCAACATGCCTCAAACCGCTGTTCTGGGCTTACACGGTATCAAAGAGAGACCTGTAACTGTCAATGGCCAAATAGTTTCGAGACCAATGATGTACTTGGCTTTAACGTACGATCATAGATTATTGGATGGAAGAGAGGCCGTTACTTTTTTGAGAACCATCAAAGAATTGATCGAAGATCCAAAGAAAATGCTGTTGTTTTAAGTGACTCGAAAAATGGAGAATTTTTTTCCAACCGTCGAATTCTTTAGCAATTATGGGATTCATTTTTAATGCACACGTATATATAATCACTTATTTATGTTCAACCAGATTTCGAAAAATGGTTTGAAATACCATCTTTTTATTTTATAGATCTTGAGGATTCATGTGCCAGTTGAGCAAGTAAAATGCACGCGAGCTTACAGGCCTTGATTCGCAATGTAATCAATCTCGGACATGACGCACTCATCTTCTTGGATTATGCCTCTTTTGAGCAAATCGCCCCAGAAAATGGCCATTTTTCCTTTGCAAAAGAGTAAATATTCAAAGGAATCGATATCAACGCCCTCCATACCTTGCGTGATGGCCTCCACATTATTGGGCGTACTACATTTTTCCCCTGTCTCAGTCTTTATGATATACTTACCACCACCGGTGCCCTCAGATTCTATCTTTTCGACGTCTTCAGTTTCAAGGTCTCCACTTTGCAGAATTCCCCACACTGCCCAAAAGAGTTGAACAGTCGCCCTCCATCTAATAATTGCATTGTAAAAGTTTCGTACTTCTTCATCTATTGTGATACTTGAGTTACCTCTTAAATGCGAAACGTAAGAATAAATGAAATTTAGCATTTGTTCCTTGGTTGGAAAAGCATCCTTGTTACAGGCATAAGGTTCTGGGCAGTTGTAGTCATGCATCCATTCGCTTAAATGGTTTGCCAAATCATATGCAGCAGGGTTGGCTCCCGCATATTCAAAATCAATTACAACTAGTTTCGAATCTTGACTTTGATCCTGAATCGTAGGATGGATAATTTGGTCGAGCGAAACGTTGGATTCTAATGGAAACAGAGAAGTAGACGATGAACTTTTACGAACCAAGGGAATTGGTTTTTCTGGTTTAATAACTGGTGACGTGAATAAAAGGTTTCCATATTGAGCATCATTGTGACAAAAAACTAATTTATCCTTGACCTGATCCTCACCTTCTTCGAAAAGATAATCATGATATCTTTGAATCAAACTTTTGAATGAGGACCAATTGGCGCATAATAAATAGCGCTTAATGTTAGCGTCGTCGTTTACCCATAGGGGATGCTTAGCTTCTAATGATTCTATCCATTTGAAAAGCTTTGACCAACAGACTGGCCCTGCCGCTCTCTCGGAACTCAAAAGTGGCACACCTTTATGCAATTCTTTCATTCTACGGGCAATTCTCTGAGATGTCTTCCAATCTCTAATGTCGTTTTTACCCAGAGTTTGAGCATTCTCTAAAAATTGTTCGAACCTTCCGTTTTGGAAGCATCCATAGAGCGATGGACCAATATGACGTACTGATAGTCTAGCCAACACTTCTAACTCATAGTCTCTGTCAATGATGCTATCATTATTGCGCCCGAAAACTCTTAACAACAAGGATGGCATATTATCGTATTGCACTTTATAAATCACATTTGTCATAGCTCCTGTAATTTTTGACAGCTTAAGCAGTTTCTTATCCAGAGGAGAGACATCTTTGCAACCCTTAACATACCACTTAGGAATTTTCAAACTCTGGATTGTGTTAAGTATATCTTCCTTAAAATAATCGTCTGGCAATGTGCTATCAAGGGTTACCTTGACCATTGGCACTTCAATGATCTCACTGGGAGTGTGCGGATTAACTGTAAAACTTTCGCTTCTGTCAGATCTTTGGCTGGCAGAACCAGATACGTTAGAATCGTCTTCTATAGCACTCCCAGGCCTTAAGGAACCCGACGGGCTATCAATGATGATCTTGTCCTCACCAGTCGAGGCATCTGAGTAGACGCTTATGCTGCGAACGAGTCTCTGGGACGATCTTCTTCTAGTTAAAGAATACTTCCTAGGTTTACTATTGGAACGCGAATGCGACTCAGAAGGTGTTTTCGATCTCCCAACAGAGTAAGAGCTTCTGCGAGAGTTACTTCTTGATGCTCGTGACTCGGACATGACCTTTATAACAGTACCTAAATAAATGGAATAAGCAATTTGGCACAAACAAATTCAATATACTTTGCCACTTGTTTGTTTTATACATGTATTCACATATCTTCTTAAAGGCTCGATCTTTTAATTGATATTTTTCATTTCCATGTGAAAAATTAAAGACTTGTTGAACAGAAAAAGATCTTAATATTTTCAGATTTCAATTTCTTGAGAGAGAAAGAAGCCATCTATGGAGTCGATAGCCGCTAATTATTCTTCAAGTGGAAGTGAGAGTGAGAGCGAGAGTGAGAGAGACTCTGAACAAGAATCCGCATTAGAAAACAGGAGTTTATTACCGCGTTTACCTAATGCTATCATCGAGAAGTATCACATAGGACCTGATTGCACTATGAAGAGCGTAAATGCTGGCACCAAATTTTGGTCTACTTTCATATATCTTGAATGGAGGCCTAGTAGGGTGGAACGGAGTGTTTTAAGTAACATGCTTATGGAATTCAACAGCAAATGTCAAAAAACAAATCTATCGGTGCATCATGATTTAGTTTTCAAGCCGCTATTTTTAAGTTCATTGGGGTCCCCGCTGCCTCTGCATATATCATTATCACAAAGCATAACATTCGCAAGTGAGCAGGAAAGAGACACGCTACACAGAAATTTGTTGCGGAACGTTACAGAATCAGATAACTGCCACCCTTTCCGTATAACATTTGAGTCTTTCTATCAAATACTAGCGTCTCCCAGAAGCAATGCCCTCTTCTTGACCCTCCCCGTGTCTTCAAAACTTAGAAAGAAGCAGTTCAGTGACTTATGCTGCGTGATAAGAGATTCTTTCAAAGAGACTTTTCCCAAGATCACGGAGAAAGAACTACAAGATATTTCAATTAAACCGGAGTTTACACATATGTCATTCGCACAGGCTCTTAACGTACAGAAACGTACAATGGATTATTTGGCACTACTCCAGATGGAGTTGCCCATGACTAATAAGCATGCGACGTTTGAGTTTCCCATATCGAGTCTTAAGTTTGATAAGAACCGACAAGTTTTGAGCATACCACTAAAAAGATAATACTTTTTAAAAATGGAGTGCGAGATTGGAGATCGCTGAAATAGGAAGAAGGGTATCAACTTTATTAACCTAGCACATTCAAGTCCAGATACGCAGCCCCTTGTATGTTCTTGAGGGTAGCCATGCCTTGTATTCACATGTCACGTGCAAACAGTGATCTCAAAGTGAACAAATCGGGATACCTACAAATTTGTTTGTATATCCTAAAAGGGCAAAACGTAAATAAGTCAACAATATAAGGCAAACTAATTAACTAAATGTCAAATTGTTACGGAGATATTCAGACCTTATTAGTATAAACACTGTATAGAACATCTCGAGCTTTCTCATCCAAAGAAATAATTCAATATTGGATCAGTCCTCAGCAACATTCAAGCAAGATTATAGCTATTGAACAATTCAGTTATAAATATAAGGTTTACCTAGGAAAAGCAGCGGAGAAGGTCAAAAAAAACTGCGAATAGCCTTGTTGTTTACTCTGTTTTCAGAAGTTTTTGAAGAATGGAATCAGCTACCAACACTTGGCACATCAATCCTTCTGATTTATTGAAACCTAACAATGGTGATGATATGTATGGCGTTAACGGTTTAGTCGGCATAAATTTTAATGAGAACAACGACCTTGGGCTTCCATCGCAAGGCATGGATTTGTTTAGCGCCAATTACGATGATGTCGATAATATTTTGACTCAGGAACTCAAAGACCTGGATATTCCTCTAATTCCTCAGGCAGCCGACATGAATAATTACTCTTCAGGTAAAAATATCATCAACCAAATGGCTATCGATGAGCCCTATGAGATACCCAAATTTCCATCAATGAGCGGACATAAAAGGGGACCAAGTGGGACTGCAATATTCGGATTCTCTAATCACACCAAAACATTAAGTATAACAAATTTCAACAGGCAAAATTATGAAACCTCTGAGAACGCCGAATTCCCTATAGATTTTAATAGATGGGAAAAAGATTCCAAGGCATCGAATACCTCCATAGCAACAGACAATGCTCTAGGTCATGTGCTCATGAAACAACAGGAAGAGCTCAGAATAGCTTTAGAAAGGCAACAAGAGGTCAATCGAAAGCTTGAACAGCAGTTACAAGAGAATAAGATACAACAAGAACGTTTGCAAAGGGTTTTGAACGAACAAGAAGCAGTCGCACATCAATTGGTATCTGATAGTGTATCTCCCCAACCTAATACAACTCCTATACCTAAAAGCTCCAGTAAACCAAATAGGAACGAATTGATTATAACATCAAATTGCAACAATGGTAGTTACCAATTTCCTCCTCCCTCAATGATATCGCCGCCTATATCAAATACATCTATTAATGGATCACCTTCAAGGAGATCTCATAGGGGCAGACCTAAAGTGGCAGCTGATCTAGATATGCAATTTCCAAGGTACGAAATTCCTTCCAGTTCGAGTGTAAACGAAGATAGTAGAACAGCAGATGCTTGCAACATGAAAAACGAATATGCAAATCCATTTTGTGTTGGCAAGCATCATAAGTCACCTTTACACAAAAAGAAAGAATCAACCGTATCTACAGTTTCAACCATAGTTCACGAGGAAAATGAAAGCAGCGATAATGAGGGGCTGATAGGCCTTGGAATCCACTCAATGAGCAGAAGAGCATCCAAAGATGCAGATAATTACTCTTTACGAGCACCACCGGTGGATATACTGCCCGCAATTCCTGGCTCAACCAATAACACACCCGCTAAAAATTCACTTCTCCCGCAAAAACACACCTTTCAGCATACGCCGGTCAAAACTCAACACAACCATCACCAGGAGTACTCTACTCACGATAAGCTTTTCAAGGACAACATTGAGACCCCTCAACTAAAGCCTCCACCCATAACGATTGTTTCTAATAGAAAATCAAGCTGCATAGATTTTGAAGAAAATGATGAAATGCACCTAGATGATGATGAAGACCACCACAATCACGCCGTAGGCGAAGAGCCAGAAAGTAGATTTATCATTGCGAAGACTCCTTCACCTGTTCTGAAATCTCAAGGAAAATTTGAAGGCGAATCTCCCCATTTTGATGTAAACGGAAATACAAATGGAAGTCCCGTGAAGATTACCAGAAAACCAACAACACTTCCTCGTGGATCTATTGATAAATACGTAAAAGAGCTACCGAACAAACTCTTTGAATGCATGTATCCGGGATGCCACAAGATTTTCAAAAGACGTTATAATATTCGGTCTCATATCCAAACACATCTAGAGGACAGGCCCTATGTTTGCGACTTTGAAGGGTGCAATAAAGCATTTGTTAGAAATCACGATCTTGTAAGACACAAAAAATCGCATGCAGAGAAAACATACGCTTGTCCTTGTGGAAAAAAATTCAATAGAGAAGATGCGCTAATTGTCCACAGGAGTAGGATGATATGCCCAGGAGGTAAAAAATACGAAAATATAGTAATAAAGAAGTCTCCAAGAAGGCGCGGAAGACCCAAGAAAGATGAGTATGGAAGTGAATCGAGTAGCCCTGTAAAGGATTCCTTTGCAAGGGATAATGACGGGTACCTGATGTACAAGATGGAAGAACAATTGAGAAATGAAATGGAGAAATACGGGTTGCTCCGACCACAAAATGGCGAAATTTCTAAGCATTCCCATGGACACAGTGATACCGACTCATCTCTACCGCCTCACAACGAATGCTTGAAGCACGATATATGTAGATGATAAGATACCAAGAATAACCATTTCTTGAATATATTTAAATAACACCCGGTTACTTCACAATTAGATGAAGTAGGCAAGTATATAAAATTCAGGACCAAGAAAATTATATTAGGATATTGAAAACTAACAGTGCCTTCTGTAATTAATATGAATGCCTCTGCCTCACAGATAAACTCACAAAATATGCTCACAAAGAATTTTTAGTTTTTTGATGTCTTTTTTGCCCTTTTGAGTTAGTTTCAAGAAACATAACTCAAAAATCAAAAAGCTTGTAATTGCTCTTTTAGATATTCGATGACATTGCTTGCCAGTCATTCTATAAATTTAAATGTACTTTTTTCGAACTTTTAATGTTAAAGCTACAATTTCAGAAAAATCATGCCTTTCTGAAACCCGATTGAGAAATTACAGACTAGATTACCGTTTCAAACACTCTCTTTCTGGCGGATTTTTCTTTTTCTTTTCTTTGGTCGTATTCGTCTACAAACTCAAATTTGTGCTTCAAATCCCATTGCTGTTTGATGAACTTTAAGCCCTCTACATTGAATCCGAGGTCATCCACATTTGCCTTCAGAGCACTCCTTAATTCTTCTTTTACCTTAGTTATCCGTATTTTTAGAGCTTCATTCTTTTGAGCCACAAGTTCTTTATGATTTGATTTTATAACAAAATAAAGGATTTTACAAACCAGTGCCAGATTACTATGGAGCAGTGTTTTGTTGTCCATAACTTTATCAAAAAAGATCAAAAAATTAAGAACGTACGAAAATGGAAGCACTAGCAATGCATCTTCAAGTTGCGATGCTTTGATTTTAGTGAGAACATCCATAATATATTGCTCTGGTGTCCTGTTAAGAGCTACTAGAATCGCATTATCCAGCGGCTTACTTGGCTTCGAAGAAATCTTTTTTCTATTCCACAGTTGCAGATCTTTTTCGAACGCCTCTCGTTGCTGTATTTCTGATATTCCAAGATCTAATGCCTCCATCAAACGTTCACCAGCTTTTAAAGAGTCTATTGTTAAGTTTCGAACGTCTGTTGCCTCTGAATTTTCAGCACCTTCGTTATCTTTCTTGAAGACATCATCACCGGACCCATCTTCTAACGAAGTAAGTAGAGTCTTTTCATACTGCTCTTCTGATTCTTTCTCTCTCTCCTCTTCCAAAAATACCTGGTCCTCAGTCTCCTCCCAGACTCGGATGCTATGGTCGTGAGACACAGAAACCACATATTGACCGTCGTTTGAAATTGCTAGCGCCCAAACTTCACTTTGGTGTGCGGACAATTTTTGGATACATTCAAACTTATCACCATCCCAATATTTGACCTGCCCATCTTTTGAACAACTAAAAAAATTATGTGATTCTGGTAAGAATTTCACACTCATGATAGAATCTTGGTGGGCGAAAAGCGATTTGTGACAATCACCAAAGTCCAACCCCCAAACTTTGATGTTTTTATCTGCTGATGAGGTGATGATCAGTTTTGAGTCAAATGATATATCAATGGACAAAACTGGCAATTTGTGACCATACAAGCTTAAGAAGAACTTCATGGTATCAAAGAAAAAAACTTTGACGGTGTTATCTAATAGGGAAACTGCTAAATATTTGTTTTCGGGAGACAGTCTAACACTTAGTATATCATCGTTCAGTTCCAAAGTAGTATCGTGAGACAGTTGTAGAACAGGCACAAACTTGTTCACAGTGCCAGGAACTAGACTTTGCTCAACGTCAAACCCCCAGAATTTGACTGACTTGTCTGCAGAACCGGTAACTAGTCGTTTTCCGTCATTTGAAATATCCAAGGACCATATTGCGGCGTCATGCGCATTTTGCTGTCTGTCTATCAATGTTGATGAAGCCAAATCGAAAAGCTGGATCTCCCCCTCTCTTGTACCGACAATTACCAAAACTCCACCAGGCAAAAACTTACAACACAAAGCGTAACCACATTCAAATGTTCTTATACAGAGTTTGGTTTTTATGTTCCAAATTTTGAGCTCACCATTCGATGCAGTGGCCAGCAAACTATTATCACTGCTAATATCTGTAGCACGAATATCTGTTCTATGTCCTTGAAGATCGATATCGTATAGTCTACTTGGGGCCGGTAGACTAGGTTCTTTCTTTTCATAAGGAATGGAATAGTACTCAACTGTATTACCTGACGTCGTTACGACAATTTCTAGTTTAGATGATGTAGCGTGCGTCCAGGATGCAGATTTAATTTTGAACATGGATCTTATGACTTGAAATGAATGCATTATTATAGAAACATAAGTTGACTTTATATTGTCTTGAATCTCTTCGTTCGACATACCTTTGTCTTTCAACCGCTTCTCTCGCTTCCTCAATGCTTTGGAAATTTCTTCTTCCTTCCTGATTCTGAATATCTCCACTGTTTTATCGGCATTCTGAACGTAAAAGAACTTGACACCATCAAAAGTGGTTACAAACTTAACAGATATACCACGTTGCTTGCTCTGTTTTTCGAAAGTTCCCTTCTCGACCAGTTTAGACCCTGCAGCATGGTTCAAGTCCAACTGCCATATTTTGCTTTGCGAATCCGCACTGGTAGTTATTACAAGGTCAGCGGAGACACCGAGTGACCAACATTGTCCGGTATGAGCAATATGTGTTTCAATACACTGCTGTGTTTTCAAATCCCAAATTTTAATCAAACCGTCAATAGAAGTACTTATGAGCCAGTTATCGTCGTCGAGCCATATTCCAGAAATTGCATCTCTGTGGGAGCGTAGTTTATATAGACCAACTTCGCCTATTAAATCCCACATTATAATATCAGAATCTCTAGAACCCGAAACCATTCTAGTACCAGTAGAGTCAAATTTCAAAACAGTTATAGCGGATTTGTGTCCACTTAAGGACAGAAGCACCGTTTTTGACAATAAATCCCAAACCTTGATGACACCGTCAGCGTACCCTGCGGCCAACAAATTTGTGTCGGAATGGTACTCAAAATAAGTCGTTTCTGCTGGTTTGGTTGATTTTGCATCTCCAGAGCCTGGTGGAAGTCCATCAGAAAGAGTCGCAACCTTCTCTGCCGTTTTGATATCCCACATGTTGATATTTTCCAATGCACCGGTAACGACTTGTCCAGCGCTGTTGCTTTTACGGTTAGCCGGTGGAATCCAAACGCAATTGGCGTCTGAAGCAATAATACCAAACGCGCTCGCTTGCTCAAAACGCTGATATGATTTAACCATGGTGTTACTGAGTGTGTCCTTCTTTCTCAGTAAAAGCCTTTGACAGACAAGGTGCGATGAGCTTGATGATCTTTTCAATATGCAAAATTTTTCGTAATGAGAAAAATTACAAGTCACGTGGGTGGTAAAATTACAATATGCATACATACATAAGCTCTAAAAAATTATTCGGGAGTAATAGATGAGGAATAACGAGGTTCTTCAGTCATTTTGAGTGGGATGTTGACTTTCCGGATGCGATTGCCGATGTGTTGCTGGAATTTTTGGCTGAAACGGCCTTTTCGGAATTTATTGCTTGCATTTTCTGATTATAAGTTTGGGTCGGATTCCATTTCCTCGTACTTCTAATTTCATCCGCCGAATATCCAGGGATCCTAATGTTCCAATTTCTCTCAAGGTGCAGCTGAATATCCCTTGTTTCTAAATTATCTGATTTTCTGTGCTTAGCCAACCTGCAGGCAAAACCAGTAACGTTGCTAACGAAGTCGTCAGCCAAGTCTAAAAGTAGCTCTTCAACGTCACCATCAATGACCGTTTCACCGTCTCCCTCATCGATACCCACACTCTTAACTAACTCTCTAAGTTTTCTCTTGGACATAACTCTTTCAGTGTCAACCTCATATGGCGGTAGCTTTGTCATTATCGGGGTATTCAATGCAGTGGCATTCATTGCAGACCCACCAGTAAGACTTGGCCTATTAGTCTTGTACGTCACTGGAGCTGGAACTTTCGCATTGACAGTTTCAGAAATTGGGACAAAAGGGTCAGATTGCTTGAATATGGTGGATTTATTTGATCCATTATTAGATACCATCGACGCAGCAGCATTAACGTTGGTAACCTGAGACTGTGATTTAGAAGCCAGGTTGCCAGAACTGGACTGAGATCGCTGAACGTTTTGCTGGGGAAGGTTTTGGGTTGTGACGTTGCTTGGTGTACCTTGCTGCACCTTCGCAATGGCTGGCGAGCTAACAATTTTTGGCGTACCCACAATTCCGTTTTCTCCGCCAGTATTGGAAGAAATATTAGGTACTTGTGCTTGCTGCTGCTGCTGTTGCTGCAGCTGTTGTTGCTGCACTTGTTGTTGCGGTTGTTGTTGTTGTTGTTGTTGCTGCTGCTGCTGTTGTTGCTGTTGTTGAGCCAGTCGCTGCTGCTGTGTACTTCGTTGTAACAATCTATGCAAATCAGGGTTGTTCCTGGCGCATTCCACGTAAAACTTTTTTTTACGATTCTGAAATTCTGTATGTTGCACAGTGTACTCCATGCGCAGCATCTTGAGATTATTTGTCAATTCAGCTTTTTTATCATCCAACTGCTTCTTTGCTGGATCATCGGTTTGTTTTTTGATTTCTTGAGTCAGCCTTTCGATATGTTGCTGTAAATAAGCGGCCTTGTCCCTGATATTACTTAATTTCGTCTGAAAACTCTGAGACAATGCATCGTGCTGCTGATTTTGCTCTGGAGTTAAAACTTGCCTTATAAAATTGGCTAGTTGATTTCCACTTGGTCTGTTCTGTTGACTTACGTTACCACCAGCACTCCCAGGATTCTGAACAACTGGAACACCAGCAGAAGTAGCAGATGATGGGGGTGAACCACTGGCAGCAGCGGCAGCACTATTTCGGTTCTGATTGTAATTCTGGGCAGCTTGCTGAATCTGTCTGTTGAAGTTTTCGCAATAAGCCCTCAATCTCGAAGCATTCATGAGTAATTCCCTCCCTTTTGGAGTATTTTCTCCCACATTCTTCGCCTCGGCGACCAAAGCTTTATACTTCTCCGTCAGCTCTAGCAACTTTTGTTTTTGTTGATTACCTAACAATTGTGAAGCATTACTCTGGGCATTGTTAACAGCATTGGTATTTCCTTGGAAGGACATTATCTGTAGTCTAATTTAGAAAATATTTGCCTTTTCAATCCCGTCCTCACTGTGAATTCTGGGTTCAACTACCAATAATTGGGGCTTTTCTCCCATATCTGATGAGTTATGGCGAAGGTTTTACAAACAGTAACGCTTTGGAAAATCCAAATTGCTCCGGGTAACATAAAAAGTTAAGGTATATTTGACATATAATTCGGACTTTACTCGTCATATGAGCTTCTTGTCCTGTAAATACTCGTAAAATTCGTCTATTATATACGGCCAGGGATCTGCTTCGTTGTAATCAGTCTTAATGGCACTTAATGAGGAGTATCGCTTGAAAAACTCAATCAACATTTGCCAACAGTCCTTAGAGATAAAAGATTTACGTTCTTCTTGCAAGAAACTTATCCACGTTGAGAGCAGAATATTATCTATATGTATTGGATATCTTGCTTGGAAAAATAACTTCCAATATTCCGTAGCTGTTTCTTCGTCAAGGTGACGCTTGTCAGGTTCCACTACCAAATCGAATGTATACTTGTAGATTCTAGTGAAGTAGCCCACATCATTTTCCAGCTTTGCATCCATATCCTCCAGTATGTGCCGAATTTGTAATAGGCTTGAGCATCTGTGCTCGTAACAATTATACAAGAAATTGCCCTTTGTAATTCCTTTCGATATATTGGTACAGCCCAAAAGCTTTGCTAAGCATATGGTCACAAGGTCATCAAGTGAATAGCCGAGGTCTTCTATGAGCCTTATCAGACCATCACTTTCAATCACTTCTCCGGACTCTGAGGCATATTTTGCATACAGAGTTATCAATTCCACCGAATATTCCTCTGGTAACACTTTATGATCTGCGGAGCCTTCAACAAAATGCCCAATCTCTGTATCATAGTAATCATTCAATGCGTAGTTAATACTCCAATGGTTTCTTTTCAAATATTCTCTAGCCTTATGCTCGTCACATTGAGTAAGCGACATGAACGCACTTATGGAATCATCGTTTTTGGGCTGTTCATATGAAGTAAAAGCACTTTTGTTAGTAGTGTGATAATATATCAACAAATCAAATACGATAACGTACCATGACTTGCAGCTCTACGTCTGCCCTGTTCAAATGTAGCTCGATTTACCTCTCGGGGGGGCCTTTGAAATGATCTATATACGGGCGACGCGATTTATATGAATATTTTTGTACTCAAAAGTACCCAAAAGATCTTCGCCAATACAAGCCATCAAAGCCAACAAAGAGTGGAACGAGAATGCAATTATGTCACAATACTACCCAGATGAACCGAGTGTTCTATTGAAAAATGTTCGTGATGTTGGATTACAATTGCATCCGGGAAGCGAAGATGAGCTAGAGTCATTACTTACATGGTTAAACCCCAATGAAATCGAGAGTAATCATCAAATGAGGCCTCCAGCTCTAAGACTAAAAAATGTTATTAAGGTACTTGTCAACCAAACTTTCAACAACAGTTTTAGTAAAGATGGAAGATTAGATGGTGTCAGTGATCTGGAAAAAGAATTCTTTGTATTACTACGGCAATACTATATCTACGGAGTCAGATTGAGTTTTTTCTCCAAGTTTGATAGCATCCGCACGTTCAAAGATATCCAAAAGCTAGAAATGTACTATCAGTTCCCATTGAAGCATATATATTTTTTTCAAAACAATACGAACGAGTGGATAATTGAACGAGACGGATTAAGGCATTACTTACTTAATAAAAATGTTAAATTCAGAGAGCATTTAAAGCAAAGACTGCGAGAGCTCATTATGTCAGATGATTTTGATTTGGTTTGGGACATTCTACTGTGGCTAAACCAGGCCCAAAGCACTTCGTACTCAAAGGATGTACTTCTCGATCTCATTTTATTAAAAATATCTGATTTCTGCGAGACAAACATGACAAATGTTTATGATAGACGCTTTTTGGTTATGGAGACCTTTAATAGCTTTATCTTAAAATACTGGAACAATTTTGCACAATTTCTAGGCTGTCCTGAAGATGATCACGGTTTAACTACGATAATATATAACTGTTTTGAAAAGCAGTTTATCAGAGTACGAATAAGGGAAATTTTCAATATTTTCATTCACAACTATCCGGATTCGAAACCAACGATTTTGGAAATGAAAAAAACAATGGTAAACACGGATGATTTCAAATCCCTTGTCATCCAGTTTCTATCTTTGTTTGAGAGGAAAATTTTGAATCCCAGCGTCACAACAGTGGCAGCATTACTTGCATATGTGAAGGCAATTAAAGCGTTCTTACAGTTGGATCCTTCTGGTAAGTATTTGAACTCTGTTACTTCGTTTGTGAAATCACATTTCCAAGAGCGAGATGATTTAGTAATTGTTCTGCTATATGCAATTTTAGATCTCAAGTTTGAGGAAATAAATGAAACTACGAATATTCTAACAGACAAAGAAGGATTAAGGCAACTGGCGGCAGAATTAAGAGATCCGGATTTTAGTATCGAAAAGCTATCTTCCCGTGCACCAAGTAGTCAGCGAAGTATGCGCCAAGTACATGCAACATTTCCAAATACCAAGGGGGATACGGACGGTTTAATCTGTCAGGAAATCACCAAGAGCTTTCAGAATTGGCGACCAGAACCAACCGACTCTCTCCCCCAAAACCATTCGAAAGGTCATAGGAGTCTCTTGGATATTTTAATGACAATGTTTGAATCAAGAGAGTACTTTGTCTCAGAGTTTTTAAAATTATTGAGAAAACAGCTTCTAACGTTAAAATTTTACAAATTGAACCGTAATTGGTCCAAATGTCTCAAGTTGATGAAAGAAAAACTGAAAAATAAAAATATTCAGCTCTCAAGCAACGAGCCCTGTCACAATGAAGAAGCACCGCACAGTAATAACATGGATGTAATGCTATGGGATATCAAACGTAGCGAGGAATTGTGCAGAAAGATGCATCAGGTAGCGGGTTTACACACCCAGATTTTTCCTAAATTTATTTCATTTCTATACTGGAATCGGAAACTTGACTATAAAAATGATCCAAACATCGAGTTCAAATTATCGACAAATCTCTCCAGTGAGCTAGAGAAATATATCAACGTTTATAAAGAGTTGCAGCCTGGGAGGTCTTTGCATCTTTGTAAAGACCAAGGAATAGTTGATTTAGAGTTGAATTTCAAAGACGGCCGCGTGATTAAATGTGAAGCCACCCTTGAACAATGCACGACAATTGAGCAGTTCCATACTTCTGATGACCATAAATGTGTTAAACTGACTTTGGAAGACATAAGCTCTCGCTTGGCGATACAGCCAGAGAGGGCTCAAACTATTTTGAAATTTTGGATTGATAGGGATGTCTTGTATAAAAGCGGCGATTTCTATAGGTCTATAGATGACCGGGAAGCCGATTAATCGAGCTCAATCACCTCGCTTAAACAGAGGTAGATGTAAGGTTAGCATGGATCGTTCTGCTCGCGTGCATACATATTTAGTCTACATAAAGTCACAATCCGTAGAGACTAACGACGATCTAAAGCCTGGAGTAGGTAGACTAACATACAGTATAAATGTCATTTTGACTAATACGAGATGATGGTGCCTGATTGCTAGCATACTCACTTGAAGCGGGCGTAAGAATATGCACTAAATTTCATCCTTGAATAGCTTCCAAATATACCTTCCGAAAAAGGGTCCGTCGTTGGGAGTCAAGGAATTTTGTGCTTTCAACTTCTCGTAATCAAATTGACTGTTTGTGGGTAATTTATCTTTGTTTGCTTCCAATAGAGCTTGTGAAGCTTCAGTGGTGAACTCTGGATGTCCTTGGAAACTAATCAAGTTTTTAGGCTTGTAGAATCCCTGTCTCTCACACAATGGAGAAGAGCCCCAGTTCAAATAGCCTTGAGGAGTTTCGCGCACAATATCATAATGCATTTCGGACAAATTGAGTGCGGGACTGCTTCCGCCGAAAAGGTCTATTCCTACCTCATTTAAAGTGACAGGAGTGATACCTATTTCCAAGCCACGAGGGTTTCTGGAGACTTTGCAGTCCAATGCGGACGCTATCATTTGATGACCGAAACAGACACCTGCAATTGGAGGGTATCCCTCTTCAACCAATATTGTCCTAAGAAACACTCTGAACTCGTTGATCCATGGAGTCGTAGTGTCGAACGAGTCGTACCGGGAGCCAGTGATGTAAATTCCCACGTAGCCATTTTCTCTTTTAATTTCACCGTGATAGGGAAACTTTCGGTGATAAATGTCGAAGACTTTATATTCGATATCATGATTAGAGTCGTTCTCCAATCGTCTGCCCTCTTCAATGAGCTTTATGGCCATCTCACCAAAGCTCTTCCAAGGCTTGTTCCATTCGGCTGGGTGATCTGTATGCAAGATTGCAATCTTCGGGATCATTTAAATTGATTGATTTGAGACAAATCTCTTCTGTGTATACTTCTTGCGTAAGGCGGCAGGTACTTACTTCAGGCTAGGCGCCCTCATTTCGAGCGGTGACTCGATCCTATTTGGTCCACATTTTCCTTTATAGACACTGGGCGAGTTTATCCGTAGAGATAAGCGATACGATCTGCAATTCAACTGGAAGATCTTGTAGCACGTGACACAAAGGGTTCGAAGCAAATCTTAGCCGCAGAGGAATGCTAGCAGAAGGATTACAATTATGTTTCGAAAATTACCCCGTCAGGAAATGAGTTGGCCAAATATATGATGCTCCCAGAAGCCGCGCACGCTCGCTATTTGGTCCAAGAGGGCGGCGTCGCAAAGCGGGGCTTTTAGGTAGAAACATTCAAAGGAGAAGGAAATTCTGCTGTGATACGCGCTCACCACCATTATGAGGTGTTTGAAAAACCCTGATACGGCGAGGCCTATAGGCTCGAAGCTTTGCAGCAGAAGCTTTGGGAAATACATCTTTGGACTGGTCAAACGAAAGGGCGCGCCCCGCAAACGTCATAATATTCAACCCAGCATCTCGAACGGTTATAGGAGCGATAACTAGGAGCGGAGCACGCTAAAATTCCTAGTTTATCCGCTATTGTGCCGAAAACGTTAGCTGAAGTCCCGTTTTGCTCAATTGAGGTTGGACAAGAGCAGGGCCATGGAATGCCATCCGCCACACTGGATGAAAAAACCACGCGCCTTGTAACGGAAATGCACAAGATGGCCACTCTACATCTCTACAACAAGTACCCGCGAATTCAATTTCCGCCACCACTACCCCAAGCTCAACCGCAACCTGTTATGACAAATGGCCGCAGAGGCACGTTATGCTTCCTCCGGCAGGGTTGTAATGAGGTAGCAACAGGTCGTGGCACACGTGTTCCTGATTGTTAGGGGAGCTAGATGTTGAAGACTTGCTCCAACTGCGGGAACATTGTGCAGTGTAGGGTGCGCGAAGACTTACTGCTGGCCTAGAGGCCTGTTTGTCCAATTTCGGGAAGAACTTCAATGCACCGAAAAACACCCTGCTCCCGTACTGAGCGTGGCATTCGATGGCCAGTGGCAGGGATTATAGCGTCGCAACATTCGTCCCGAGACCCTGTGTTCTTGAGTGCACCGCAAGCCGCTAGTGAACTCTAAATTTACGTAGCCTGCGTAGCTGAGTGGATGTGCTACTATTTGCTCTTAGCCAGAGCCTAAAGTAGATCATTATCCTTAGAAACGGAAGGGCGTTTTCTCGCTGACGAGAGCATCAACGCCTGCGCCTTCAAAGTGTTTTTTTTTTCAGTCGCGTTAATTTCCCCTTTTATTCCCAACGGCAAAGTAACTGAAATATATAAAAGCATTATGTTCGCAGCGGCGCGGTCTTGCCCAAGATGAATAAGCAGGTAAGTAAGCAGATAGTTGTAAATGAGGTTTCTGTCGGCTGCTTTAGCATGTACTGCTATTATCACACATACACAGGCTGCTATAATTGAAGAGGTAGACCATGAGGATGCAAAACAAGGCTACTTGAGTATGGGGTTTGACAAGTTGCACGGTGAAACTTATGAAACCGCGACTAAAGGAAGAAAAATCATTGAGCGATTTGCTAAAAGAGAGGATGGCTCCGTAGAGATGGAATTGGACAATAGAAACACGTTTTACTCTTCTACTTTGGATATTGGCACCCCAGAGCAAAAAGTTGTCGTCTTGGTGGACACAGGATCCTCTGATTTGTGGGTTATGGGTAGCTCCAACCCATATTGTGCATCTACTGGTAACAGCGAAGATAGCGAGGATTCATTCATCTCAACGTCAATTGGTAGCGGAGCTTCGGCGACAGGATCGGGCTCCTCCGCTAGTGCAACCATCGATTGTCAGAAGTATGGAACTTTCGACGCAGCAGACTCTTCCAGTTTCAGCCAAAACAGCACAAGTTTTTTCGTATCTTATGCCGACTCTAGTGCTGCATCCGGTCCATGGGGTACTGACACAATTACTTTTGATGGCGTTACGTTGAACAACACAAGCATCGGTGTCGCAAATATCAGTAACTCCACTATCGGTGTCTTTGGTATAGGTATGACCGTCACAGAAAGCACTTATTCTGGAGTTGGCCTTCTTACAAGCGGTGCCACCCCCTACCAGTACGAAAACGTTCCCGCTGCTATGGTGAGTCAAGGTTTGATTCACAAAAATGCATACTCCCTTTTCCTGAACGATGCAGATGCTGATTCTGGTAGCATATTATTCGGTGCTGTCGATCACAGTAAATATTCCGGTCAACTATACACTTTGCCCATTTTGAAGATGTATAAGTTACGTTCTCAGAGTGTAGCGTTGGGGTTCGATGTGACTGTACAGGGTGTTGGATTGACGAATGGTACAGATTCAGTAACTGTTACCACGACTCAGTTCCCTGCATTACTCGACTCGGGTACTACTTTGATGTACCTACCTGTCTTATTGTCAGATTTGATCGCTCAAGAAATTGGTGCCTCTTATTCATCCAGACTAGGATACTATATTTTGGACTGTCCAAGTGATGACGATCCAACCCAGATCGTTTTCGATTTTGGCGGATTTGAAATAAAGACCAACTTAACGAACTATATCTTATCCCCAAGCAGCCGTTCCACAGTTTGCTACCTGGGTATCGTGCCTATAACAAGTGTTTACGGTATATTTGGCGACGCCTTTTTGGTCGATGCTTACGTTGTTTACGATCTGGAGAACCTAGAAATTTCAATGGCTCAAGCAAATTTCAAAGGCGGCAGCGAAGACATTGATGTTATCACGAGTGACGTTCCTAGTGCTACCCCTGCACCAGGTTATTCAAGCACCTGGTCTACTGCCGCCTCTATTACATCGGGTGGTAACATTTTTACTCTTAGCTCCGCAGCAAATTCAGGTAGCGGTACATTATCGAGAGGTACGCAAACTGCCTCTACGGCTGGCTCTTCCCGTGCTTCTGCTCTCCTACAGGCCAGTACTAGTATCGGTTCTGGTACTGCAAGCATTTCCTCTACTGGTGCTAGCAGCTCCAACAAGAAAAATTTCGGTGAGAAAACTGAACCCACCTCTTTGTTCTTTTTGATCTCTTCCCTTCTTTGTTCTTTTTTTCTTTGAATTGAGATAAAGCACAAACATATGCGGCTAATACCAAATCACACATAGTGAAGATGGTGGGAATATACCCCTCTGGCCTAACGCTCGGCTGAATTTCTTGTCTTTTGGTTGGAGGTCAGCGAACCATGATCACACGCATTTTTGGCAACATTCACTTGTACCCTAATATAAAATCTGATTGTTTAGTTAGTTATACGTACACAAAATCATAACTGGCTTCATATCCCTCCAAATACTGGCCTGACTTGTCTTTTGTCACTTTCAAGAAACATGGACTTGCTCACGTGACTGATTGTGTTTTTCTTGTATGGGACGCACAGATGACAAGACGCTGCGGAAGTTGAGAATGGGCCAACATACCTGATCCTATTAGAAAGTGAGCAGGTCAAAAAGATCGAAATAGCTATACATAGATTCAAATTAATAGGCTTTTTTGGGCAAATATTTGAACAAGAACATCTAAGGTTGCAGATTCTTTTAGAAATCTTTTCAACATCAAAGGTGTCCCCTGGACTATGAGCGAAGGAAATGCAAGCCAGAACCATGAAGGTTCAAATGGATCTGCAAATCCCACACTCCCTTCTTCCGGTGACAGCACTAGCCCTCAGGATGGAAGACCACCATCAAGAAGCGTAACAGTTTCGATTCAGTATTCGTACTTGACACCGAACGGTCTGACTAATTTGGCATTCCCAAATGCAACCCCATTGCCCACTAACGTCCCAGGTGGGCCTGATCTGGCAGGTAACGTTGATCCCGATCCATCCACATTAGTCCGTCCGGATGGAGCGTTAGTTTTATCATTTAGCGATGTGCCTACAGCAACACCTCAAGAAAGGTTAGAATCTATAGTTTCCATTGCGGCCGAACTGGCTATGCGGAGATTCGGTGATTTGGTTTCGCAATCGAAGGGCATAACAAAAGAGCAATTTGAGAATTTGCCTGTCATCAATGTCCGGGATTTGCCTGATTATAATTCGGTCTGCAGTATATGTTATGAAAACTATGAGGACGAATCGACAAATATACTGAAAAGAGGTAGAGATGGCGATCTGGAAGGGAATTCCATCAAAAAGCAAAAGTCAGAGTCTCCAGCTATTAACATTGATAGGCAACAGGATAATGGGACAGATGGAGGTTCGGAGGCACATCCTTCGTCGTCTACTGACACTGCTACTCCGAATGAGGAAGAACCACCGACCTATAAGCACTGCCCCGTTAAATTACCCTGTGGTCACATATTTGGTAGAGAATGTTTATATAAATGGTCAAGACTGGAAAACAGCTGTCCTTTATGCCGAAAGCCGATTGTGGAACCAACGCCCGAAGAAAGAAGAGACACCAATGCTTCAGGAGCTAATTCTAGTGCTGAAGTATTTGAGAGAATCAGACAGCTAGTTTATAGCCCGCCAACACAAGAGCAATCGGGAGACAGTGAGCAATCGCAAACCCCAAATGACACAAATAGTACAGGGAGTAATCCACCCCAAGCCACAGAGGCACAGCCTTTCACATTTTCTAGATCTGGCATAGTTTTTTTAAGACCCAACCCTCACGAAGCGTCTGCTACGGCTGCAAACAATGAAGTAACTAGTGTCACTAGCCCTACACCTTCCAATAGTAATGTGAACGAGCATCATCCGACGGAAAATGACAATATTTCCACTCAAATGCAGAATGATAGCGCCAATTTACGTCCAGGTGCAAGAAGAATTCAGTGGATCCCAATACCGATAACCACAATCCGCATGGGAAATGAGAATAATGAGAACAATACATCTGAAAATGATAACAACCATGCCGCTCACGGAGAAAGATTAAGAGCCATACTGGATAGAGTATTTAGTGTAACTCATGCTGAAAATACTCTCAACCAGCATGTTACGCCCAGCACGAACACTGGGGATACTTCTCAAGGGACTGGCTCCAACGAATCTAACCCAGGCTCTACAAATGCATTGGCAAACTCCACACCTTTATCTACAGCTTCAGAAGCACCTCGTAGAAGATCATTTCTACAAAATATCCTTAGAATAACCAATCGATCGAGAAATCGTCCCAGCAGCGACACCACCCAGGCCAATGGTAATGAGGGTAGTGCAGCGCGTGCTCCTGCCCCCAATACATCCGCTAACATTAACGATATGTTTAGCACTGGGGTGGCCAGCTATAGAAACCCAGATGGGCATGTCTCCACGTTCAATGTAGACCATGGTCCCCTCCCAATTCCCCCACAAAACAATCGTTCCGGAAACTCTTCGAATTCTAATAATAATGATAATCAGAGGGCGTCAAACATGACTCGGCCACCTAATTCTGATTCCACCGAGGAGGATACTCACTAAATACCCTGCTTACTGGCCATTTGGAGAATAAGTTAGCTATGGTGAAATGATGCAGCTTTCTATCGACATCCTAAGCGATAAATATTTTAGTTTAGCAGTATTCAACTCTGTTATCAGACAATGATTTCCTTTTGGACTTTGTATATTTTTCATTTTTAACATGGTATGCAATTGAGTTTTTTGACTTCATGAAATATCGCTTTCGCTTATAGATCTTGTGCCAAATAATCTCAAAAAAGAATGAGTGAGTGAAGTACGCATTTGTAGTGAGGATTCTTACATACCCACCTGTATAGTTGCCTGAAACAATCAGAAGGCCAAAGGTATTCACAGCGGATACATCACAATTTGAAAATGCTGAGGTATCGTATGCCAGGGTATAGTGGCTACGGAGTCCAGTACTCTCCGTTCTTTGACAACCGATTGGCTGTTGTTTCAGGGTCTAATTTTGGTTTAGTTGGGAATGGGAAGCTGTTTATACTTGATATTGACGGTCAAGGTGTGATACGCGAATCAAATTCATTCTTAACCCAAGATTGTCTTTTTGACGTTGCGTGGAATGAATTACACGAAAATCAGGTGCTTGTTGCCCAAGGAGATGGCACGCTGCGACTGTTCGATACCAAGTTAGCTCAATACCCGATTGCAATTTTTAAGGAGCATCAAAAAGAGGTTTTCAGTTGTGGTTGGAATCTATTGGCTAAACAAACATTCGTAAGTAGCTCTTGGGATGGCTCTGTGAAAGTATGGTCCCCATTAAGAGACCAGAGTTTACTCACCTTACTACCGCGCCCTATAGAGAATACACAAATCGTAAATACAACTAGAAGCATTCCATTATCGAATCAAAAAGGTCACGAGGAAATAGCTAGGAACAAAAACTGCATATACCAGGCTCAATTCTCACCGCATGATCCCAATTTAGTGATGTGTTGTTCTGGTAATTCTTACACTACATTGTTTGATTTAAGACAGCCATCAAATACGGTGAATCAAAAGAATTTTTTGGCTCATTCGGGGCTAGAAGCGCTGACCTGTGATTTCAATAAATATAGACCCCATACAGTTGCGACAGGGGGTGTTGACAATATTATCCGCATATGGGATCTTCGCATGGTAGGCTCTCGTTCATCTCCAGCAGTATGTGTAAACGAAATCAATGGAGGTCATGAATTGGCCGTGAGAAAAGTTTCATGGTCACCTCACCACTCCAACGTGCTGCTTTCTACCTCTTACGACATGACTTGCTGCGTCTGGCAAGATTTAAGTAGCGACGGATTGAAAGCCACTGGAAGGACAAATAATATCGATCCCAATAAGGGTTGTAGATTTAAATTTGCACAACACACAGAATTTGTGTACGGTGCAGACTGGAGTTTGTGGGGCAAACCAGGGTATATTGCATCTACCGCGTGGGATGGCGATGTTTATATTTGGAATTCATTACCTTGAAAGTAAAGAAATTCATTTAATGAGTGCAGGTAGCTCTGCGAAAAGATCTTCTATATTCTAAAATTTTTCAAATTTTTAATTCCCCTTTAGAGTTCCAAGTAGCTAGCTTTTCTCTCTGAATATGATAGGCAGTTCTGATGTTCATAAATTCCTCGACAAATAGATCAACGTTTGGGTCATATTTAGCTTCTAGCTCCAAGCGACTACTTTGCTCCTCACTATTTTTAATCTGAATCTCAAGTTTCGCTTTTAATTGCGAATCGCTGTAGTTATCCTGGATTCTTTGATTAAGGTCTTGATACTGCTTGACATATTGAGATTCTAGAATTCGACATTCCTCAAGTTCGCCTTGTGTTACAGCTCGTTTGTCCTCTAGCAATTTAAAGTCTTTATGTAAAAGTTGCAATTCACGTTGCAATTCAATAATAGTGGCCTGAGTTTCCTTTTGAGGATGGAATCTTGTGACGTACATTGCTAATTGGTTGCGGTGCTTTGTAACTAATTCCAGTATTTCTTTGGATGATAAAAGATGAACCTTTTCCGGTAGTGGGAATTTCTCTTCATGGTTAATATTTGCGTCGTCGACACATTTCAGTGAGCTGAGATCGAAATCACTCATATTTTGTTTGAGTCAGATATCCTGATTGTTTGTCTATTACTGACCCTTTCTAACTTCTGTTCGTCAGATTTGTTTTCATTTACTCTCCGTGACCTGCAAGAAATTTAAGTATTCGCTCTCAAAAGGTGTGGAAATTTAGCTCAGTACATACAAATATTTGAAATCCTGAGTCTAAATGAGCGCCGTTAGAATTGCAGCCAAGGCTTTGCCGGCTGAAAGTGGTTTGATCATATTGCATGGTTTAGGAGATAATGCTGATGGTTTCCCCCGTTCGATAGCAAATGTTTTACGCAGTAATCCAACTTTTGCTCATACTAGTTTTATTCTACCCAATGCTCCAATCATTCCCGTTACAGTAGATAACGGTAGACTAATGCCAAGCTGGTTTGATATGAGCAATTTTGGCGTTCACCCTTCAGAAGTCGATACTGAAGGTTTTCTCAAATCTGTAGATGTTGTTGAAAAATTCGTGATGGAACATATTAATGCTGGAATTAAACCAGAAAAAATATTTGTTTGTGGCTTTTCACAAGGTGCGGCTCTAACTTTGGCCTCGGCTGCCACACTTCCTGTTAAGCTTGGAGGATTTGTAGCGTTTTCTGGATTCGTAACTATCCCTGAAAGTTTGAAGCAAATCAAAAAGGATAAGAACTTAGAAACACCTATATTCCATGGTCATGGTGATGCTGATCCCATCGTACCATTGGAGGGTGGTAAAATAGCCCTCAATTTTTACCGAAAACAATGTGGACTCAAAAATTTAGATTTCAAAATCTACAGAGGCATGGATCACACTATTTGCCCTGACGAAATGGACTACTTTGTGACATTTCTAAAAAATCTCATAAATTAAATCAAGGGCACGAATTTATATACCTATAGCAGTGTTTATATTTATAAATCGCTTGCTTCATGTATGTCAGTAATGTGATCTCTTTCCAGCCTCTTTGCGGTTCTATCACAAATTACGGGTACCAAAGGATAACCACGAGAAGCCAGCACACTCGACCAGTTACTTATGCTGGTCACTATAAGCAATAAAGTGTTCGGTGTCTCTTCTAGCTCTCTGTTTCAGTTTGTCGAAGAATCCGCTTGGCTTCGATCTGGAAATAGGCGCGGTGCCTCGGCGGCTGTAGTCTTCGGTCATCGCGGCCTCTTCTGAACACAAAAAGATGATTGTGTAGTATTCCAGATACATCATCCTCATAACGCACAGAACTGTAAGATGGCTGAAACAACTCTCTCTGAACAAAACAAACGAATGGCAATTCCTCCCCTGGGCGTTTTTATTTTCAGGTGACGTTTTTTATTGAAGCAAGACTATACACACAAGTTTTTTCTTCAGCTCAGAATCTCACACTGTGGTAGAAAAAGTCGCATCCCAGTACGTGAATGGCGCTATACTACTCGAATATTAAACAAGTAGGGAATGACGGCACTCGGTATAGCGTGGGATCGGAATATTCCTGATAGACTATAAGTCTGAACGCAACGTGGTCGAGGCCCGAAAATACCAAAACTGCTGCGTCAAAGGCACTGGCTCCAGTTTTATATTACTAAGCTGTCTTGCATAAAAAGAGCCAGAACCACGAAAGAGCGTACGCCAAACAAGTTGAGAAACCACGAGTCTAGTCTTGAAACGCACAGAAAGTTCAACTTATACCTCCGCATAATAACACATCGTGCTTAACTCATTGTGGGACATTCGATAGCGACCGTCAGAACTTGATGTATGTCCAGGCACGGCCCCCTGCCTCTGTGCCCTCGCCTCTGCTGCAGGTCGTTGTAAATTGAAAGCTTAGTTTGACTAAATATCTGGGTGCACGCGCCGGGTGACCCGCCGCTTAGTAGGTAAGTAAGTTATTCTTCACAAACCCTATCGATCCATTTTACAATGCGATCAACGATACTCAGACAAGATAGTTGAAATCAAGTGGCAACGTCGTGGTATCCAGAGTTTCAAGTAAAGAAATCTTCTGAATGTCGTTACCACTCAAGCCTTTGACCATTGACTCAAATAGTCGACAGCTAGATTCGAAGCAGAAGAAATTCAATGCTAATGTTGTCCGCGCCCTAGAACATTTCGATTCTGTAACAGAATGGGCAGACTATATTGCAAGTCTTGGTAAGCTGTTGAAGGCTCTTCAAAGCTGGTCCCCGCAGTTTCAAAATGTTAGGTACTACGTGCCTTCGCCATATCAGGTTAGTAGGAGGTTGACATCTTCTCTATCTCCAAATTTGCCAGCAGGTGTCCACCAAAAGACTTTGGAAGTATACACTTTTATATTTGAAAGGATAGGAGAAGAAACATTGGCCTCAGAGTGTAATATTTGGGCTCCAGGAATTTTGCCTTTGATGACTTACGCATCTATGTCTGTTAAATCTCACTTAATTGAGCTCTATGATAATTATTTGATACAGCTACCTTCTTCCACCTTAAAACTATTGATAAGGCCTTTGATTGCTAGTCTTTTTCCCGGTATTGACGATGAAAGCAGTGAGTTTCAACCTTTGGTAATGAAGCTAATTGAGAGTTTGAAGGAGAATCTAGCAGATGATTCCCTATTTTGGCAGACATGTTTTCAAGTAATGATAACTAGTAAAGAACGTCGATTAGGTGGTTTGATTTGGCTTACTAAAAAATTTCCTTCCTTAAATTCAGTGCCACACCTGGTAGCACAAAGAAAAAAGAGAGAACAATCACTTGTTGATACAGATCAATATTCTAAAGACAACGATGCGGATTCAAAAACAGCAAGAGAAGACGCTTTCCAAGTGCTACTTCCAACAGCCAAAGAGCTCTTGAGTCCAGAACCAGGGCTGTTGATACGTTGCTTGGTTTCCTGTTTGGCAGACGATAATGATCTTATTATCAAGAGGGGAATATGGGATTTACTTTTGCAGAGATTCCACCTAGATTCACCCGTATTGAAATCTTTAGTTAGCCCATCAGATAAAAAGCTCTTGATAATGAGTTGCTGTAAGACAACCTTGGAGAAAGATATGTCGCTAAATAGAAGAGTGTGGAATTGGTTTTTGGGGCCTACTTTCTCGGCTCAAGTGAGTTCAAATTCCACGTCATCTTTAGAAAATGATGGTCGAGTATCAAAGAGTGACAGTAGCAATGATTTTTTTGCAATGAATGGGCTGAAACTTCTTGTCGAGGGATTGAAAGATATGATAGCAGAAATGGAATTCGTGACGACTGCATTCAACATATGCCTCTCTATAATGGATAGATGGGAAATTGGTTCTTTGGTGATCCCTGAGATGTTCATTCCCTTACTATCTGCTGCACAAAAGTTCAAAGGAAATCCACAAATTTTGAAAAGCGCCAACGTTTTCTTTGATGCTGTTGAAACTAATATAATTTGGGGTAAAATATATCAGTACACTATCAGCACGGAAAACTTGGAATTTCTAATTTTCATTCTATCCAATTTCAATATTTCCAACGATGAAGAAATTATTGTGCGCCATTTACCTCTTGTTCTTTTGGCTACATTGTGTGATGCTATGCAGAACGAAGGGATATCAAAGAGTTTGAGAGAAAATCGTTATCTTCTCTGCACCGAGCTATTAAGAAATATTCCAGAGCGAGCTTTCCTTCCTTTGACTAGATCACAGCTAAATTTTGAGGATACATTTAAAGACAGTGCGCCAATACTTGAAAAGATAACAAATTATTATCTACGAGTCTCTGACCCTCTATCATTGCAGAATGTTGAAAACTCGACTGATTTTACACCACCTTTCGATCATCACGAACTTACTTTTTTGACAATAAGTCAAGCTCACGAAATTCTGCTTGAGTGTTTAACTCAAGATGAGTATGTTGTTGAAGCCGCTAGAATATTCATATTAATTTACGAAAAAGTACCGGAAGAAAACAGCGAGAATTATTCAGAAACTAATGGCGAGATGTCGGATCTAAGACTGACTGAAAACGTATTCATACTAATCGAGAAAGCTGACAGCGCTAACGCTAATTCTGTCTTTGGGATCGTGGATATTTTAAGCAATTATCTCTTTACCCGAATATCGTTAATACAATCCAATAAACTCCTAAAATTAATTATTTCCGCATTGTGGAGAAGTCTCGTGAATCCGTCGAGGCAACTAGGTGCAGTGAAGTGTTTACAAAACTTAGAAAGGTGTGTGGATCCCATGTACGTTGAAGGGGCACTCTCGTATGCGTTTCTGCAGGAGGAGGATATATCAAAAGCCGTTATTGTATTAGAAACACTTTGGAATCACTTGGAGCCTCGTTCTATCATAATTCATAGGCCACTGGAACTTATGATTGATGAGCTATTTTTGGAGGAGAATCCTCACTATCTGAGTGTATCAAAATGGATTCTCACGATAGTGAACTCGGGATCAGCAAATAGGCTTTTCTATTTTTTAACGCATAAATTACTGCAGTTTGATTTTTTTAACAGAGATACCCTGCAAGATTTGGACGACCTAGATATGTTCACATATCGCGTTCAAGCCCTGACTTCTGTTCTCAAAACCAATAATGGGGTGATAATACGGCAATTCACAACTGAGCTTTCCTCGATAGATTCTCTGAGCATTTGGGAAAATGAAGATGTGTCCACTTACAAAAATTTAGTACTAGCCATCCTCCTAAGGTTTCTGGAAATGAAAAGTAATCATAACGCGAAAAGTATAAGAAGCTCTTTAATTCTATTAGAGTGCTTGCTAAATGGTACAGAACGTAACTTTAGAAAAATTGTAATTTCTCTCCTACAAATGTCCTCAAAATACATTTCTCAAGGCGGCCTAGATTCTGAACTCATAGCGGTGTCTTTGCTTAACATAGTTTCGAAGGTTCTAAGACTGTCACATCAAAATGGAATAAAGCTAGACATATTTGACGACAACGGGACCCACTTGAAGTATGTTGACTATTTGGTGACAAGTGTCTCTAATATGGAAAGTCCTTTGATAATAACTTCCTACATGAAATTACTTTCAGAAAGTGTGATTTATTTGGAAAATTCAATGTTCCGAATGATACTGCCCCTCAGTGCCTCCATCGTTCAGTGTATTAGAAAATTATTTACCAAGGAAAAAGAATTTGGTGGGTACTACCAATCGATATCATTATTATTTGGTGGATTAGAGGAAATCCTCGAAGTTTCTCATAGTTTCCTGCTTACTGAAGTGAAAGAAGGATATTTTACTGGGAACAACTCAAAAGGTGATTTTATTCAAAGTATGGTATCAAATGTTTTTTCCAGTGATTCATCGACATCTGATATTAAAGTGAGAGGCGAAAGAGATGTAATCCTCCAATCATTTAAGCAGGTTGTCAACTGTTGCTTTGATGTATGGTCTTGGGCCCATAGTGTCTCTGTATTAGATAAGAGGAGCAGTTTAATTCAGACTAATTACAACTCATACAAATTCAAATTCATCACTAAGAAACTTTTGGAGAAGTTGTTTTCCTTGGAGCCTATTGAAGTTATGGAAGATTTGGTTCTGATTTCGAATGAAGATACAATTACATTGGTGCATGTTTTAGATGGCAATAGACCTGCGCTTTCGATTCCCTATTTATTTTTGGGTATCATTCACAGACAAAACAAAAACGCGCCTCTGAAGCTTTCAATCAATTCCAATAATGTAAATGGCAGCGCGAGTGTTATAGAGTCCTCACTTATGAATAAACTTGACTCTGAGACACTCATTCGCTTCCTGATCAACTTTGCCTCTTCTGTGGAGAACGCAGCCGTGGAAGACTTCTACTCTGACTTTTACTCGTTTTTCAAAGAAATTACAACAAATTATAACCTTTATGAACCTATATCAAAGCCTATTCTGAAATTTGTCGCCATTATAGCAAAGAAGCTTAATAGATCTAAATTCGGACAGCAGAAAAGAATTCGAAGAGAATTGTCAGATAGCTTTTTGAAATTTCTTCCGAATGGCCTCGGGGAGTCGCCATTTAACTTAACGAATCCCTCCCAAGCTTTTTCCGACTTGGAGTCTGTGGTATTAAACTTACAGTATATACTTAATGATGACCTTGGTGGAGATAAATTCAATAGTGGGATCTCCACTATTGTTGTGCAGTGCATTGCTCCTTTTATCAAGGGGAAAAATGTCGACATTCCGAACTATGTCTTAAAACTGGCGCTCGAAGTTGCAAGGGTGGGTGAGAAGGTTAGGAATTGGCGCATAATGCTCAATGATTACTTTCTTGATGACAAGAACTTTTCAAACCTTTCAAACAATGATTTATGGCCGCATATAATTAACGAATGGTCACAGTATCCTGACAATAAGTCGAGGCTTTTGAATGACCTCTTGAGTGTGATAGATTCAAAAACAACCAGCATGACTCCAACATTGATAACATTCAATTCTTCGAATGAATCTGAAAATGAATTAAAGTGCCAAAACGTTTCAAGGATAGGATATCTGCTGATGATTGCGTCTGAAGATTACTACCTGCTGTACTTCCAAGATTTGATATCGTGCATATGTCAATATCTATCCTCAAAAAACACAAAATTGAAAGGAAAATGCTGGATCCTCCTTCGTGCAATGCTACTCAAATTCAAATGTTTACATTTCAATGACTATTGGTCAATGATTGTGTATTGTTTACAAACCAATCTGCAGGAGTTTTACGAGTCACTGCAAATTCAAGCTGAAATCGACTCTGGCCACATACTACAAATCTGCAAAACCCTTGATCTATTATTAGCTATGGACCTTGAGGGCTTCAGTGGAACCAATGAGTGGCTTTTTGTTACAGACACGATTAATTGTATTTATAAAAGTTACCCCTTCATGTCTTTGGTTGATAAAATTTATGAATGTAAGGAGTTTGAAGTAAGCAAGACAGATAGCATTGAATTGGTTGATAGGGTTCAAATAAAAATACCTTTGTTGGGTGGCGTTCATGCTATTCAAAATCATTTGCAACTCCGGAGCTTCTTTCAGAACCTAAGTTACGCTCATTATGAATATATTTACAGCTTAAGTCGACTTGACTTAAAAGTTTGTGAAGATGACGTTTATTTAGATATATTTACGTGAACTAAATCATTTTTTTAAGGAGCACAGTTACCTTAAAAAGCATTGATGTTCTCAGTTCGAGACTTGGAAAACCTATAAACGCTAAGAACTTCCCAGCCGGCTTTTCGATGCATAATTAATTCTATATTCCAGTTTTCTTTCTCAATCATTTTTTTTATCACACTCTCGGGTCTATTTCTGGCGCAAAATAAGATATAGGCTACACCTTTTGGAGAAAGAATTTCGTTTAGCTGGTTTAGGACCTTATCCGTAACAACCATTCCGTCAGCACCGCCCAATAATGCGAGATCAAGCCACTTATCGGTTTCTTCTTTATTAATTGGCGTATCTGGAACTTTCTCAGCAGGAACATAAGGGGGGTTGAATACCAATAAATCCACTTGATTGTGTCTTAGAAAAGAGTTCAAATCACTTTGTATAGGATCTAGATAGCTTTTTGTACAGCCATTTCTCTTAGCAGTATCAATTGTAACTTCCAGTGCCCAGGGGTTGATATCTGCAGCAAGATATATAGAGAAATCTTTTGTTGGTATGCCGTTTTGCATCAAAAAGGCTGTTACAATACCAGATCCAGGTCCCAACTCACAGACTACTGAAAAACAATCATGGAATCTCTCAGCGAGATATGACTGTTCTACTTCTAAAGTATCCAACAAAAGAAAGCTGTCCTCTGATGGTTCATAGACTGTCTCATAGTCACATTTTATGTAAGGTGTCGGCAGCATGCTTAGTGCTTTTTTACCTGTTGCTTTTGTATATAATTTTCGAGCTTGGTGAAGAACGTTTTTTGTTGCAAGAGTTCTGAAACTTTGCCTTAAGTAAGCTTGAGCGAAGTCGTCTACTTATAGACAGTGGTACAAAGTATAGAGGGTGAACTAAGTTGCTTCAAACGTATTCTAAAATGATCATCAAGGTGAAAACTTTGACAGGGAAAGAGATTGCAGTTAGTTTAAGCCGCGAGGATCCCATCTACCGTATCAAGGAGCTGTTGGAAGAGAAAGAAGGGATACCTCCATCACAACAGAGACTGATATTCCAAGGAAAGCAAATGTATGTATACAAATGTCTTGTAGAAGCCCTTTATGTTTCATGAGCTGGAATTCCATGATAATTTACTAACATACTCCTATATTTGAATGCAAACAGTGATGATGAACAAACTGTATCCGCTGCCAAGCTAGAAGATGGAATGCAGCTGCATTTAGTCTTGACGTTACGAGGTGGAAATTAGTGCTGAGATTTGAAGGTTTTAAGTGATACCAACGTTTACAGTAAGGAGCCAGAAATTAATCGAGAATTATTCTTTCACGTAATCCTTCGTATAGCCATATATATAGAAAGAGTGAGTTGGAACTACTGATAAAATACATAATCTTTAAACTGCTTTATAAATCGTTCCTGAGATTGTCTCTTTCAATGCAAAGGCAACTCCAGTCCTTTAAGATCTCATCGCTTAGTGAATTTAACATCGTCAAAAAGAAAGCCAAAAAACACAAGATAGTGTAGAAGGTGTCAGTTCATCTTTAGAACGAAAGCATTGAATACTGTAATATGGAATTAGAAGTAAATGAGCAAATCTCGGCTGAGCAAATCCTCAAAGAGGTGTACGAAAGAAGGAAGGTAGTGAAGCCTTCTACTGAGGTGGATATATTAGATCTCGAAGAGCTTAACGAATACCAAAGAAGAAAAAGAACAGAATATGAGACTTACTTGAAAAGGAACAGGTTAGATATTGGACAATGGATGAGATATGCTCAGTTTGAGATAGAGCAGCGCGATATCAGACGGGCGCGATCCGTATTTGAAAGGGCATTACTGATCAACAAGATCCATATACCACTATGGATACGGTACATTGATGCAGAATTGAAGCTTAAATATATCAATCATGCCAGAAATCTTCTAGATAGAGCGATAACAACTTTACCTAGAGTCGATAAACTTTGGTACAAGTATGTGTTGATGGAAGAGACCCTGGGGCATCTTGATATCGTGAGGGACTTATTCACCAAGTGGATATCGTTAGAGCCCGCTTCTAATGCTTGGGACTCTTTCATAGATTTCGAAATTAGGCAACTAAGTTGGGAAAATGTACGACAAGTTTATGGCAAATATGTTATGGTCCACCCCCAATCAGGTACGTGGTTAAAGTGGGTAAATTTTGAAAGCTTATACGGCGATTCGAATACTACCAGAAGGACATATTCGCTAGGAATAGACACGTTGGTTTCATTCCAAAATAATATTTATGACAGTGATGCTATTGAATTGGTTTTATCATTTGCAAATTGGGAAGCAAGTAAGCAAGAGTTTGCTAGATGCCGAGCACTGTACAAAATTTCCACAGAAAGATGGCCTCAAAATGAAACTATTAGGAATCATATGGTTGATTTCGAAAAAAAATTCGGCAATATTGATTCAACGGAGCAGAGCGTTATACATCGAAGGAGAAGGCGTTATGAGGATAAGCTAGCCACGGAACCGCGAAATTTTGATACGTGGTGGCTTTATCTCGATCTAATGAAAGAAAACTTCGAGCACGAAATGTTGCACGCTTTTGAAAAGTCTGTCAAGGAAAGTCTGCCGTATGATAATGGAAAAACGATGGCTTGGAGGCAATATATTTATTTATGGATTCGATACTTGGCTTACGTTGAACTTGAGCTACTGGAAATTTCGCTATGCCGAAGCTTATACGAAAGGTTAGTTAACGAGTTTATTCCGCATAAGAAATTTACATTTTCTAAAATATGGTTTATGTACGCCAAATTCGAGATAAGGCAAGGTAATATTGGGGTAGCTCGAAAAATATTAGGAAAGTCTATCGGTATGTGTCCAAAGAGAAAGACTTTCAAGAATTATATCGAAATGGAAATAAAAATGAAAGACTTTGATCGAGTTAGAAAACTATATGAGAAGTTTTTGGAATATCAACCTACAAATTTAGAGACATGGATAAGGTATGCTGAAACGGAAGAAAATCTGGGGGATGAAGCAAGATCCAGAGGGATTTATGAGATTGCATTGGATAACAATTTTTCCCACTTTTCGCAGGAGTCTAAAGCGATCCTAATGGAAAGGTATATTGAGTTTGAGAGTGACGCTGAGGAATACGGTAAAGCTAGAGCATTATTTGAGAGATACCTGAAAGTAAGCAAGAATTCTCCAAAAGTCTGGGTCAAGTACGCATTGTACGAGAGCTCGTCACCAACTGAAGCTCAATTGAATACTCTAAGAGAGTCAAGACTGGAGCAAGATGTGAATAGTGAAGATGAGCAAGATGAAGAGTTTATTGAATTTCAAATTACACACGAAAATAAGAAGAATTCAAGGAAAATTTTCGAAAGAGCTCTGGAACATTTTGCTACCTGCGGTGATCAGGAAAATAGAATCGTGATATTAGAAGCATATAAGAGTTATGAAGAGGTTTACGGCGGCATTGCAGAGCAGGATGCAGTATTAAAGAGAATGCCACAAATCGAGATGAGAGAAAAGGACGATGGGACCAAAGAAAATGATTACATTTTTCCGGAGGACAATACCCAAAAGCCGGATGCCTCGAAGTTTCAGGCACTTGCAAGGAAATGGAATGAAGAACAAGGCCGTCATGTGAAGTAGCTTATTTCTAGACTCACTTGTCAGATCTGGTCAGTTAATTAGTAAATTTATATTTGAATTGATAGATTTCATACATACTTTTTCATTACTGAAAGTGATTATAAGCCCGGAGGGCCGGGCAGACCTTGTGGCGGACCCAAATTTTTCTGATCTTCTGAAAGACCCGGTGGACCACCCAGTACGGGAGTGATAGATGTAGTAGTAATGCCCGGTATACCAGATGTTGGTAAAGTAAGTCCCGGCGGTAGGGCATCGACTAGAGGTGGGTTGGAGAAGGTCCCGCTAGGGTTCTGAGCTAATGACGTCATGCCAGGTACATTCCAGCCAAGCGGTTGACTCATTTCAGAGTCCATACCTGGTGGGGGTAGTGAGCAAGGCAGTTCATGCTGAATAGGTTGACCTGAACTCGGGATTCCATAGTCAACATTACTCTGAGAATATGCTTGTGGTGGCTGCTCGTGTAGTTCTCGAGAGAATCGCGACCGATAAGAATTAGTAGCATTAGAGGAAACGCCACCAGCGTTAGCATTGTAGCCATTTTTATATACTCTTTCGCGATTTCTTTCTGGCCAATTAGAATGGCTGGCTGCGTTGTAGCGGCTATGCCCTGACTCCTGGCGTGCTGCACCTAGTGGATGCCCATTGTCAATACAATCATTCGCTGGGTGACCAAACTGCCCGCAATTTCGACATTGAACTTTCTTGACAGCATTCTCCACATCAGGACACTCATAATTCTTATGTCCTAGTACACCGCATGTATTGCAAGGTCTTTTATCCTCCCTCAGTGTACCGTTGAGCTCGGCTAGTTCCCTCAGTTGGCCCCTTTTCAAATCATTCTGCCCTTCTGGAGAGGTAACTGCCCTGACAACAATGTTTTCACAGACCTTGATTCCTTTTTGAATTTTCTCCTCCGTATCCGCGATTATTAAGCAATGCAACGGATCAGAGAAGTTCATCGCACCTTTCGGTAAGTCGTGTGCATTCTTACCCTCTTTAACTGAGCCCCGGCCCCTGATGGCTATTTTACACCCGGAGTCTTCTTGTAGTTTTTTCAACGTATTACCACGAGGTCCCAATAAGAGTCCTACAAAATTTATTCCTGGGTATTGCTCCACTGGTATGTAATACTTGTCTTGAAACTTTACTGGTCTTTTATAGTCCTCAGGGGCAACAAAGTGAGGAATCATTTTCAGAACGATCTCAACTAATCTGTGTCTTTCCTCTTCCAACTTACGTCTGTACCGTTGTTCTCTCGTATTTATTCTTTTACCGCGGGTGTCGTAAGCAGGAGGTGGAGAAGGTGATCTGTTCCTTCTTTGTGGGGGCCTCATTTCGTTGGAGCGTAACTCAGAGGTGATTTCTTGTATTCTAAACATAGTCTGATATGCAGACATTTGTTCCTGAGTCAATGAGCCACTTATTCTGGTAGGCAGCAGGTTGGAAAAGGATGACCGCCCTTGTTGCTGCCGGCTGCCCCAAAGATCGCTATTGAGCCCTCGTGGGCGACGTCCCCTTACTTCATGCTCTGTGGCGTTTACAGGATCCATTTAATTTTTAATTAATGCTTTCTTTGATAATATACGCTAGGTGAAGATGTTCATTTATAAAATGAGTGTGTGATATATGGTAGCCTAAGAAAACCTACGCACCGGGTGACCCGGCGCGTGCATACGGATACGTAGTTGACCTAATTTTGAATCCACAGGAGACTTACTTGCGAAACACGCGAGTGCACAGGGGCTAGGGACGACGTGGAGTGTGTCTCCACTTGAGGTTGATTGCTCAACAAAATACTTGGGCAAGTATTTTTCACCTCATTGATGTCTCTGCCGAACCAAAACGGGGCAGCAGGACGTTTTTGTTATGTCCAACTTCTGGTTGACACTCCCACAGTTCAAGCTGGTCTTGACCATCCAGCCCGCTAATAATTTTCAAAACACGTACCTACAACATTTTCCTTATCGAAGGACTTCCGTAGAGTGAAAAGCTTTTGTCTGTAGTTTTGTTGCAGCGGAAAGCAGATGAAATTCCTTTGCAAATAATCCTCTATCTTTTATACGCTTTCATGGTGAAGTAGATTGTTTCAGTCGTTTGAAAGCTACTGGTCTTACTGGTCAATCTATGCCTCGATAAGTAGATTTGCCTCATTCAGAGCACTTTATTAGCATCTTTTTTTGTTTCAACACGCCGTAGTCAGCCACGAGCTTAGCCGCCAAAATGCCACACCCTTTCATCGATCGGAAAATAAATAGACACTCATAAACTATGTCAACTCTACTTAGGTTACGATAATAAAAAGGCGCTCAAAAAAGCCATGCAGAACAAACACTCGCATCTATTGGAGATCATTCCCCGGTAGATGTTTGCTTGAATTGGATATGAGGATGCTTGCTCTTTACTAGAATCTTAAGTAATGAAATATCCGTCTCACAATACGGCAGAAGACGTTGCACACGCAAATTTACCTATCAAATATTTTATTTATGGATGAGCGAAAGCATCGTCTTACGCTGAAAACTGCCAGAGATCTAGTGCTCTAAAGCGACAGTCACTATGAGGCGTGAAGATACTGTAAGCCCGATTTGGATGCTGAAAATCATTCGTTTCTACTAGGCGAAGTATAATGGCAATTGTCAAAAATGCTTTGAGAACTTCGATTAAAAGCCAACTCAATTGATCGCACAAACGTAGAGATCGAATCACTCACTTAGAAGTACATGAGTACCACCCGCAAAAATTGATAAATGGACCTTTAGCTATATTTTGGCCAGCATATCTGTTACGGCCTTCTTTACATTATAAAAAAGCTCGGAAGGCGATCCATCAACAATTGTTTCTGCGTCACTAATTTTGCGAACGGCAACAACCCCATTGACAACCAACGTACCTTCTCCTTTGAACTCGGCCCTGTAGTTTTTTTCATTCAACTTCCTTTTAAGCTCGGCGAGGCCGACATCTCCTATGGATAAAGATCCACCGGCGTGAACTTTTGAAGTAGTTTTCAGCGGTTTTAAAACCATTCTTGTTCTTATGAGCTGCTGTGACTTGTCACGCCCATTTGTTACGTGCTGTTTTTCTTTCACCAGCCGGCCAATCACATGGGCGACAGTATACCCATCGCTGACTCTCTGCCATTTTAATAATTGATCTAATTCTGGATCAATCGAGATATTTAACGATTTAATTGCAGTGTTGAATTCTATATCCATATTAAGTGGCATATCAACAACATCCATATCTCTTTTTCTCAAAATCATTGTTCCTTGTTTGCTTTGTACCTCCACAGGCCCTAATAAAAGGATTTTTCTTGGCTTCAAGGCAGGCCATATAATAGATGCAGATCTTTGATCTACAAGGCATTCAAGATTTATGAATGTTAGTGAGCATTTTACAGTCACTGAAGTACTAAACTCTGTTCTTTTCATTGGGTTTTTGTCCCAACTTAGATAATCGAGATTATCGAACGTATCAGTTCTAGAGGTTGCCTTTCCGTCGCTATGCCCTTTGCGAGGACGTTTAACGGATACGCGACGAGGATCCGACACATCGTATGGATCGTCCTCTTCCTCGACATTATGAGCAGCCTTTCTCCTGGTTTTATCGATTTCTTCTTCGTCCTTAGGAATTAAGGAACCGAAATCAGCAAAGGTTCCATAATCGTCAACTTTGGCCTTTATTGGTAGGAAAGGGAACATTTTGTGTCTTGGAAGAGATGTTTCCTGAATAAATGTATCAACGGGAATCTCTGCTGCTTGTTTTGATGAAGCTGCAGAAGGGTTTCCGTCCCTTAAAATATTTAAAAGATTGTCATCGTCTTCATCTTCTTCATCTTCCTCCGTGCCTTCCATGACAGCAGCCGCGCTTGTAGACAGTGAGCCCAAATTCTTGCTTGCCCTCATTGCCTCCTTCCTTAAAGAAGCTTCTAGTTCTTGGTGTGTTTTCTTACGTTCAGATATCTTTTCAGTAAAATTCTTCAATTCATCATTGACTAAGGAACTGAATTTGAGACTCTTGAACGAGATATTCTCTGAAAATCCTATGGTTTTCCCTTCTTCTAAATTTTGCCTCTTTTTAGCGGTTTCCCATCTCCTGTATAGTGTAGATAGCGTTTCCACGTCTTTCGTATTAGTATTATTCAATATGATTGTTGCTCCATCTATCTGGCATACCTTCATTAATACTTCATCTACCAACATATCTACCTGAGACACGAGACATATTTTGGGGCCAGGATATTTCTTCAGCTCCTCTACAGTGGCCACATGAAATCTTCGTCCCATATCAAAAGGAGATCTATTATCTCTAGATTCCCATGTTTTAACCACCGAAGGTGATAGCCATTCCAACATAGACTTTGCATATGTCAGCGATCTTCCCCTAGAATAGGAAATTAAAATAACTGGAACTTGGCCGTACAACCTATTTTTTGAACTTTCGAAGAGGAAGTCGTTAATTGAAACTAGTAAGTCCAAAAAGTTGCCCCCCATATCTACCGGTAGTATCGCAGAACCGCCAGAATTTATAGCTTTTTTCACTGTGTCCTTGAAAATCTCCACTCGCTTAGCATGAGGCTTAGATGATCCGAATCTATCCAGAGTTGTTATAACTGCAGAAGGTCTCATTAGCGTTGATAGAGGCTTACCTGTACTGTCAAGCAGATTTGCTCTATTTAGAATTGTGTCTCTAGTATGATTCCATCGCCGAGCATACAACAGTTTTTCTGAATATGTTGAGATGCACCAAATGCACCCTCCAGGACTTACTCCTGCGTTATATGCCACCAAAGTCAGGCCATCAAATTTTGATCGCAGATCCACCAATTGAGAATACTTCATTACGACTATATGATCGAATGATTTTTCAATATCCTCTAAATCTAATTCATTGGTATCATAAGGCCCCACTAATCCCTGGGATACATACAGATCGATTGTGGATATGCGGCCTAGGTTGGCTATCGGTAGCGTTGAATAAACTTCGATTCTTGATATGAAATGAGGCAAAAAGTGGAAATACAACAACGAAAAGGCACCCAAACATTCAGCAGATGGCTGCGAGATCAAAATGAGGTCTATTTCCGGTATGATGTTTGACCAATAACGTATGCTGTCCTTGTAGGAAACCTTGGAACTGTGCCAGCCTGGATCTATTAATATCGTGACATTGTCAAAACGTACAATCGTGCCAACCGAGAGACCAGATCCATCATCACAACAACTAGAAGTACACGTCATCTCGCACAAAAGCAACTCTCAATTATATTCTAATATAGCTTGACACATTCAGAGTTAACTCTTTACTTCAAAATTCAAAAACCATCTTGAAGAAAACGCGCCAAGCGGGCCCGGCAAGTATAACTATAAAAAATCATTTTATGTAAACTTTCACTCAGCCAAGGATAATGATTACAAGGGTACTGATATTTAAGTTCAGCTTTAATCAAATACCTGGTTATAATTAAGCATGATGCTCCTTGTTTCACTACAGCTTCTGCCATGCGTTTCGGGCAGCAGAATAGTTTTGGCACGCTTATTCTCATCCTAAACGTTCATTTGGAGAGGTTTTTGAGCTTTCACTCCTGTTTTACTTTTGCTGAAATTCGTAATCGATTGACTGTGTATATTTCGATGCGTCGTAACACTTCAAGCTCTCTTAGCCATTCTCGATTTTCTACTAAGCTTAGAGGCAAGAAATATACGATACTTCTTAACGGAAACACACATAAACTGTTGCCAGCAATTATTAGCTATATTTACGGTTTCTGCCAATCGAATATCGGAGGTTTTTGATGTCTTGGTGAATAACTTGCTTCCAAGATGAGTATATACTTCAGCGGCACCTCACGTGATGAACAATTAGGCTGACAATATGGGAGAAGGGGTATCTTGATAAATGACATATTCCAAAGTAACGCACTTCGGTCGTAAGGCTTGAACCACGCAAACTTGAAGGATACTATTAATGATCAGGGACTCTCCATGAACTTTCCTAATGAGATATTGAATCTAATTGTCTCAGAAGGACTAGATTGCTGTCACACATCTATAGCTTGGTCACAGATATCAACAGCCTTTAAAGATATTATCACGGAGAAACTTGGGGTTATTGTGATTTTGGATGGGTACAGCTCTTTTGATGAACAGCAGCTACCAATCGAGTGTGACTCGTTGATGGACGAAAAGAATACTCTGTACACATTGACGGACCATCCGGAAAATGCCTCTTTGGCTAAATTCATTCCAAAGTACTCAAACATACTGGTAGTTGTACATTCAAACAGGAGCTATAGT